>OW386286.2:79162451-79643451 GCA_936432065.2 Rutpela maculata | reverse complement strand
GGTGACAATGACATATATTTTAGGCCGATTTTATTAACATTCTTTTTATAACCTAAGAGCTAGCGACGTTTTTCTTACTTGATTTTAGCAAAGCTCATTCGTTCATATCCAATTGAAGCAAGCTCAAAGTTGAAACATGACTCCAAATCTTCTTTTGAGTGAACAGTACAGATTATCTTCTGATATAATTGCGTGGAGTCGAAAAAGAGCTTTATGGAAAAAAAATAACATAAAAATCACTTGCATCAAAACCCGCTATATATACATCTTATAGAAAAAATTCCGCTCTATAAATTCATTTCTGAGCATTTTTCTCGTTAAAGTAAGATTTTCGCTGTGAAACTTGGAATAGGATCGATTTTTACCCCTGCGCTCCTCTGTTCGGACGCTGTTAGCGCGAAATAGGTGAGGACAAGCTACAAGGTTAATAGGACATTTTTTATGCAAAATTTAACGACAATTTTTTTATTTTCTATACTTTTTTTTCTTCCGACGAACGGTTTACAAGATAAAAGTGAATAACCAGTGTTAAGTTAAGTCATTGGGGGTGGTTTTTTGTAAAAAAAAGACGCTACGCCTCTAAATTTGAGGGGGAACTTTTCGGGTATCTATTTCTAACCCTATCTAGAGTACGCATCCCAAATATTATTACTTTATAAATAATTTCTTCTAAAACATCTAATTTACGTGGACTATTGAGACAACAGAACATGGTTCTAATTCTATCGAAAATCGGTCTGGTATTAATTTAGCAACGGAATTTCTATGTGACAAATTAATTATGGTTTATCTGATAGCTAAAAAATAATATATTAAAATTTCAATTTTGCTGAAATTAGTTGAAAATGATTTTCTTTTAAATTGTAAATCAGAGCCTGGCACAATGTTAACAACGGAGAAGCTGTCTGGCAATAATAAATTAATGTCACGAATAGTTAACAAAAAAAAATGATATAACCAAAAGGCATACTATTATCATGTAATTTTGTAAGTTTTTTCACCTGTATAGCCGCTACTCTCACAGGTAAAGCCAACGTCTCTCTCATGTCTGCTGCAAAAAAGGGGGGGGACAAAAACTCTTAGGCTAAAAGCTGAAATTTTAACATGTTATTTTTTAGCTATTCTGAAAATACTACTAGAGATATTAAGTAAAGATATTATTAGTTCAATAACGAGGTACTTTATAGTTACATTAAATGAGGTAGTAGATTTTTTATTTTATATGTATTGTAGAGAGTATGTAGAATCCAAGTTTTATACCTCCAAACCCTTGGCAAATTTTTGTGAGAACGAAAAAACTACGAATATATGGCACTTTTTTCAGTTCGTGGCCTGTAACTTAAAAACAATGCATCCAATCGAAAAATCATCTATTATCAAAATTAAAGAGCATTAAATTTCGCTTCGAATGAGTATCTCAAAGTTGAATTTTTTTTTTTGATTTTTTTTTGCTTAATACTGATCTTTTCTTAAAATTTCTTAAAATTGGAAAACCAATCTATGAACTTGAAATTACATGCTCTACAACTTTCATTCTATGGATTTTTTCATTTAGATTAGCCGTTTCAGGGCTGAAGACGTTTAAAAATTTACCCAGTGTGAATTTTTTAGAACTTGGTAAAAATTGTTGTTGTTCGACTACCAATTACGTCCATATCTCTTGATGAAATTTCAACTTGTTACTAGTCAAAGCGAAATTTAATGCTCTTTAATTTTGATAATAGATGACTTTTCGATTGGATGCAGTGTTTTTAAGTTACAGGCTCACAAAAATTTTCCAAGGGTTTGGAGGTCTAAAACTTGGATTCTACATACTCTCTACAGTACATACAAAAATCTACTACCTCGTTTAATGTAACTATCGATGACGCCGTTCCTGAACTATATAGAAATACTGTAAAATAAAATTATAGAAACCATTAAAGTACCTGCCTTTATCCAGCTATACATGCCACAGGTTAGAATGCATTATACAATTATGTCTGACGTCATTTGTATTTTAAAGTAATTTAATTATCTTTATCTAATATCTACACATATAATTTTTTCGCAACTCTTTATAATCAATAATATCTATGGAATTTATATTAAGAAATATTAAAAAATATGTGATAATTAGATTTATACATTATAAATTACAGTTATCGCTGAAATAAAGAGGATTTACTAAAAAAAATTGAGCATTACTAGGAATTGCACCCACAAATAGTTAACAAAAAAAAAAAAATGATATAACCAAAAGTCATGCTATTCATATAATTTTGTAATTTTTTCATCTGTATAGCCGCTACTCTCACAGGTAAACGCAAGGTCTCCCACCAGCCAGACTGTCCTCATACCTACTACATCATAAAAAGGGAGGGCATATAAAAGAATGAGCCTTGCTAAAATCAGGTATTTTCCGACGCAGACTATTAACTTTATTCCACTGTTTCTGTGCTATAAATAGTGAAAGTGGCTGTCTGCCAGGGTACGCGCGGGACAAGGTTCGACAGGAATGTCTTAACTTTAAAAAAAAAATAGCATCGTTGACTGAAAGTATTAACGATGACATTTTTTTACGAATTATGGACACCATGAAATATCCGAAAAGGCTTGTCTGCCATTATGCCTGCGGGACAAAATACAACTAGGTCAAAAAAAAAAAGAAGTAGCTTGACTTAAATTATTAACGTTGAAATTTCTTTTACTGACACTTCATAACATAAAATGTAAGAAGAACGTAAGGGCAAGCGTAGATGCGTCTTCACTGTATGTATCTCGATACTCCATTGAAGCAACGTGCAAGTATTTGAATGGGTGAAATCCATCTTGCGAAACACAGCGATCTCGTCCCACCTTCTAGCGGCTTGTATATCAGCGTATACGCGGAAGCTATGTAATTTCAAGACGAGGATTACGTGGTGGATATACCATCCTTCGGAGGGGATGTAAAGCAGGCGGTCCCTTGTCTATTAAATGTTAGGCAAGTAAAAGATCCCTACTCTTCTTACGAGAAGAGGTTCGGCAAAATTTTTAGGCTGGGGGTAGCTCGTCTCCTGGCGTCGATGATGGTCCTGGTCGACGAAATAGGCCGACGTTAAATAAATAGATAAAAAAAAAGAAGAACGTAATCTGCCAGTCTTCCAGTGCGACAAATGCCGTTTGCCAGCCGTCAGAAGGGATGAATGCGTTGGCGCTCCGCGAGCGATTAACTTGAAACATTTCCGAGAATATAGTACTTTTAAGAATAAACAAATCGTAATTCGGAACAAATCAAAATTAGTGGATTTTTTAGCTGAATTCATTTATATTGTAAATGAGATCTGGAATAGACTTTTTAATGTAACAATGTTCTCTTTATGTATCATCACTATAAGTAAGTTATTAACATCTTCTGATATCATTTTAACACGATAAAGTAGATTGATATTATTTTAAAGAAAAGTTTTATAGATCGAGAAAAAAGAAGATTATTTTTTGTATAAACTGATGCAAAAAACCGCTGCCCAAGGAATCACTACTTCCACATCCAATTTTCTATCCAAGTCACTCACAACAAAAAAATTTTGGAAATAATTGTTTATGGAACTTTAATAATATAATATTTGAAATTCTGTGCCCCAAAAACCCATAAAACCATACCCCACATCGGTTGTGGGGTGGGGGTGGTTATAGGGGGTGGTAGTGGGGGTGGATGAAGTAAAAAAATATTTTGAGGTTTCTGGTTCTTGTACACACACTAAATCACATTGTTTTTCATCCCCTTGAATAATGGGGTGGGGGTGGTAATGGGAGTGGCTAATGCCAATTTTTTTTATGAGACCTTAAGTTCTCTTGTATATAATAAATACCAATTTTATGGACTCTTACCTGCTTGATTTACCTATTTACTCCAAATTTACTCCAATTTACCCCCCAACCCTTCGACGAAACAAGACGAAAATATAATCTAGTTCTAGATCTCGTTAAAGTACATATATGTACCAAATTTCAAGTCAATATCTCAAACGGTTCCAGAGTAAACGTGCGCACAAAAAAGTTACAGACAGACCGACAGGCACAAAATTTTTTTTCGCTCAAACTTAAAATATCGACGTTTCATGACATTCTAAGCCTATTTGAACAATAAACATTTTTTAAAATTTTTTTGTCGTTAGTATACTTCCACTGGATGTGGACGTAATTACTAAGCAATTCGATATCATACTATGAAAAACATTGTTGCTTAACCGAAAATATATCGTTCGAAATAACTTAATCTTTTTAGTATTCATTTCAATAATTATAAAATTTTGCAGCATTAATATATGAAATATTATTATGAACTTGAATTATACGAACAACAATTTTTATAACAGATGAACTAAAAAGGAAATTATTTTATATTTAATTTATAATACATTAATGAAACATAATACATTCATTACAGGAAGTGATGATTGAAATATTAGAAATAAATAAATGTTCATATAATAGTTTCCGATTTTAGTACGATTCCCCTTCAGAGCGATCATAAGACTCCTGATTTTTTTTCATTATAATCACTTTCAAATTCCTACTGATTATCCTCTCATCAGCAGCCTCATCATCCTTACTTTCATCATTGTCAGAAATATGAGCAGTCCCTTGTCCCAAATCACATTCTTCTTGCTTTCATTTTTCTGCTAATTATATTCTTATATACAGTGGGTTTTGAAAGTAAGTTTAAATATATCGGGTCTCTGAAATATGCAATGTCTATGTAATTAAAAGAAAAATAAAGTCAGTGATTTTTTTAAGGCTATTTAAAAATAAGAATATGAATATTTTTGACTGATTATTGTTTTTACATGACTGAGTTTTTTGATCGGTGAAGAAAGATGTATAATGTTTATGGTGAGATTGTAAATCAACTCATCAAGTGTATGAGTGATCTACCATGACACGCGGACATGCTCTTTGATTTGAATGGTCGACTAATAAACATGCATGGCTACCTCATTCCTTGTGCACCGAAGTTATACAGAGTGATTTACTATGATATGCGAAAAATGTATGAGTAGGTTGTCCCCACCGAAAGGAGTTTAAAAAGGAAACATTAAAAAAATATGACCAAAAAAATTACCTTATTTTTTTGTAGAAATGCGTCGCCAATGACTTTAACCAATATAACGTAACGCGGATAACACAACCATATCACTCCCCTCGCCTTTTATCAGACTTGGGATTGACACTACTGACAGCAAAGCTGGCGAGGGTAGAAATGACCTTTTGATTTTAATCAAATCACATCACAAAAATAGCGAAATAAGTCTAAAAGACATTGACAATATGCCAGTGAACTCTACAACAAGTAGATATAAGAGATATTTACTTAAACCCGTCAACAACACAAAAACAGCAAGCTTCGGCGGCACTTTCTACCTGTCGGTGTCCTGATTGTTCGACGAAAAGCAAAAAACGCGGCACTTTTACCGCACCCGCCAGCTTAACTTTTTATGCCAATTAAGGAAATGAAAACATCTTCGATATGTTTGCTCCGGCAACTTATCTCTCCAGTGAGGTTTAAGTAGTCTTACCCGGTTCTCAGGAAGTTAATGGAGACTGGGCCGTGGTTCGAGTTTATTATCAAGCAAAATAGAGAAATTCTCAGGGCGCCAATAGCCAAAATATCTGATACCTATGACGTACTTGCTTCTTACTAGTGAGTACTGACCGTGGCTATTCAGAGACCTTGAATCTTCATAGGTATACCAAAAAAATGTCACAATCAAACAAATTATTTGATAAGTCTAAAAATGTGTATAATACTAGGTATAAATATAATGCATATATGAAAGATTGTAAATACGGTGTCAATAGGCAACCGTTAATAATATATTAATATATGGACAAACGATGTAAAAACGATTTAACACAATGTTACTTAAACATGACATAAGTACAACGTAGTAATAATTGGACAAATAGGTTCATAGAGAATAGCTATTTTCTTCACAATGATTTTCACATGTGAGAAAATTAATAAGCGCTGAAGGCGATAACAATTTGTTGACTGTGAGCAAAATGTAAAGTTTTAAAGCTGAAGGCTTATCAAATGAAATATTGTGGCTGAAGGCCTAACGATAAGTCAAAAATAAATGAAACTTGAGTGTCGATATTCAAAACCAAAGACAGAGTTGATACTCTCACCACCGTTCCTGGAAGCCGCACTACTGTGTTCCTATCTCACTCGCTCCCAGATGATGAAGATAGTTACATCAGCCAAACGCCTCTCAACTCGTACTACAGCTGCTACAGATCATTTAATGTGCACCTACACACCATATCGAGAGTTCTTAGGCTAAGAGCGGCTCATAAGCATGTCCATAGGGCTAGATTACTTTATCAATCTTATTCTGGGGTTCCATGAAAACTCCATGCACCTTCCCACATCTACATCCATAGATAATGTCTCGGGTTTAAGGGTTAAATTAAACTCGTCTTTAGTACTTCATTACCATAGCCACAATCTAAGTATATCCTGAGCATCACTGACAGTTTCGACAATTAAGCATTTATACAATAAACAATTATCATCACAGATGGAAATTAAAGAGATATTATTAAAATATTTATTTACCTAGCCTCAGGTTTGAAGTACTCCTTCTCACGGCAAGGCTAACTGGGAAGCAGATGGCCGTTCTCTTTCTCCGACAAGCGACAAACGACAAAATCCACGGCGGCTACCTTCCGCTTAGTGACCCTCAAAAAAACATTGTTACCAACGGTATCACCGAAAAGATTAACCACCTGCTAACGCTACGTGATGATCAAAGTACTCTCACATGATCCCATACCAAAAAATTAATAAGTTCATGATAATCAATGTTATTGAATTAAATCGACTTGCATATAATTGAAGACATTATTTAAGTACTTAAAAAGTGAAACAACAGGTGGCGCTATTTACATGATTCGTGAATGTAAATACGATGTTAAGCGTGTTAAGAACTCATCACTGTAGATCGAGCGAGACAGGACGGCAGTGGCTCCAGGAAGGAGTCTGCAATAAATTCATAACAAAAATGAAAGGTGGCATTACCCAATTTGCTGTGTATGCAACTAGGCAACTACAACGATCAATAATAGTGGCGGGTTTAGACCCCCGAAATTACATAAAACTGAAGAGATTATAGCCATGTAGCGTTCAGGCTTAAGTGAATGCTACATGTTCTTTCAGAAGTAAGTTCATCGTCCTATTACTGACTACAAACAAGTAACAGTAGCGTATCTTTTCAAGTTTTAATGCAACAAAAATTACTAAATTACCTCGGATTACTCTAAAATTTTGCAGGGACTTTCTCACATAGAAGACTATTACACCATTTTATTTTCCGTATGTCATGGTAAATCACCCTGTATATATCTGTATGTACAATATACAATATATTGTTTATTTTTTGCTGGTTTTTTATACATTTTATACAACTTTTGTTTTGTTTTATACATTACACAGCCCCACAAAAAAAAAAGTTTTTGATCTGGATGACTGACCATAGTATTCCTATGTGTTCTTCGACGCTGAATCCGAATCCGAGATCAAAAAAATTCGTATACCCCCAAACTTTTGCGCTACAGTCAAAAACAACCCCGAAAATGGTCCCATACATCAGGATTCAATGAATGGATGTAAATGAATGGTGAAAAACATGGGAAGGGAAAATGTATCATATTCAGCATAGACCACTGTTGGTCTATGAAAAGAGACACGCACGAAGAACATAAAAGAGAGCCAGTGAGGAGATCATTTGAAAATGAGAAGAAAAGGTATTCTGAAAAAAAAATTGAAATACTGGCATAAGTACATTTTATTATGTAGGAGTGGTTTTTTAGGGATGATCTTGGGTACTAAGTGAGAATAAGGTAGATCAACGTCACTCAAGAATCTATTCAGGAACTGAAACAATGAAAACTCCAACATTTTCCACGATTTATTGCTATTCATGCAATTTATTCTTTTATAAGGGTGGCTACCACTCTTTATAGAAGAGATTTTGGGTCACGAGTAAGCGAGGTGCCCTGGGAGTCACTCCAGATTCATGTTCTGTACTTAAACTATAAAAAAGTTATTTCCCGTGATTTATTGGCATTTGTGCTTTACTCTGTAATAAGGGTAGTTTTTGTACCGACTAAGAATAAGGTAGAACAGGGTCACCCAAGATTTTATTCTGGAATTAAAACATCGAAAACTCCTCCATTTCCCACAATTGGTATTCACGCAGTCTATTTTTATATAAGGGTGGCTTCCACCCTGTTATATGGGTGGTTTTGAGACACGCGTAAGATTCATGTTTTGTATTCCAAACTATAAAAACTTTAACATTTCTCGTGATTTATTGGCATTTATATATTCTATACTTGTACAGGGGGAGTTTTCAGCATATTATAAAGGTAGTTTTCCAGTCAATATTCAAGTAAGTGACTGCTGAATATAAAAAATTTTCCCTTCCCATGTTTTTCACCATTCTTTTACATCCATTCATTGAATCCTGATGTATGCATTTTCGGGGTTGTTTTTGGCTGTAGCGCAAAAGTTTGGGGGTATACGAATTTTTTTGACCTCGGATTCAGATTCAGCGACGAAAAATACATAGGAATACTATGGTAAGTCATCCAGATCAAAAACTTTTTTTTTGTGGGGCTGTATTATTTTTATATTTGTTTCTATTATCTTATACAGTGTGTGCAATTTAAGACTGCAACACCCCGTTATTTTGGAACGCGTTGGCCGATTTTAATTTTTTTTTGAAATATAGTGCTCGATGAGCTTTATTTGACTGTTTTGAAGATTTTGTAATTTTCATATTTTCAAAGCCTACTATGCTCCTCTAAATGGGTCGAAATTTCGAGATCGACTATTAGGCAATTTTTTATCGGCAAATTGGATAGCGTGTTCGATTCGCAGTTGTCTCAAACACCTCTATACAAAATTTTAGCTCGATACCTCGTATAGGGTGTTTGTTATTCAATAGCCAAATTTACATTTCTCACTTTTCGACTGGCCCTGTATAAAAATCGCTTAGGTTTACTAAAAATATAAAGTAGTCATTCGACTTAAGAAACATTAGACACTAAATGAGGGAGAAAAAAGAAAAGTTATTCTTTAAATAAATAGTGCTTCTATACATTATTCGGCTGTTGTACGTAGGTGCCTTAACGAAAATTTTTCAAACAAATTTCAACTTTCAAACAAACACTTTTATTGTCTTTTATGGTATTGTATTGTATTTAAGGCCATTGGAAGAGCACCATCTAGGTGAAATGGTGCCTATTTACCATGCAGACTGTATTTTTATGGTAAATAAAAATATTATTATTATTACTATTATTAAATGGATTAGACGGCCTAGCTTTTCTTTTTTCTTCCTTATTTAGTATCTGATGTGGATGTCACTAAATAAGGAAGGAAAAGAAAAGCTATTCCGTCCAATCCATTTGTTTGAAAAATTTTCATTAAGGCACCTACGTACAGCAACCGAATAATGCATAGAAGCACTATTTATTTAAAGAATAACTTTTCCTTTTTCTTCCTCATTTAGTGTCTGATGTTCCTTAAGTCGAATGACTACTTTATCTTTTTAGTAAACCTAACCGACTTTTATACAGGGCCAGTCGAACAGTGAGAAATTTTAAATTTGACTATTGAATAACAAACACCCTATATGAAGTATCGAGCTGAAATCTTGTACAGAGGTATTTAAGACAACTGTGAATCGAATACGCTATCCAATTTGCTGATAAAAAATTGCCTAATAGTCGATCTCGAAATTTCGACACATTTAGAGGAGCATAGTTAGTAGGCCTTGAAAATATGAAAATTACAGTATCTTCAAAACAGTCAAATAAAGCTCATCGAGCACTATATCTCAAAGAAAAAATTAAAATCGGCCAACGCGTACCAAAATAACGGGGTGTTGCGGTCTTAAATCGCACACACTGTATATACACTTAGTATGGCAAAACCGATATTGTTCTTGTAACAATGATTTATGGTTAATAAAATATAATATCTATTCTATTCTATTCAGTGTTCTATTCTATAAAAAATGAACTATGCTCTTTGTTTTGCTATTTCAACTACATACGAGTAATAGTTTAAATTAAATTTGTCATAATAACCATTACTTTAATAAAGTTTGATAATTAATAGCAAAATTTCAATATTACTTGTCCAAATTTATCAGTATTATTATTAAACCAATAGTAAGTTATTATTTCAAAGCACTTCCGGGGATTTTAATTAATAATGCTGATCCGTAAATCAATGGATAATAATAATTATCAGAAACCGACAACGCGCCATTACTAACAAAATATAAATACCTGATCCTGGCCTCAATAAATAATTATTATGACATAATTAGATTAGTTGGCTATTGTGTATTTATTAAAATTTTTATGATATACACCAATTTAATTAATTTGATTCTTCACTGCAAATATCTATATTAGCATTGTACTGATAGGAGAAATTAGAAGAAAATAACTGATCAAGTTTTGAAATTTGGCAAACATGTTCATTCAGTACTGTTAGACATACTAAAAGTCCTGAACTCAAACTGATGCGCTCGAGCCGCCTGATGTGCAATGTGCATTTTTCCGTATCTATTAATATAATCTTCCTCACAGTGTTAGTCATAGAATTCTGAAAAACTTTCAAAATGTCCGTTTTCTATCAGTCCATTCATCTGTCCATTTGCTTTTGTAAGCACAATAACTTAAGAGAGACAAGCCCGGTTTTATTGAAATTTGGACAGTAAGTCAGTGTTCGCTGGAGGAAAAACTAGTTTTTGAAAAAACTCGATTCGTAAATATAATGGTTATGAAACATTTAGAAAAAAATGCACGTAACGAGTGTTGCAACACTTTTGGTAAGATTCTGTCAATACTAATTGGTATACTAATCAGCGTTTCGACAATCAAGACGGTATCATCATGAGATGATTAAAATTGCGAGTATAGCAATTAAACCTACGATCTTATCAAAGTGTCCGGCACTCTTCGCATGCACTTCTTTCTTCAAATGTTTTGTAACTTTCATATTTACCGACCGATTTTATTCAGAAGCTCTGGAGATCTTCCCCTAACATTGACTTGTTATTCAAATTTCAATAAATTTGGAGTTTTCTCTCGTAGGTTGTCGGACTTATAAAAACATGACACACGGAGAGGCAGACGGACAGATGAACAGACGACAGACGACAGACGACAGACGACAGAAAGACGGACAAACGACAAATATTTTGAAAGTTATTTACAATTCTATGACTAATACAATGACGTGATTTTTTTTTGTCTACGAGCGATTCTTACGGTTTTAGAAATGTGTTGGTCAAATGCAATATACTTTTCATTTCCGTACTTGCGAAGAGTATAATAATTAGGGTTTGGGTCCCGGGACGTCTCGTGTCTCGAAGTCCCGGGACTTTTCCCAAATTTCATTGTCTCGTGTCCCGGGACTTTCGGGTCGAGACTCGAGACACGCTTGTAATAATTTTATTAACAAAAGATCATAATAAGCTTCATTAGTTCAGGCTTCCCGCACTCTGTCACTGTTAGTTTAACGAGTAATTACTTGATACTCGTACGTACGTAACTTACTATACACAATAAAATCGACATCTATTGAGAGTGTTCTCTTTCCGGAGGCATTATTACAAAAATCAGAAACGGTTTGTCGTACAAAGTTGTTAATGCACTAATTTTTTTAAAAGAATATTTTATTAAATTAGAAAAAAAGACTAATTGATAGGCAAGTGCGACGATCGCGGCGAACCGCGACCGCCTAGTAAAATGACATTGTTTTGAGCCTTTCCACTCTCGGAACTCCAAGAGATATCATTGCCACTTTCGACCAGAAAGGATAGGATCTTAGAGGCGTTCAGGCATAATCCCACGGTTCGTAGTTTCGCACCACCGCCCGCCCGCTCGAGCGAGTGCGTGAACCAAATATCCGAACCTGCGGTTCCTCTCGTACTGAGCAGAATTACTATCGCAACGACGAATCATCAGTCTCACGACGGTATAAACTCAACTCACGTTCCCTATTAGTGGGATTATTTATATGACTAATGGTTAGAAACTAAATGATGAATATTGATGATAGTATGAATACTTTTACTAAGTATGTTTTATATTTTATAATTATAAGATTTTATTTCCAAAAAATGAATCTGTGTATGAGAATTAAACATACGAATTGTTTAGACTTTAACTAATGTCAGAAATGTTAGAATTTGATTTTATGTTCGATAAATGTTGATTTTTACTAAAATGGCGATTTTATTGATACATCTCGCCAAAAATTAACTCGATTCCAATTTTATTTTGAAAAATCTCGAAGTCCCGGGACTTTGATCTTGTGATGTCTCGTGTCCCGGGACTTTGAAAATGTCGAGACTTCCCAAAGCCTAATAATAATAGATACGAAAAAAATGTATATAAAATATTTTGTAGAATCTTAAAAGAGGCATTGTCATGCCTAGACAACATTTTTATTTTTGAAAATGAAACTCTAGAAAGCGTAGGACAAAACGCACTATCTGATCATGCAGAATTATTTTTTTCTACGATTATTGTGCTGAAAGTCAAATTTTCTAACTTCAAAATGACTGTAGAAAATATCACTTTGCCGCACGCCGTGCGGCGAAGAATTTGCAACACGCCTTGAATACATCTTCACACACCGTAATAAAATAGTGTGTTTACCTTAAAGAATTTTATATTACTTACTGGTATAACAATTAAATTCTATAAATATACATTAATTACACATGAATTGCAATTACAAAGTCAAATTTTCTAACTTTAGAATGGCTGCGGAAAATGTCACTTTAAATAGAATCTGACAGGCAGCAAATTTAAAATTTTGGAAAGACTTTAAAAAAGGGAAATGACTTCACAACCGTAGAAAAAATAGTATGTAACACACATGTGGTAAGCTTCATTGCAAAACTCGTATGATAGGAACACTCGCTGCGCTCGTGTTCCTACTTTCATACATCGTTTTGCAATGAAGCCCTTACCACACTTGTATTACAATCTACTATTAAAAATAGATACAATATGCAAAACAGTAAAACGGTCAATACCTTATAAAACAGAATATTCTCAATTGAACAGTATAGGTAACAATTAAAAAAAAATTGGGATAATCTGTATGAGGCTTCCGATCCCAATCTTGAATATGACATATTTCTATTCACTCTAAAACATATTAAATCTAATTTTCGATTTTAAAATGATTCAGACATCAAAATGTAAAAATAAATCTTGGCTTACAAAGGGCACAAGATATACCAAAACACTAAAACAAGTAGTACGAGTAGCAAAAAGAAAACACAAATGTAAATTGTCTAAAAACCCCTAATAATCCAGTCAACGAAGTCCAAAAAAGGCCGATTAGGGAAAATAGTTCCTGTAGAGGCCAGTTTTAGTACAGTTGTCGAGGGGAGTGCCCTGAACAACATACTAAAAGTCCTGACCGGTGGGTGGTGAGCGAGGAGGGTGGGGCGTAGTTTGAAGGTCTCTCTTCACGTTTTTTTATGCAAAAAAGTATTTTTATCCAGAACTAAATTGGATGAAATTTTCTATAAATAGGTCCCTATTCATTTTTCATATAGGATATTGATCCTTAGCACTTAGATGTTGTACAGACATTAATATTCGGTTTGAACCGACTTCATTTAACATCAAATTTTCATTTTATACCATTAAAATATGATTTTTCCACCCTCTATATCTCGTAAAGTATTAACAGGACTTTTAGTATGTTGTTCAAGGCACTCCCCCACACCCCTCGACAACTATACAAAAAATGGCATCTGCACGAATTATTTCCCCTATTTTTCCTTCGTTGATTGGACTATAAAAACAATACTAAACCAGTTTGATCGCTCATAAACAATTATACCGAAGTGAAAAAATCGCAAACCCAGTCAATGCTCTAGCGTATTGTGACGTGTTTCCACCCTTAGGAAACTACCCCTTGCAAATTCCGTGGGTTCCAAAAATTATAACAAGAGATGTCCACTAACACACTTTATTAAATATTTACTGGATACTTCACAATCCTATTATTAATTTAAATACACTTTACTGACTAAAATCACAATGTTTATCACTTTGTTTATCTTTGAAGTCTTAACCTCACTTTCTATACTTTCTGAACTACTGAACTACTCGCGGAGAATGCGGTCGGTCTTTTATACCTAAAAATGACAGATCTCGATTGTTCTGTGATGACGCCACCATTCTCTAGATAATTCCAGATGTCACTTTGGAATCTTCTGGTAGGTTCTTTTTCGAGTAGGTGCAAATACATCATTCTAGGGGTTGTAACACATTACACTGCCCCCTCCTTAAGCCTGAACGTCCCGGTCAGGCAATTCAGCCTCTTTCACATACTTCGCCAGCCTATCCAAGTGTACGATCTTCATCTTGGACTTTTTGTTTCGTTGAATCCGATAAACGACATCATTTATTCGGGTAATAACAGTATAAGGTCCTTCCCAAGGACGTTGAAGTTTCGGTGACTTCCCTTTCTTTCGCTGTGGGTTATACAGCCAAACCAGATCTCCTGCCTTGAACCCTTCTGAACTACCCTTACGGTCGTATCGAGCCTTCATTCGGTCACTGGCTATGGTGATTTGGTCTCTAACCAGCTCATGAACATTTCTTAGCCGTTCACTCATTTCATCCACATAGCTGTT
This sequence comes from Rutpela maculata, assembly GCA_936432065.2. NCBI lineage: Eukaryota > Metazoa > Arthropoda > Insecta > Coleoptera > Cerambycidae > Rutpela > Rutpela maculata. The sequence continues at coordinate 79,628,737 of OW386286.2, read as the reverse complement.
CACAGGAAGCTGTTCTCCGCCTGGAGTTCCGAAAATCAAATCACACGGCAGTCTGATCTCATGTCCAAATACTACACGGGCTGGAGTTTGTTTCGTAGACTCGTGGATAGCAGCTCTGTATGCCATGAGGAAGAACGGTATGTGGAGATCCCAATCACGTTGATTCTTATGAACCACTTTAGAGAGATGTTCTTTCATGGTCTTGTTATGTCGTTCCACCATTCCATCTGATTGCGGGTGAAGGGCTGTTGTCCGTGTTTTATGTATCCCCAATAACTTGCAGATTTGCTGAAACACCTCTGACTCAAAGTTCCTCCCTTGATCTGAGTGCAGCTCCAGGGGTACACCAAACCGACATATCAAATTATCTACCAAGACTTTGGCGACAGTGACTGCTTCTTGGTTTGGAATCGCATAGGCCTCTGGCCACTTACTAAAATAGTCCATGGCAACCAGTATATACTTGTTACCATCCTTGGTTACTGGGAATGGGCCGGCTATATCGATTGCGATCCTCTCGAAAGGAGCTCCGACGTTATATTGCTTCATTGCACCTCTACTTCTAGTCTGTGGTCCCTTACTGGCTGCACAAATTTTGCAATTGCGACACCAAGCTTCCACATCTTGACGACTATTTACCCAATAAAATCGTTCTCGTACTTTATTCAGGGTCTTATTAACGCCGAAGTGCCCACCGGATGCTCCATTATGCACTTCCTGAAGTACTTTCGGTACCCGACACCTGGGAATGACTAGACGCATAACAACTTCCCTGCCATCCGGGCTTTCCCAAGCTCTCTTTAGCAGCTCGTTCATGACTTTAAGTGAATCCCATTGGGCCCCCAAAGCCTTCAATCCAACTGCCTTATCCGAAACATCCTTCCACGCCGGTCGAATTCCTTTCTCCTTTGCTCTCAATATAGCCCCAATTTCTGTGTCATTCAGTTGTTCTTGTCTCAGGGCTTCGGTTGTCCAATCGTCCGGAACCTCTATTTTAATAGTGTTGACGGCCACCGTACCCTGCAATTTCTCAACGTGGCGGCAGTGCTTGCAATCTTCCTTGCATGGTCTTCTAGATAAAGCGTCTGCGTTCTTATGAGATCTTCCAGGTCGATGTTCTATTTTGAAATCATACTGTTGCAACCGTTCTATCCAACGAGCCAGTTGACCTTCAGGGGTTTTCAACTGCAACAGCCATTTTAATGCAGCATGGTCGGTCCGGATCTTGAAATGTCGTCCATAAAGATATTTATGAAAATGGTCCACTGATTTAACGATGGCCAGTAACTCTTTCCGAGTTACACAATAATTTCTTTCCGGTTTGGACAGCACCTTGCTGAAGTACTCGATCACTCTTTCCTGCCCATTCTGGATTTGGGACAGTACGCAACCGACCGAAGAATTGCTGGCATCCGTGTCTAAAATAAAAAGTCCTTCCCGTTGTGGGTATGCTAGCACAGGACCAGTACATAAAGCTGCCTTCAATTTTCTCCATGCCGTTTCACATTCCGGTGTCCACTGGTACTGCACTTTCTCTTCTGTCAGCCGGTGTAGTGGCTTCGCAATTTCTGCAAACCCTTCCACAAAGCGCCTATAATAAGTGCAGAGGCCAAGGAAGCTCCGTACTTCATGAACGTTAGATGGTCTTGGCCAATCTCGTACAGCAGAAATTTTGTCGGGGTCTGTTTGTATTCCATCCGAAGACACCACGTGACCAAGAAATTTGACTTCTTTCTGGAATAGCAGGCACTTCTTCGGGTTCAACTTCAGATGGGCATTCCTGACTCGCCCAAATACTTCTTGAAGATTTTTCAAATGTTCTGTAAAGTCCTGTCCCATAACAAGCACGTCGTCAAGGTAAACCAGGCACGTCCTCCAGGTTAGCCCTCGCAGTACGAATTCCATCAATCTTTCAAAGGTAGCTGGCGCATTGCAAAGTCCAAAAGGCATCACGGTAAATTGATAAACACCACTGCCTGCTGAAAACGCTGTCTTTTCCTTATCATCCGGGTGAAGCCCCACTTGCCAGTATCCACTCCTAAGGTCTAACGTAGAAAACCAACGTGAGCCTGCCAACGTGCTTAATGTGTCATCAATTCGTGGTAATGGGTAACTGTCTTTCTTCGTGACATCGTTTAATTTTCGATAATCGACACAAAATCTTAACGTTCCGTCCTTCTTGCCAACCAAAACTACTGGCGATGACCAGGGACTCGTCGACTCCTCAATGACTCCATCTTGTAGCGTCTATCATTGCCGAGGCATCTTCTTGTTTTGCTAATGGAAGCCTCCTAGGTGGTTCTCGAATAGCGGGTGAGTCGCCAGTATTTATCCGATGCTGGACTATGTCTGTGTTTGTAAGGGCCTCTGTATTCTTGGCAAATACTGAACTTTCCTTTTCTAGGAACTTGATTGCCTCCCTTCGTTCATCCTCAGATAAATGCTCCAACTGGGTAGTCAGCAAGGTCAAAACTTCCTGGTCTATTTTCATAGATGAACTTCTTCCCTCTGTTTGTTCCTCGCACCTCGTTACCCATGTGACCGGTTCATAGGAGCCAATCGGTTTGCCTTTCTTAATTTTCACAGAGTGGGAATTTAAATCAACGACTCTAATTGGGATTTTGTCTTTAGTCCGGGTTAAGGTTCTCGCTACAATAATATTGGGTAGGGACTTAATCGATTCGTCATCTTCAACTAGGCCAACACGGTACCCTCCAGGATTTCCTTCTAAGGCAGCATAGATCATTTGTTCTGAATGAGCAGGAATCTTGATCGTCTGTGTTGTTAACAATCTCGCTTTATGGAATTGATCGTCTGTGGTTGCCAGAATAAATTCCTCATTTCCAATCTTTAAGACTCGCTCCCCTACGTCAACAATGAATCCCTGCTCTCCCATGATGTCTAGACCCAAAATGAAATCATCCATAATGTCAGCCACAATGACCTTGTAATTGAACCTCAACCGTCCAACCTGCAGTTCCAAGTTGACCTCTCCATGGACCGCAGCCCTGTCCCCCGTGGCTGTCCGAATGATTACTCCATTTTGCTTCTTGTCAATCTGTAAGCCTGATATAAACCCTGGCCGCACTATTGATGACGTAGCACCGGTGTCAATCGTAAACACGCATTTTCTTCCATTCACATATCCTTGCAACAACAGACTACTTGGTATTCTTTGGAGCTGGGAAATCTTTATTTCTCTGGGGGCACCGCATTCCCTAGCCAGCATAGCCCCCTTGGTGCTGGCTATCTCTAGTTTTCCTGCTTCTCTTCAACATTCACAGCATTTACTCGACTCTCCGAGTTCTGCTGTCGACAGTCTCGTTTCATATGTCCCACCTTGCCGCAGTTGAAACATTTAATACCTCCGCTCGGCTTTCCTCAATTTTGTTGTTTTTCTTGCTTTCCGAGGCCATCCAATTTATCGCATAATTTGGTGAATATTTTCTGCATCTCAGTCAGCAAGGGGTTCTGGTTCATTTCTGGTTGCGATTCTTCGAGAGTCACAGCTCGCACTCTCGACCTTGGAGTATCCCTGTAAGCTGCTTCTACTTCGAGTGCACGCACCAAAGCTTCGCTACTACTTTGGTGTCTCGTCAGCCTCAAAACTCGCCTGACCTCTTCGTCCCTTATACCATCTAAAAAGGCCCCCACGGCTAATTGTTCCTGGAATTCTTTAGGTGCACTCGGATACGCCAGGTGTGCCAGTCTCTCTATTGCAGCTTCAAATTCTTGTAAACTTTCCCCAGCTTTTTGCATCCGGGATTTCAGCTGAGCTTGGTATAATTGGGCAAGGTGTTGATCGCCATACCTCAAGTCTAATGCAGCTTCCAAGACTTTAAAGTCCCTTTGTTTCTCAACTGGGATGGTTTGGAGTAACTCTGAAGCTTGACCCCTTAGTGCTAGAACTAATGCCATGGCCTTTTCCTCATTATCCCAATTGTTCGCACACGCTGCTGCCTCAAACTGCCTCTTGTACGTCGTCCAGGAACTTTGGCCATCAAAAGAAGGAGGTTTTAGTCGCTGTCCTGATGATACCACCTGCTGGCTTCCTCTATCTCTCAACTGTCGTTTAAGCCGGTCTATTTCTCCTTTGACTTCTTCTTCGAACTTGTTTACTTTCTCTTTAACTTCAGTTACTTCTCCTTTTACTTGACTGACTTCTGTCTCGACTTCACCTACTTTTTCTTCTACCTTGTTTATCTCTTCTTTGACTTGACTCTTTAATTCTTCGTTGGCAGAAATGATCGCGTCCTGCTGCATTTTCATTTGTTCATTCAGAATTTTCCTTAATTCTTCTTGGCGTCTTTCTTGTTCCTCTTTTTCCTCTTGACGTCGTCTTTCTTGTTCCTCTTTCTCCTCTTGACGTCGTCTTTCTTGTTCATCTTTTTCTTTCTGACGTCTTGTTTCTTCATCCTCTTTTTCTTTCTGACGTCTTGTTTCTTCATCCTCTTTTTCTTTCTGACGTCTTCTTTCTTCGTCCTCTTTTTCTTTCTGACGTCTTGTTTCCTGATCTTCCATCATTTTCTTTAATTCGTTCCTTTCTTCTTTGTCTTCCTGCCGTTGCTGCGCCATCATTTTTTGGAATTGTTCGAATAAGTCCTGTATTTGTTTATCGGATGCCTTACTTCTTGTTGTTACGGGCATACGATGAAATTAAAATAAAATAAATTTAACTGTCACGTCAATATCGGTAATGGAACTTTCTAGACAAATCTCGAAATAGCACGAAAAAGTCTTATCCAGAGTCTTTTGTCACTATCCAGTTCAGAGAATTTAATAATCTCCACTAATGTCCAAATAGAAAAGTTCTAGAAATTTTCACGCACTAAATGAGTCTTTTTCAGTGTCTCTATCACTTCTCAGTTCAAAGGATTTAATTATCACACTAATGTCCTAATAAAATGTTCTACAATGTCTCAAAAATGCACTTAACACTATTTTCCTGTTCGAAAATAACCCTCGAACAAATGTCCAGTAAATGAGTCCTCCGTGTTAGCACTAAACCTCGAGAATACTTCTCGAACACTCCAGCACAACTTCAGAGCTCCTCTTGTCATAAAATTCCGCTTTCTGACACCAATTGTGACGTGTTTCCACCCTTAGGAAACTACCCCTTGCAAATTCCGTGGGTTCCAAAAATTATAACACACTTTATTAAATATTTACTGGATACTTCACAATCCTATTATTAATTTAAATACACTTTACTGACTAAAATCACAATGTTTATCACTTTGTTTATCTTTGAAGTCTTAACCTCACTTTCTATACTTTCTGAACTATTGAACTACTCGCCGAGAATGCGGTCGGTCTTTTATACCTAAAAATGACAGATCTCGATTGTTCTGTGATGACGCCACCATTCTCTAGATAATTCCAGATGTCACTTTGGAATCTTCTGGTAGGTTCTTTTTCGAGTAGGTGCAAATACATCATTCTAGGGGTTGTAACACATTACAGTATTTTTTCGGAAAATAAAAACAAAAAGGAAGTCCTTGACAATATAAATAACTTTTTTATCAGTGCATGTCCTGACTCAAATACATCTAAAGATATTACTTCACATATAGAGACAAATACAACAACTTTATTTTTACAACCAACCTCAGTGAGTGAAGTGTACAACACTATAAATTAATTAAAAAATACTAAATCTGTTGGTGAGGATGAGATACCAGTTATACTGTTAAAGCAGACTGCTGATCTAATATCTCACCCTTTAACACACGTTCCACTGGGACGTTCCCTACAAAATTAAAAGTGGCGCATATAAAACCTGTACACAAAAAAGGTGACAAAAATGTTATAAACAATGCAATGAGTCTGTAACCCATTGCACTGTTAAATAATATTAGCAAAATCTTTGAAACGATCATGTATAATGGGCTGCTATGTTTCATTGAAAATAAAAATTTACTCTCAATATATCAAAACAGTTTTCGCAAGCAGAAATCAACAACCAGAGATGCTTGATTCTCTAAATATGGGGAAAGAAACAATCACTATACGTCTAGACCTGTCAAAAACCTTTGACACTGTCGACCATGTATTACTTGTTTACAAACTAGAATCCTATGGCATAGGGGGCACAGCATCATATTTAATAAAATGTTATTTACACGAAAAAACACAATATGTCATTGAGAAGGACAACTCTGGACAAATAGTAAAGTTAGAGTCACTAATGATCAATAAAGTGTTCCTCAAGGATCCATCTTAGGACCCTTACTCTACATTATACACACAAACGGTACCATCACTAATGACTCACAAGACGATACTATTTGCAGATGACACATTGGTCATGATTAGAGATACAACGAAAGTAGATGTAAATATTACACTATTTACCAACTTGTTCAAGTTATTATAGAATATGATACTTTGTCAATAGTCTGAAAATAATATATTTTGTATATTCTTAAATTTAATAATCTCTCAATAATTCCAGCTTGATTGACGTAAGGCCCGCTCGTAAACTATACAGTATTTTGGTTTTATAAAATGTTATCTAAGGTTGCCTCATTGTGTACTTTTTTTTTTATTTAAATGTTGAATGATACCTTATATTTCCTAATCGATTTTGTTAAGAAGCAATGGAGTTCTTCCTCCAGTTAACACTACCTTCTAAAATTATGGTGCTGATGATAATCATAACGTACAGACAAACAGGCAGACCGACAGACAGCCAGACATTATTAAAGTATCCATATTTCAATAAGACACAATGTCGGGATATTTTTTTCCTCATGTTCAAGATTTAAAAAAAAGCAAATACAATACTCCTCATTTTTGTGAAGAGTATATTAAGGCTTGTGAAGAGATTGATGAGTTTTCAACCGATTTCACAAAATGGAGTGGTATTTGCATCTATATAATTTTATGCTCATTTGTTTGCCATACTTTAAAAATAATCGAACTAATAGACACCAAACTATTCCATCATTATTGTTCAAGTTTCATATCCTCCCTTTAAATTAAAAAATGTTTATTTTAATTCAACCGCCTCAATATTTCCAGTTTTGTGAAGGCCTTCATGGTGTACTGTTGTGTTTATAATAGTGTGACATGTTCCACCCCAGAGACATCTATTAGCGTTCCCTCTCAGTTCAAAAAGTAGACAGTAAACAGAAACTAAGAAGCTAATTAGTTAGTTCGGCTGTCGTCCCAGAGATGGCGCGTAGTGTTATAATCTGGCCTTCTAGAAACATCTAGAGAGCTGGTGACATCATAACATAACATCTTTGGGTATATAAAGGCAAAGAGAAGCACAGAGTGGACAGATTAGTTTGAAGACAGTTGAGTTCAGTTCAGTTTTAGTTAAGTACATTTCAAGTGAGCAAAGTAGTTCAGAGGAAGTATAGTATTCAGTGTAATATTAGTAAAGTAATTGTTTATTGTAATTAGTAGGTAAGTTAATAAATTAGTGTTTAGTGTTACCCTGGTGTTATAATTTCCGGATTCACGATACAGGGTATTTACAAAAGGGGTGCAAACACGTAACAATAGTTTATTTGGAAATAGATCCCATTGAACCAAATCATTAAGAGATTTTTCTGGACTGGACGAAACGTAAGTTGTCCTTTTTACAGAATTTGCTACTTCATACTCTTCGCACACACGAAATTGAAGAGTATGTTGCATTCGATCTTCACATTTCTAAAACCGTAAATGTCGCTCGTACAAAAAAGAATTCATATCATTGTGTTATTGAACGGATTTTGAACAACTTTCAAAATGTTCGCCTGTCTGTCCGTTCGTCGCGTTTCTTGTGAACTTCATAAGGTATATTATGAAAGAAAAGTCCGATTTTATTGAAATTTGGAGAGTAAGTTAGTGATAGTTAGAGGAAGAATCATTTTGAATAAAATCTATCAGTATCTAAAAAAGTTATTAGTTACTTAAATTTGAAAAAATTGTCTTCTTCATTTATATGTATCATTATTTATATATATTTTAATATTATAAATTTTATAACGGCATAATATCTAACCATCGAAAAATGATTTTCAAGTGCATACATATATTATAAAAATTAGAAAGTCTAAAAGCAACAGGTGGTAGTCTGGAGGTTGCATTTTTGATTCTTAATCCAAGCATCAGTAGGTTGAATGTCCCTTTTTTATTTTTTTTTTTTTTTTAGTAACGAGTGTTTCGCCAACTAGGTTGGTATGTTAAAATAAAAAATGTCTCTTTACTTATATTTTCAAATGACGAATTCGAGCTCAAAGTGTTATTGTTGCTCGAGAGTGTTTGACGTCAACTCGAGTGACAGTGAGACACTTTGCGCTCTTTATAGACAAATTGCTATTTATTATCTATCAATTTTTTTAAGCTCTGAACCAATTTCACATTAATATTACATACATTTATTTTCCAGATAGTTTATATTTGCGAACGTTTTAATTTCAAAATATTTTAAATCGCTCTGACTAATAGGCAGTTAATTCTGTGATCCGGATTTCCCCATGTATTAAAAACATATAGACATATGTTAGCTAGTTGTACTAATTACGTAAATTAGTTGAAATCGCCAGAGATTCATCGGCTTTAGTAATGGGGTTTAAAATGCTTCTGAATCATAATAATAGACAATTATCAAACAATTAACTGATCTGCATTTAGCCGGCTATTCTCTAGGTGATTGGAAGACCGTGCAACTGCGGTTTGTCGAATAGCAGTGTTTATGCCATTCTGGATATTGGTCAGTGTTGTGGTCTATCGTGGATTGGGCATCTAAACCGTGAGACCATTCTATTGCCGCATTTAACCCACTTGCCTCCCAATTGGTTTTACACTGTCGCAGTAATTTTGCCCTTTGAGAATTTTCGCCTGACCGTGGTGTGAAGGGTAATCGATTATTTTGCCCACACTTGATTTATATAGTTATTTACTCTACCACTGAATGAGCCAGGCCTCTTTCGGGGCAATGTATGAATTAAACATTTTATGTTAATTATTTGTATTAATAGGTCAGGCCAGGAAGCGCATATTCAACCCGGAAATTCCATTCACTAACGCATGAAAATCTACCCAAGGAAGGAGTATATAATGATAATCTGAGGTGCTGGAATTATTCTATCCTGCGTTGTTGCAAAAAAATATAAAAAATACAAAATCTGGTATTTTCTCGCGGAGTGTTTCTCATTCAACGAACACGAACACTGCCTAGGTGGCCAAAGAAAGTGTAAAAATACAAATTACCTCCTCTACCGAATTATTAAAGAAGAAAATGTTTAACAAAAAAAATGCATTAAGGTAGTACCTACTATTTTAAAACAAATAGATGAACGATGAGATAGACCAGAAACTGTTTAGGATATGTTTTAGTCGAAATATTATATATATATATATCATTATTAAGATATCAATATTGCGAGAAAATATATAATCACTTTCCTTGCATAAGATTACATTTTATAAAATAAATATTCAACCCAATTTCGAAACTTATCAGTCATTTCTTAGTCTTTTTTTCTATTTTTACTTTTCTTTGGCCGACTTTACTTTCAATTTAAAGGACCGCGAACATTTCTTATGTAAAATAATGCCCGGCGGATTTGATTAAAATTGAAATATGTTATTTATGAAATCATCCTGAATAAAAGTCTCCATAGGAGTAAGGCCGAAAAATTAATAGTTTTTAAGTTATGGAGGTTTGGTGGTATATATCAAATTCGGAACGAATTATGATGTGGCCGAAGAACAGCTCGAGTTTGACATGAATTTTCATAATTAGAAATCCAACAAACTAATTCGCCTCCTCCCTAGATATGGACCACAATACGAACCGGAAGTTGCGTGATTAAATCCATTTTTTAAGGTGAAAACTTTTTCAGTCTCAGTATAGACCTGCGTATTACGTACGTATAAAGGGTAAATAAATGGATTTTATATCACTTAGAACTGTATTCACTTTTTAAAAACTTTTATTTTTGGTTTTACAAAATATTTTATATTATTATATTTGGTTAGATATAATTGTTACAATGGTTAATATGCTTGGTACAAAGATTAAATGTATACTGACTGCAGATGCGTCTCTTGGTCATATTTATAACATACTGTTATCAACGTAGGCACATGCATTTCTCGGAATTATGCTATGCCAGCGTTTCACATGAGAAACCTTTGTTTTAAGAGGAAGTTGTTATCGCTTTAGATAAAGTATATCAAATTATATCACGTACCGAGATAAGGATATAAAGTTACTTATTAGATAAGATACTTATACGTTTGAATGGATTAATACGGTTTGTTTAGCATATAACATGGATATCAGGCCTGCTCGCTAGATATGCACTACAATAACACGGGGCTGAAGTCCGAACCGGAAGTTGCATAATTAAGTCTATTTTTAAGGGTGAAAACTTTTACAGCGTATATATAAACCTGCGTAATAATTACGTATGCAAGGTAAATGGGCGAATTTCAGGCCCCCACGCTAGATATGGATCACAATAACACAGCGCAGAAGTACGAACCGAAAGTTGCATGATTAAGTCCATTTTTAAAGGTGAAAACTTTTTTAGTCTCAGTATAATAGACCTGCGCATTGATTTGGTATAAAGGGTAAATAAATGGATTTCTGGCCCCCTCACTAGATATGGACCACAATAACAAAGGACTGAAGTTTGAACCGAAAGTAGCATAATTAAGCCTATTTTGAAGGATGCAAAGTATTTCAGTCAATAGGCTGTGGTATATTATTTTGTTCCTCTATTTGAGGATCAACCTGATCATTCATTGCTGCTTTTCCTGATCTTAATTTCATAAACTGAATATGTAGCTACTTTAATTGTATATTACACTATTTTTTTTAATTATATATAAAAAAAAATATGTCAGTTGAATATATAGATATAAAAATCCAAACGTGTCTCGCACTACAGGGTTGGGCGCCAATTTGTTATATAATAAATTTCTATTAAATTATTTTCTAAAAATTTGTAATTAATTATTAATTTCTCAAGACCAAAAGTGGATAATATTGAAACACGTTTGCTTTTAAATATATAACAAATCTTTATTGAAATAACATTATATTTCCAAATTGTATAATAAAATTCCGATCTAGCTAACTTATACACTAATTTGAAATTATTAAACTTTTGTCAAATTTGACTTTAGAATAATTGACAATTGAAAATTTTGACAATTCCTTACTTTACTAAATGATTAATTTCTTTCCAGTTTATTATGTGTTTTGCACTTTTAGTTTAAGTCTTGATTCTTCTTCTTATCTTGTTTATTCTTTAATCTGGTTTTAGTTTATATTATATTCAATCGATACTTATTTCTTCTTTTCATATTTCAACTATTTTATATGTTGTAATATTTCTATTTTCTCTTCTCTATTTTACAGCTGTTATATATTTATTTTGTACTATTATACTTCTTCATTTCTTGCTCCATTATATTATTGTTCATTTATTATTTGTTTACATATATTGAAATAATTTTTCTTTTTCTTCTCTATTTAACAATTCTTTAGTTGTTCGTTTTATTAGTAATACTCCTGCTTTTTCTATTCTATTTTATATGTATATCAAATTGATAGTTTTATTCTTCAATATTTCTCCCTCTTCTCCTATAATTATATAACTGTATACTCATTTGGTTTATTTAATTCGTTCTTTCAGCAAATCTTCTTTAATTTCTACTTTTATATAAAACTCAATCAAAATGCACACATAAACAGTTCGTTAGTAAAATCTTAGATCTTAATAACTCACAATATATTACACAACATATATATTAAACCAACCCAAAAAAAAAAAAAATCTTGTCATATTTTATGTCTCACCCTGTAAAAATGTTCCTTTTTATGTAAAAGAAAAAATGCTCTTTTGATTAAAAAAAAAATGAATTTTAAAATGTGCTACCACGCTTTAAAGTACGCTATTTCGATAATTTTGAGGTATCTACAAAAATTAGGCTGCGGGCTTCATCTAATATATGTTTTTTAGTGCCAAAGTGGTTTTTCACTTTAAATATTATATAAATAATTGAAAATTATCGAGTAAAATGTTTTTGTAAGAAACCCGATAAAAGAAATCTACTTTAAAATGCTTAAAAATTGACAAAAGGAAAATCTCAAATAAATCTGCTTTAGGCCTGCCGAAAATACTTTTTCAATATGTTCCAAAACATATCTAAACCAAAATTTACTATAATTACTTGCAAGCGAGCAGAAACTAGAGTGCGAAAATTAAAGTTTTCAGGGTGTATTTCACAATTTTACTAATAAAAGCACCAAAAATATATCATTAAAATTGTAAATAACTAATGAAGTTACTTAAATAATATCTCTTTTCTTGGAAAATACTAAATATAGAAAATATTGTTTTTTGAGGCCCGGGTTTTTAAGGACAGGCTCGAATTATTAAGTTATTCACCATTGTAAATAATTATTATTAATAAAAAATTTTTAATTTATTATATATTTTTTTTGTTTTTGTACATTTCTTTGTTTCTGCACTTTGTGTTAACAGTAAAGCTTGTTTTTGTTCTTCATCTATTGTAATAACATTATTAAATCGAGAAGTCAACGGAATTTGACATTCAGCAGAATCATTGACAACTTTAAAATTTATGCATACATTTTTTTTTCCACACACATAATGATGGCCTGAATTCCATAGATAAACAAATGCCCGAATCATTTTTTTTTTTTTTTGATCTACAAAACCTCTAACATTACGTTGCGGCTCCCGTAAATTTTCTTTTTTTGAATTTTGTATCATTTTTATTTTTATTTCATGAGCACTTTATCATCAAAAAATGCAAGGCACACGAGTTCCTCCGAAAGATACCAGAAGTGATTGGTGAATTTATTTAATAATAATAATATTTCTTGTCCTTGTCATGAACTTATAGAAGATTTATACGAATATGAAAAAATAAATAAAAAATTCTCTCCATTATTAGTAAATAAATTCACCTCTGGTATCGTAGGAACTCGTAAGCCTTGCATTTTTTGATGATAAAGTGACTTATGAAATAAAAATAAAAATGATACAAAAGTTAAAAAAAAGAAAATTTACGGGAGCCGCAAAGTAATGTTAGAGGTTTTGTAGATCCAAAAAAAAAAATGATTCGGGTATTTGTTTATCCGATTTTATATCAAAGAAAAGTTTAAATTTTTTTAAAATTACAAATATAAACGTTGACTCTTTAAAGAAAAATCCAGATCTATGGAATTCAGGTCATCATTATGTGTGTGGAAAAAATGTATGCATAAATCTTAAAGTTGTCAGTGATTCTGCTGAATGTTAAATTGCGTTGACTTCTCGATTTAATAATGTTATTACAATAGATGAAGAACAAAAACAAGCTTTACTGATAACACAAAGTGCAGAAACAAAGAAATGTACAAAAACAAAAAAATATATAATAAATTAAAAAATTATTATTAATAATAATTATTTACAATGGTGGATAAGTTAAACAAATTCAAGCCTATCCTTAAAAACCCGGGGCATCAAAAAACAATATTTTCTATATTTAATATAATTTTCCAGGAAAAAAAATATTATTTAAGTAACTTCATTAGTTATTTACAATTTTAATGATATATTTTTGGTGCTTTTATTAGTAAAATTGTGAAATACACCCTGAAAACTTTAATTTTCGCACTCTAGTTTCTGCTCGCTTGCAAGCAATTATAGTAAATTTTGGTTTAGATATGTTTTGGAATATATTGAAAAAGTATTTTCGGCAGGCCTAAAGCAGATTTATATGAGATTTTCCTTTTGTCCATTTTTTAACATTTTAAAGTAGTTTTTTTTTGTCGGGTTTCTTACAAAAAAATTTTACTGGATAATTTTCAATTATTTATATAATATTTAAAGTGAAAAACCACTTTGGCACTAAAAAACATATATTAGATGAAACCCGCAGCATAATTTTGTAGATAACGCAAAATGATTGAAATATCGTACTTTAGAGCGTGGTAGCACATTTTAAAATTCATTTTTTTTTTAATCAAAAGAGCATTTCTTCTTTTACATAAAAAGGAACATTTTTACAGGGTGAGACATAAAATATGACAAGATTTTTTTTTTTGGGTTGGTCTAATATATATATATATATATATATATATATATATATATATATATATATATATATATATATATATATATATATATATATATATATATATATATATATATATATATATATATATATTATTACGCAGGTCTATATATACGCTGAAAAAGTATTCACCCTTAAAAATGCATTTAATTATGCAACTTCCGGTTCAGACTTCAGCCCTGTCTTATTGTGGTCCATATCTAGCGAGGAGGCTTAAAATCCATTTATTTACCCTTTATACGCAGTTAATACGCAGGTCTATACTGAGACTGAAAAAGTTTTCATCCTAAAAAATAGACTTAATCATGCAACTTCCGGTTCGTACTTCCTGTTCGTATTGTGGTCCATATCTAGGGAGGAGGCTAATTAGTTTGTTGTATTCTTCTGCCACATCATAATTCGTTCCGAATTTGATATACCACGGATAGACTTCAAAGCTCCATAACTTAAGAACTATTAAGTTTTCGGCCTTGCTCCCATATTCAGGATGATTTCATAAATAATATTTCAATTTTAACCAAATCCGCCGGGCATTACTTTACATAAGAAACGTGCGGGGTCTTTTCGAAATTGGATGTTTATAAGGCAATATCTTCGCCATTTAGAGCTCTAAAAATTCGAACACGTTGTATGTTATCGTATCGTACTCATAAGTAAATAATGGAAGAGCTCTATTGGCAATTTTTAACAAAATCAAAATAACTTTTTATTGTAATATCTTTTATTATATTGAATCGTTTTTCAGCCCAGATTAACATTATATTTTTCTGTACTTTTAAACATCACCGAGATTACCAAAAAAGTTGTTTTAATCTTGTTGAAAACGCGAAAGAGATTTTTGCAACTAACAGTATCATTTAAACTGACATGCCAGTGAATTGAATTCCTAGAACTTTGAATAACGAATTGCATTTAAATTATCCAGGCTCTCATACACAGTTTAAATGCATCTGTTAGAAATTCAGTCAATTTGAATTGAGCACAAAATTACGCGAATGTAGAACTTACATTAGCTTAAAACGAAAACTGACCTTTAGTTTCACCAGTTTAAGTATACATCGTACCCCCTGCTTCCAGCTGCCACCGGTTTTGATATCTAATAACTAATTAAGAGGTCCCAAGTGAGCGCTAGCTCTCCTCTATCAAACTATAAGAAAGAGTTTGAAGACATGAGAACTTTTCACCTGTCCCGCCTATCTACAGCTATAGTACGGCCTCAGAAATTGCGGTAGCTCTTTTACTGTGGGTGAAAAAGAGCGCTTGCTATTCTTTATAATTTCAAACTAGCTTTGCAATTTTTTCTCAATGTGACCAAAAAAGCGTTAACTTGGCCCCCACCCAACCATCAATAGTTAATAATTCGATAGCACAGGACGCTAGATAATTGCTTTGGGTCACAAGTGGAGGAGAGGCAACTTTACTCACCCTAAAAACATAACGTTACTTTTAGCAATATAATAGGTAGTACTTTTATTGAAAATCACAAAGAATTCTCTTTTGATTGGTCATTTTATATACAGTTATATAAGACAATTAACTCTCTTGGAGCGCCGAATTGTTTGTACCAAGCCCGGCAGGTCATGACGGACTGTTTTTATAACAGGTTCCAAACGAGGATTTGAGTTTATTGTTGTAGGTGATTTTTATCCTTAAAGTATCATAACAATATACAATGTGATCTACCAAGAAATGCGGAAAATAAAATGGTGTGCTAGTCTTCAGTGTCGGAAAGTCCCTGCAAAATTTTAGAGGATTCTGAGGTAATTTAGTATATTAAATTATTAGTCAATTTGCGAAGATACACTACTGATGTTGAGTAAGTCCTGACCTACTTCTGAATAGGTCGACGAACTTACTTGTGAAAGAACGTATTCGAGTTGTTTACATTTCCTTAATTGGCATAAAAAGTGAAGCCGGCCGGCGAGATCAAAAAAGAGGTCTACACTTCGAGAATATAGGGGAAAATAGAGATCGCCAAACAGCTGTTTGTTTGTTCGGGCTACAAATGTAAACAAGCAAATTATTAATCCCCGATTCCTTGGCTGGTGCAAAATAATGATCTCATCCCCGTAGGGGATTCTTTCTAATATGGCGTTTAGTATCATTTGCGTATTATTTCCTTTCGTTTTCTATTGTGTTCTGTGGATATTTACTGCAGTGTTTACTACGCCTCTCGCGTCCCTCGCCTATATGTGTGGAGAACAAACCATATGCATTGTTGTAAAACAGAAAAGGCACCTCTATTTTCCCTTATATGCTCGAAGGGTCTACATACGGTCCAGCGGCAGGTAGCCAACATTGTTGGTATGCTTTGAAGATAATTGGAATTCCAGCGGACCAGTTTACTTTTACGAATGAGTTCAAAGCATGCCGACAAGGCTGGCTCCGTGCAGCTAGATCGTGTGTAGACCCCTAGAGAGCTGCGTTTTTTGCTTCCGGTCGAACAATAGTTACACCGCCGTGTCATTGACCGGTTTAACTAAATATCTCGTATATCTGCTTGTCCTTTCAGCATGAGATCAATGTCTTCGATTTATTTCGATTTATTTCGGTATTTTTGTAGTGTGATTTGATTAAAACCAAAAAGTCACTTCTATTTTATCCAGCTTTGCTGTCAGTAGTGTCAATCCCAAGTCTGATAAAGTGATATGGTTGTACCGCGTTACGTTAGATTAGTTGAAGTCATTGGCGGCGCATTTCTACAAAAAAAAATAAGGTAATTTTTTTGGTCATTTTTTAAAAATTTTTCATTTTTTTAACTCCCTTCGGTGGGGACAACCTACTGTTAAATTTTCCGCATGTCCTGGTAGATTACGTTGTATAGTAATATACCCTTAAAGCATCATAATAATATATAGTGTTAAATACAGCAAATTCTTTTTAAACGTTCATAAACATCCTGTATACCAGTGATGTTTTTGTAATTAATTAGTAAATATGCATATTTAGAAGGATAGTTTTTCTTACTAAAAGTTTCTGAAATTTTAATATACAGTATCGGAAGATTTTGGATTTGGGTGGCAGGCATAGTTTCAACGGCTTGACAGACTGCCTACAATAAAGGCGTGCACCAGTGCTCTAGTAGAGGGAGCAAATAATGACACGCGATCAGGAAAACACGTAAATCATTGCTATTAAAAATTTCAGTACCATTTATTGTAGTTGGCTCTGTTCAGTATAGGTAATATTATAACTAAAATTATTTAACTCGTTATACTTTCAAAACGAGTCAAATAATTCTTTACATTTCCCGCAGACAGAGCTGCCCACGTACATGTGGTGGGGAAAGCAGGTAGCACGAGTAGGATGTGTTATTCGATCAAAAAGAATACCCTAGTTGCTTCGTTCTCGCTTGCTCTCATTGCCGACCGAAATGAAACATTTTCTGACCCTGTATTGTACCTAGAGCTTATGTTCGATATGGTCTTAATGTCTTAAGAGCTCCTCTAATTGACCGTTTTTGACAAATAGTTTATCAAAATTAGACAATTTGCATAATAGTCCGGGAGGCAGCATTGAATTCTTGATGGTGATTTCAGGTCACTTGGTTTGTGTGTAGTCGATAGTCTAGATAGGGCTAGCAATCGAAACAAGCGTCAGCTGTCAGAATCGTGGTGGAACTGGTTGTAAGAAAATGTCTATTGTATCGAAAAAAAAAAAAATTCAAAAATGATTTCAGGTCGTTTGAAAATTTGTACAACAAATGTTTAATAATCATTTCCAGAAATTTCAAGTAACTTGAAATCAATTTAAACTAAAATTTATGGTTTCAATTACAATGATAATATATACACTAATGCTGGAAAATAGACAAATTTAAAAAATATATTTTCCATTGTATTATCCTGTAGGTTAAATTTGCACATACCTTGACAAATGGTGACCCTAACTATTTGCGCATTTCTGAGTAAATTAGAAAGTGAGGTGAGGTACGGTACCGGTTTCGGTGACTGGACCTCGATCGACGAAGTTAAGCACGCCGGACGAGTCCGTCACTTTGATTGGTGACTCGCCGCCCAGGTTAAGTGGAAGGGTAGCATTAGCTAAATGTCGCCAGGACGTTAATATAAGTAAGGCATTAAAAAAAAATCGAGTCTAGCCACTGAACAACCTGAAGTGTAACTTGCATTGATGGAAAGAGTTCGCGCATCTAAGTTGGCGCACGTGAAATCGGCATTTTTTTGGGAACGTTTGTAGACTTGCCGAGTTTTATTTTCAGTCGCAGTTGCCAAGCCGTGCGAAAAGGACATGTAGGTAAGTATGCAGCTCTTTCAGCTTATCATGCTTATATAAAGTAAATGTAGTCTATGGATGGGAAGAAAAAGGTAATAAATACGATTTCAAACGGTTCGACGGTGATCAACTTCCAACGAGTATCACCAGTGTGACAGATGTTGTCAACACTACAGGTGTCAAAAATTTATGCATAAACCAATAAGAGAAAGTAATAGTGATGATCAAATTTAATTTTGTTTCCAGAACACACTGAACAAGACGAGAAGAGAATTCAGAATGTTGAAAGAGAAGAAAGTGAGGAAACTGAGGAAGAGGAGGAGGAGGAGGAGGAAGAAGAAGAAGAAGAAGCAGAAGGAGAAGGAGAAGGAGGAGAATAAAAAATGGACAGTTGTGAAGAAAGCGATTATGAATCTGACACATCACTACATTCCAGTGATAATGAATAAAATACTTATAATCAATGAAAATATTTTTAGGGAAGTTATTTTTATTTTCTATAAACTAAATGAACGTAATTTGAAATATATTTTATTTGTTATTTATTCATTATTATGTTCCACACATCCTTGTATTTGATACAAAAAATTATATAAACATTTTAAGTGACTTGAAATTAATTTAAACTAAAATTTATACAATTTATTTAGCTATGTTTATAACTAAATAAATTGTATAAATTTTAGTTTAAATTAATTTCAAATCACTTAAAATGTTTATGAAAGATTATTTAAACAATATATGAAGTAAAAAGGTAGTCAGCTATTTGTATAAAGAGGGAAAGATCGTCAGTTGGCTTATGAATTGAAAGCACATTATGTATGCTATGAAAACTAGATTAAAACAATAAATTTTAGTTTAAATTGATTTCAAGTCACTTGAAGTTTCTAAAAATGATTATTTAAACAATATATTAAATGAAAATGTACGTCATCTATTGATATAAAGGGGGAAAGATCGTCAGTTAGATCTTACATTGGATTGCACCATACTCAGATTAAATGCTCGCTCAGCATTTATAATCCCTCAGCTGACGGTTTTGCCTCCATTGAAAGAATAGCTGACGATTGTTTGTATCATTTTAATAATATAAAGAGTTAGCTGTATAAGTTTCATTGAACCTGAAATGATTTTACATCAATTATTTTTTATACAGGTTTATAGAAGCGGCTGACGTAAAATCCCCCATTATCTACGCAGCTGACTTTTTTTTAATTATTATTATCATGTACAAATTTTCAAACGACCTGTAATCATTTTTGAATTTTTTCTTTTCTACATAAAAGACGTTTTCTCATAACTAGGTCCACCGCTACTAGAGCAGCTGACGCTCACATCATCAAATGACTACCCAATAGGAATGATTTGTGATAAGAATTAAACGACTTGAAATGATTGTATGATTTGCAACGCTGTCTCCCGGACTATAATTTTAGACATACAAGAGGTTGTAAATGTAAATTATCAACTTCAGGAAGAAAGTGCAAGAGTCAAAAAGTTTAAGTCCAATAATGCTTCAGTACTTTGCGTTTTGAAATCCATTCGTTTTTCGATATATGTTTATACGATAAAAAGTTATTACTTTTAGGCGTAAGATCATCTACTGATGAAGTTTTCCCATTTAAATCAGACCACTCTGTATATATGACGTACATACATATTTATAAAAGTTGACCAAAAATACTGCAAAAATTTCCTGAGATTTACTGGACTTAAATAAACTTTTTTAACTCTTACATTTTTTCCTTGAAGTTGTGCGGAAAATTCTTGACTGTCTAAAACTTTTTCAACATAATTTCCTACCCCGAAGCATTTATATTTGTAGCATTTGTTTTATTTCTCAACAAATTGTCTTTGGGTATTCATGGCAAGTGAAAAAGAATAAATGGAGTGACAATATAAGAGTCATTTCATCTTTATTTAAAATTTTGCATAAAGAATGCACACACTGAGGGTCGTGGGGAGAATAATTTAGCGTTAGTAGTTAAGTGTGGTTACCCAGATGTTCTACAAATTATTTAAATGTCAAATGCATTTAGTAACCAATCAGTCTAACTTTGTCATGGAAATAATTTGAAACTGTATTTAAGCCAGCAATTTCCACGTCAATTCTGATATTTGTGAAGGATGTAAATACAATTTCCTATATTTCTCCATTTATGAATTGTTTGCTAAACGTCCCTCACCATTCTTGATACTTAATATACTATCTTGCACGATCGAGCTTTCTTGTCTATTTACAATATCTGTTACCAAGGCGGTAGCTTATGTTTACTCATTGCTAGACCAAACCTGTCTGTAAGAAATTTACTTAACGACGTCAAGGGGCATTTGCATTTTCTTCAAAACACCCTCATTCCCATACTGGTGTTTTTGTATCCAGATCCAGAAGAATCCGATATTTCGAGAAACAACTTCTTCTGTCAACGAGATGGAGCGCTTCGCCATTAGGCAGAGCCAGTTAGGTCGTCGGATCTGACGCTCCTTGGTTACTTTCTATGGAGATACCTTAAAAGTAATATATACGTGAATCGCCCACTGAATGTGAAAGATTTATAATGAAGAATTCATTAATTAATTAATCGTCTTGACTATTGCCAGTGTACACTTTATATCAAATTTATCCACTACTAAGGCACTAACATAGTCCCTCGACGAAAAAATTGTTTGAATATTAATCACTCATTCCTATAGATTTTGTGGACTGAATTCATTAAAAATAGTTAAATAGTCCATAACGTGCCAAATGTTCAATTTCAATACCTATTGATTTACTATGTTATAAGCTTCTAAGTTTCCGATATATTTTTTGCGTAATTTTTTTAAGGGTGTATCTGCGGTGTATCTTACGTGCTGATTCAAGACTTACCATGCATTTGAGTTTATAATTATTATGACATACAGTGTTTACCCATATGGACCTAACTATACTTGCAGTTTTTCTTCTAAATGTTAAGAGAAAAAGCCATTCTTCTTAAAAAGTTTTGATTGTTCTAAAAAGTCCTTAGTTGTAGTAATAATTTCGAAATAACGACAACATGTATAACTATGACACAGGGTGGATAAAAAATAAGGAAACATGGAATTGTGCCAAAAATAAAGGACACGTTTTTTGAGAGAAAATTAAAAATGTTATAGGAGAAAGATATCTCTAATTTCAATGAAAGTTCTGATATAAAATTTTAAGGATGTACCACCAAGTTGATATTTTTGCCATAGCTAAGTAATTACTTACGTATAAATTGAACCAAAGTGCGTAATTTAGTAATTAACATAATAACAAAACATAAATAGAAAGATTAATCTGAACTATCCTACTTGTACACATTTTCCAATTCGCTTTCTAAATTTTGCCTGCAGTAAATGAATGTTATCCTCATTTGTATCAGCTGTTGCTTCTGTAATTTTTTCTTTTTAAAGGCTTATGGTATCGTGTAGACCATGCTCATATATTTTTTGCTTTAGGGGAACCCATAAAGAAATCAAACAGGGGAGCGTGCAGGCCATCTTATAGGACCAAACTGCTCAATGCATTTAATGTGGAACCAGTTTCTGACTCGAACTGCACTATGTGCAGGACAAGCTTCATAATAATTAGAGTAAAAATATGAACTTTGAGATACAACATCAAACTTTCATAAGTGAACTTTTATTTATATTAGGAATATCTTTTCCTGTAACATCTTTACTTTCCTCTCAAAATACATATATTTTAGTCTTGGCACAATTTCACGTTTCCCTATTTTTTAACCATCCTGTAGGCTATTTCAAAATTCTGACTATAGCTGAAAACTTTTCAAAACAAGCAAACCTTTTTGAAAACAATAACTTTTTTTCCTAAAATGCAAAATATGAAAGATTACATGTATAGTTAAGTCCATCTGGGACACATTGTATATTTTTTTTAGTACGTAAAGTTATGTCAAATACTAAGAAGATATAGTCTACCAAATCTTCCACCTACTAGACAGCCTGTTATCCATGGGCTCGATTTACCTCGATTTACCTATGCCTCTTCCATACAGTTTCAAACAAGTCCGAGATT
This sequence comes from Rutpela maculata, assembly GCA_936432065.2. Classification (NCBI taxonomy): domain Eukaryota; kingdom Metazoa; phylum Arthropoda; class Insecta; order Coleoptera; family Cerambycidae; genus Rutpela; species Rutpela maculata. Next base: position 79,606,359 of record OW386286.2, on the reverse strand, counting down.
GAGAATAATGCATTTATTTAATATAAACAAAATAATTGGGTCAGATATTTATATCTTCTGAAGATTCTTTCTCAAATTCTGGGAATATCACTTTATTGGTACAGAAATTGAGAAGGAAAATGTACTTAAGGCTTTTCTTAAGAAAACTTACTGGTGTAAATCAAAAATATTTCTGCATGCTTTAGCTGAGAGCTCCTACTTTTAAGTCAAATCAATGGAAACTATTTATTGATTCATCTAAAAGAAGCTGGAAAGACATTCATTCCTCTGCACAATGGCAACGTATATCCATCTGCTTCTGTTGCTCATTCCGGTAAAATTGCAAAAAACTTATGAAAATCTCGAACTTCTAAAAATTAATACAAATATTGCAACTAACTTATCTATGGAGGCTTGAAGGTTGTCCTTGAAGAGTCAACTTTATACCAGGTTCTAAAAATATTGTGTGAAAAATTAGTTGATCCACAAAGTGTTAGCTCAGCTTGATATGAAATTAGGTTCACCAAGCAGTTTGTAAAGGCGTTCAACAAATGTGGAGAATATTTGACGTATCTGTGTTAGAAATTATCCTTTGAGAAGCAAAGCATAAGGAGGGTATTTTTTAGGCTGCTAAAAAAAAAAAAATTGTTAGATCAATGAAACAGGATGAAAAAGAAATATCAACAATTTTGAAATATGTGATCAACATGTGCTAAGAAATAAGAAGTATTCAAATTATAAAGATATTTTAAATAACATGTTTGACTAATTTTAACAGCTATGTTACAACATGCGCTTAAAGGTTCATTTTCTTCACTCTCATTTGAACTATTTTCCTGAAAATTTTGAAGGTGTAAGTTAGCGGCAAGGTCAAAGATTTCACCAGAATATCAAGAAGATGAGGTTATCAGGAAAGATGGAACGTTAGTTGACTATTGTTGCAATGTTGCATGCTAGTATGGTATGCTTCTAGATTTATGCACAAAATAAAAACTATAAAAGGTAGTTTTGGTTGTAAATGGAGAAAATATAGAAAAATTAATGAAAGCATATACCTATTACTATTTTTATTTTAAATATTTGAAATGTTTAATTGAGAGAATAAATGTTATTAAAAAGAACCGCTACCTAAGGAATTACTACTTCCACATTCAGACCTCCTATCGAAAAAAAAATGATACTATATTTGTACTCCATTGTGTACAAATAATTGAATATAGAACTTTACTAATATATACATTTGAAATCGTCTATCCCAAGAACCCATAAAACGATATGCCAAATATGTAGTGGAGGCGGGAGTGGCGGTTGTAAGGTGGATGATGAAAAAAAAATTGAGGCTATTGGTTCTTGTACACACTAAATTACAATTTTATTTTTTTTACCCGTATAATAATGGAGTGGGGGAGATAGTGGGGGCGGCACTAAATTCCAGTTTTATAGATTCATACTTGCATGCTTTACCTCTTCAACGGAATAAAAGCAAAGCATAATCTATTTTCAGATTTCATTGGAATTCATAGGTGTACCAATTTTAAAGTCAATATAGTATTGTATCAAGTTAATATCATCAACTATTGGGAAGTAATTGATCATCGAGCATTAATAATATAATATTTGAAATCGTCTACTTCAGAAACTATAACGGTTCAAAATGGAGAGCCCTTTAAAAATGATTCAGTCTTGATAGATGACACCGATTTACAATTCTTTGCCTTTATTTCATAACTTAATATTCCGCGAAATACTTTCTAAGCCGACCCTGAGTCAAATTCCGTATTAGTAAATATAACCGCTTGAAAATAAAGATAGCGGTAGTTCGAGTTCTTATCCCATATTTGGACATAGCGAAAATCTCGGCCTACGATTGGCCTAATTTAGTCATTACGTGACATCTACGCGTTGTTCCCCCACCTTGATATATAACCAGAGAATACCTTCTACGCGCTAGGGAGTCGTCGAGGGAGTCGAGTTCCAGCCTGGATGGGTTATTGATGGTCGGCGCGACGCCGGCGCCGGCCACATGGATTTGAGGCACCATCAAAAGATTTGGCAGATTCCCGGAGATTTGAGTTAAAAGTAATATAAAGTATGGTCCAGTGAGTAAACCTAGAAGAATTTGTTCTGTGTCCGGTGTACTGTGGTTGCTATACTTAATACCAATTAACAAATAGCTGTCTACTCGTCTCAATTTGATTTGTTAATTAGAGTATGGCGTAAAATGCTTCATATTTACGATCCGGCTTCTGTAAGTCCAGAGACCTGTTGGATCATTTTACAACACATCACGTTATACTAAGCGGTGTTATTAATGTAGTGTTCGGGTAATGATTTAATTACCGATTGTTTTGAGTAAAAGAAATTTAACTTTTATCGTTTTCCAGACTAAACAAAATACTGTATTGGTGTTTATCCCCCGCAGATTTTGTCGATACGCAGAGATTTTGTATTTAACTATTAAGGTTTTTGGAATCATTGTTTTTTATATAAACCTTGCTTATATAATGTTTATTTGTTAGTTGTTTACTGAATGAGTAAATTAAATTAAAGTTTATAAAAGTCTCTTCAGGTCGGTCGACCCTCATTACTTAATTTTTTTTATAATTTGTTTATCTTTTTGTTCAATATGCTTATATATATTGTGTATATTTGTTTCTTTATTGTAAAAGCGATATTTTCATTTTCACCCTATAACGTCTTGTGCTCTTTGTAAGATTTAGTAATATAATTTGTTATTGATTAAACCGGTTTGTTATTTCTAAAGTCTTAAAATAGTACCTTTTTTTAGTAAAAGTATAAAATAAACTATCAGCTAGTTGGGGCAATATTTTATTTTTTAGATTTTATTTTAAATAAAAACAAAGTAAGCGCTACAAAACCCATAAAATGATATGCCTCATCGGTAGTGGAGGGGGTGGTGGTAGAGGGTGATAATAGAGATAGCTCACGCAAAAAATAATGATGCTTTGGACTTCGACTTTTCGTATATACACTAAATACCAATTTCATGGACTCTTACTTGGCTGCTTTACCTATGTATTCCCATTTAGCCCCCAACTCTTCAACGGAATAAGATAATCTAGTTCCAGATCTCATTATAATACATAGGAGTAAAAAATTTCAAGTCAATATCATAAACGGTCCCATAGTGATTGTGTGCACAAAAAAAGTTACTGACAGACCGACGAACAGAACAGAACGACAGACAAATTTTTCTTTTTCCCAAACTTAAATTATCGACATTTCGTCACATTCTAAGAATATTTGAGTAAGACACATTTTGAACATTTTCTTTACTGTTATTACGTGGATGTAAAAGTAATAAACATTTCGTGTTGCATTCTTCTCAGTGTTTTTGTAAGTCTTACGTGATAACAAAAACTTAAATTAGTTTCTAAAATGACACTACTTAGTTTATCAAAATCACTTATTGAAACAAAGACTGTTCTCAATTCTTGGTAGCAAATAAACATCCTAAAAATTATTCTATCGTCTTTTTAGTGGATTTGTTAGCTTATTTATTGAATCACTGCGTGGATAAAGTTACTTAGAAAAATGTTTTGTACTTGTATTTTTGAATAGGTATAAGAATGCAAATGATGTCAAAATCGTTTTGATAGTACTCAAGAAAGATCATGCAGGAGTTTCTATGAATTTATTGCTGACGATTTTAAATAAAATAAATCCCATGAAAGCGTACTCACGAGCCCTGTACTGGACTGTTTAATAAGAAAGCTCATAAAAGAGAAAGAAAACATTCTTAGAAAAAATATTGGTAGCTCTGTACTGTACTGCCCTCTATCATTAAATTTCACCATTATTCAAACTACTTCTGTCTTTATGTCAAAGAATTTCTTTGTTTTTTAACATAAAGTCTATTTGGCGTCCCTTCCCTAGTAATGTTCGATCATCCCTTGATTCTTCTGTTAAAGTTGTGCAACGGCTTTCAAAACCATTCTGTATGTATCATCCTCTATATTCCAATATAATGAATGACTTCTCGGCCTGACCTAAAATATCTTTCATTTGTCCTTTCAGAGACCCAGTCCATTTCGTCAGGATGAAAGTAAATTAATTTAAGTATACTACTCACTCAACAATATTACATCTAGAACACACAAGTATAATATGTCACGTTTAACTACAGTATAGTATAGTTAATTCGTTACCCTGGCAGTATTTCTCCCAACCAAATAATTACCATATGTCACCATTTATATTCAAAACAACGCACTTTTTAAATAACACTAATTAGTAAAGCGATTTCTTCACTTCCCTCGCATACCGAAGGGAAATATTTTACTATAGTGATATTTTACAATGCGTTTTGATGATATTTTACAATGCGTTTAAATATTACCTCCACGTCGTGGAAAAGGGTAGTAATAGTAAAAAAAGAATGGAATTTGTTCGCTATTACCTCTAGTATTTGGCCGATTAATTGTTTTATTTTTTTTCAAATAAACAAACTTGTGGGAGGGGAAATAGCCTTTGCATTTTTTTTTCAAATGCGATTTTGAGTACGAAGGAAAGGGTTCAGAAAATAATTTTTTTTACAGGTAAGTGAGTATTTTTTTTATCTTTAATTTAAAAAAAAAATGTCGCAATCCAAGCAATAGGCAGGGAGGGGCGGAGGGGGCAGATTATGTGCTTCAGCGAGATCTTTAGTTTTTAGTTTAACTTTTTTTTCAAGTCAATATTAACAAAGTTATCGTGGAAAAACGTGTTTTTGCAAATTTTAAATGTGAATTCTTCCCCCACCCCGTGTGATTAAGCTAAACTAACTTGAAAACATGATAACAGAGAACACGTGTAACCGAGCTGTCAAAAAAAATTAAGAAAAAGTGGGTTTCATTTCAAAACCACATCCGCTTCATTATATCTCGAAATGAAAGAAAATTTCGTGGTATATCCATAATTTATTTTAATACCCTGTTACATCCTGTAAATTAAAAATAGTTGTCTACAACTGTATTGCGCATATAAAAAACTCTTCAGCAGCTAATATAAGGGGAGACCGGTGCTACACTACATTCAATAATAAATATAATGTATTACCTAATAAATAAAATATCATCACTCTTATGTAAGGTACGTTCTGGCATAATTAGGAAAGAAATAAATGGAAACACGCCTCCTTTAATTAAGATTTCTAATTCTTGTGATATAGTTACGCGAATTACCCCTAACTAGAACGGCGCGGAGTTTATTGTCGGCGTTAGTACCAGGGTAACAGATTATCAAAGCCATACTCTGAATTTCGCGAAGGACAAGCAATGCGTCCACCAATGCATAACATATTCCTAGCTTGACGCAAAACAAATGTAGATTTTTTTTATTTATCAGAAACGAAAACACGATTTTTAAATCTCCAGTATTATTATGTTCATTCTAATACGCAAAAATTTGAAGTACGGCTCTGTAGTACTATTATGAGCGTGTAATAGCGCCGACTTTGATATTCTTTATGGCCGGTTTCTATGGCCTTTTTTATGTGGCCAATATAGTTGCAGACAACTATAATTTAAGTAGATACATAGAGTAACTCTTCCAACTCTTCGTACTAACGCACCATTCTCCGTATATTTTAAATAAAATATCTAACATGAAGTCCGTTTAAATTTATAACTTAACGAGGCATCGTTTATTTGGAATGATTGATAATCTCAAAAGTGTTAGCATACGTTTGGAAGAGAGAATGTGTGAAACCACTTAAAAAATAGACGGTTTTGATGATGGATTAATATGCAGATGCCCTTCTGATGAAAAATGATAAAATATGTAAGAAGCATTTTATATTCGATGCTGCAGCTTAATCATATCTTATTATCGTGTTTTGTTCTATACTAGAACCGTAAAAGCAGGATAGTAATAAATACACGTGATCAGCTCATGAAACGAATTCTATTGGTGTTTGAATTTGGAGGGGGTGTAATTTATAATAATTTTTACCTATCAAATCAATGTCGCTGTGCCACATGTACCGCTTAACACTCTTGATAGTTCAGTTCATCATTTTCATTCTCTTACAGATTTAGTATGTATAAATATGTACTAATAATATTTTGCGTTATGGTTTCTAGAGCAAATTGGAATAAAGATAATATATTTCTATGATTTATAACGTCTTGATCTAGTTGTGTGGCCTATTCATTATTCTATTTGTCTTACCTTTGCTGTGTGGTATATCTGACAGCATCGCGGATTCTATCGCAGTTGCCTGTTAAGTGTACCACCTCAGTACAGCTCTTACCTATCAGTTTTGTGGTGACACCAATCCGACGTTTTGAAAGTTGTCTTTTTTATGCTTGCTATCTGATTTTTTCTAAACTATCAGTAGTTTTATATTGACATATTTCCGGTTCATGTGACCAAAAATGATAGGATGGCGGAGTATTACAAAGGAATGAACCAGATATATTAGGACTGTACTGTAAAAAAATGTGGTAAATATAACAAATTCGAAAAGCGCTCTGTGATCGTTTGAGAGAAATTATGTTTTATCTCAATTCACTTCAGTTAAGGTACTAGTATTTAAAATATTCTTAAGTTTTGTATCCATTTCAATGTTCCTTAAATTATGCAAAACAACTTAAAAAAAATCCTAAATATAAATCTATCATTTTGTTAAATGTCAAGGAATTATATGAGTTTTTTAAACCCTGTAGCCCTGGTTGTAGAACAAATATACAGGGTGTAGCACTTTGAAATATATAATGAAAGTTGATTTCGTCAAAATATTTATAAAAGCGGGGAAAAAATTGTTAAAGTTACTTTATTACTGAAAATGATAAAAACGTTAACATATTATAATTTATTTCTGTTCAAAGTTTTATCCACTGACTTGCAAGCACACTTGAGCCCGTCGCATACAATTTTGTCGCACTAGCTCAAATGTTCCTCCTTCCTGTTGTTCCTGAAGACGCAGATTAGCGGCAGCCGTTGTGTTGCGTTCATATAATCCATCGATATTTTCTACTTCGGTACAATGTACTTCGTTTTTTAAATATCCCCACAAAAAAGTCTTGAGGATCTAGAACTGGGGACCACGGGGTCCAAGTTACTGGTCCAATGTATCTCTTGTACTTGGTTCAAAAAATCCCGAACTACTACACGATAATATGAGATGGCGCACTATTGTGTAAAAGCCATATTTGCAATCGGACAACCAAGGGTATCTTCAATAAAGACAGGAAGATCACTGCGGAGAAATTGCAAATATCGAAGTTCGTCCATCCGATTTGGAAATATCAATGGCCCAATTAGCCGTTCATCGATAATCTCTGCCCAAACGTTTAAGAAGAAATGATGCTGGAAGTGATCCTGAACTATTGCGTAAGGATTCTCAAATGCCCAAACGTTTGTATTATGAAGGTTGGTTATCCCATTATGCGTAAAAATAGCTTCAATCATGTTCATCGGTGTGATTTTTTTTTTTCAATAATCATTCACAAAATCTTACTTTCAGGGGGTAGTCTGCAAGCAACGATGCTTAGACTCGCGAGACGCATACAATACAAGAGAATACAATTGAGCCTCACGTAAAATACACCACGCTGTTGAATGTGACAACAGAAACCTACTGTGCTGTCTGCTTTATGCTTATTCGCGGATTTTGTTCTACTAAAAGTTGTTCGGCAATTAAAATGCGTTATTGACGAATCCGACCCTCGTCTTGTCCACGGTTTAGGTTTGGTACAATTTTATTATTCACTGCCGTAAAAGTTTCGTGATGAGGTAAGTGCCTATTTGAAAATCGTGGAGCATACATACGAGAAGCCTCTAATGAGTTTTGCCCTAAAATAAAATTCTCGTTACTGTAACATTGTTATTGAAAAAAAAAGTAGAATGACAATTTAGTACTTAATTCGCACCTTAATTTATACAAAATAACAGTTATCCCTTCGGATAGAACATACACCGGCGCTACTATCAAAGTGACTGGCATATCGCGTACGATTAGAAAAACGAACTTTGCACCTTGTTTTTGTGTGACGTCTTATGCAGTGTTTATTTTAATACAGTTTAGCAGATTCCATATCATAAATTTAACAAACTTCCACATTTTCAATAGTATTGTGACTTTAACCATTTTTATCTCGTTTTCTGTTGGACTTATCGGACGAAATCAACTTCTTATCTGAAAAATTATATGTGGTTAAATTTTTTCGGACGTCACGAAGCATTCTGTATCTGCACCGTGTTTGGGCGAGAACAATATGCGTATCTCCCTTGGATCCTCTACATAATTTCCCGATTTTAGATTAGGATGGCTTTAGGGTCGTATATGCATAGGTGTGTGCTGCGTGTGGATGTGAATGCAAATGTCTGCTCGTAAAAAGAAAGTATGCAATATGTCATTAGAATCATGTAATTCAAATAAAAGTGGTACTGGGGAATGACCACATTAACAAAAAACGTATATAACTTTTTCCTCAAGGGCATTTTTTTTAATGCCTTTGTTTATATTAAAGTTCTGGCGAAGTTTAGCTAATGCTACTCTACCACTTAACCAGGACGGCGAGATGAGATACGGTCACCAATCCAAGTTACGGACTCGCCCGGTCATGCTTAACTTCGTCGATCGAGGTCCGGTCACTGAAACTAGTACCGTACCTCACCTCACAATTTTGAAAAAAAAAATTGAGTTGAACACTTATCTACGAAAAGTTTGAGAACCTCTATTTTGTATTGTTGTGTATAAAAATATAGTAGTTCCATTTTATCAAGCGTTGCATTCACTTCTAAGATATGTCAGTGTTACTACGTTTACATGGTTTCAAAGTTATTACAAAAAATATTTGATTAAACTATTTGCAATAATTTTTAATAAAAAATACACTAACTAAATTTTACCTAATTATAAAATATTAACTAATTAAAGTAACAAAGTAAAACAAAATCAATTAAACGTACGACAAAACGACAATACAATGCAAGGCAAACCGAGCTATTCGAAGCAACACGAAGCGATATACCATGTACACAAAGTTGTACAGGGTGGACCAAATTAGATGGAATTTGAGGTTATCTCTAAAACTATGGCAGATAGACAAAAACCAATAAAGGTGTCTCGAGTTCGATTTTCGAGAAGCAAACAATGGCGTAATCGCGTTCGTCCATATTTTTCGACTACCGAGTTTCTGAGCGTTTTTGGAAAATTGACATTTTTATATCTCAATTACCAAGTGCCGAATCGAAAATCTAGTAACACATTCTTAAGACACTTTTTTGAGTAGAATCCGTTGCTAATAAGGAGAAAATTATGCATGCCTCAGTTTTCGAAATATAGACACATCTTTTGTTTTTTTAAATGGAATACCCTATAAATTATTTCATTATTCGATCACAACTTAAATTAGCTATCCAACGACATATCATATGTCATATTTATCTCTAGAAAAAGTGGTAAATTTTCGAAAAATTTAATACATTTGTGAGGACGCCACACAGTGGGACCGAATTCATTTCTAGCCGGACAAAAGTGCAAAAGACAATTGACGCCAAACAAAACAAAACTTGTCTTAACGTACTCGTTAGAGGTAGCTAAGTTTATTGTATACACGGCGCGTCGCTGGTAATTAGATTCAGAGTGTAAGGTGCAGTGTAAGTTGCACGTTATTTGCGTACGAAATTCTCGTAATAAGTAGCACCTCTGAACGTTTGATATTATCAACATAGCGTAGTTGACTATCGGTTGTTGGGTTGTTTTTTTTTAACAGTAAGGTTTCCCAAATTAGGATTGTCTATTGAATAATAAAGTATAATCAATTGTCGACCGAAAAATTTAGTTATTTTTGTGTTAAATAGGACCGCAAAAAAAGAGGGGGCGAGGGGATATTTCTCTATTTTATTTTTCTTTTCTGCACAGTGGTTACTTATGATTGCTTAATAGCTGATGTGCCAAGCTGCGCCATAACTAATGTTTTTAAGCATGAAATTTGTCACATACCCGCCCATGTGCTTTATCGATTAAAATAATTATTTTTTTCGTTTAACTCGCCCTAACACAGACAAATTGCGATCCGCAGTGAGTTTCCTCGAGTACTAAGGATGCGCAGTGGGTTCCTTCGAGTACTATGAATGCGCAGTGGGTTTCCTCGAGCACTATGGATGCGCAGTGGATTTCCTCGGGTACTATGGATTATTTTATTTTTATTTATTTATTTATAAAATGTGTTTTTATTTCCTAATACCTATCCTGACATGATGTTCATGAGTGAGACAGGTGAGACATTTTGAACAGCTGTAACAGGTCCGCGGACCTGCTCGGGCTGTTCAAGATGTCTAGCTCTTTATATATACATATATATGTACGTATATTATGTATGATCAGCTCGAACAAGTGTAACAGGTGTAAAAGGTCCGCGGACCTGTTACTCCTGTTCCACCTGTTGGAGCTGTTCAAGATGTCTAGCTCTTTATAAATACACTAGCTGATGCCCGCGACTGTGTCCGCGTGAAACTTCATCCGCGTGGAAATAAGAACATTGAAATACTAACCCACAGCACATCCATTGCATTTAAGGAAACCCACTTCTATCCATTGCACAAGAGGAAACCCACTGTCCATCCATTGTACTCGAAAAAACCCTCTGCGCATCCACAGTGCCCAAGGAAATCCACTGAACATCCATCCGAGGAAACCCACTGCGCATCCATAGTACTCGAGGAAACCCACTGCGCAGCCTTAGTACTCGGGGAAACTCACTGCGCATCGCAATTTGTCTATTTTTGTGTTAGAGCGAGTTAAACGAAAGAAATAATTATTTTAATAGACAATAGAACACATGGGCGGGTAATGGTCAAATTTCATGCTTAAAAATATCCCTCTCTCTGCCCTCCGTTCGGGGTAGGGGGTGGGGGGGGTCTCATTTTGAACCGTCTAATACGTGTCTCCTTATTTCCTCAAAAGAACCCGTCACTATAATATCACGTTTCTGACTTACGCGATTTCAGAGATACGGATACCCTTTAGACCATCTACCACCCCGGTCTTACCCCTTCAAAAAGTGAAAATCGAAATTTCGTCTCACTCGTGTCTAATAGATTCCAGTAAAGATTATTTCTGCCAAATTTCACGCTTCTAGGTCTAACCATTTCCGAAAAGTGTAAAAAACACCCCCCTCCCCGTTTACCCTTTTTGAAAATCCGTCGAATACATGTCTTCTTCTTATTTTCTCAGAAGAGTTCATCGCTCGAATAATCAGGTTTATGACTTACGCGATTTCAAAAATACGGGTGCGCTTTAAACCATCTACTACCCCCGTTTTCACCCCTTCAAAAAGTGAAAATCGAAATTTCGTATCTAAGAGATTTCAACAAAAAATATTTCTGCCAAATTTCACGCATTTAGATCTAACAGTTTCTGAAAAAGCCTAAAATTTCAACCACCTTTTTTACCCCCTTGGAGGTCGAATTTCGAAAAATCCCTTCTTAGTAGATGCCTATGACATTCGAGGAACCTCTATGCAATATTTTAAGTTTCTAGACTCAGCGGTTTGAGCTGTGCGTTGATAGATGGGTCAGTCAGTCAGGGTATTCTTAATAATAAAAGCGACATTACTCAGTTTGGTTTTATTTATTTTTGGGGCATTTTACTACACTCAGTATGTGATATTATTTAATGTACTTGGCTCTACAGTCAACAACAACATTGATTTTATTTATTTCAATAATATGTATTCACTAGAGGTTATCATTACGTAAAAACTAATTTTGACCAGATAAAAATTGAATTGGTCCCACTGTGCGCCATAGAAAACTATTAACAATAACAACACTTCTTATAATATAAAATAATTTTGCCAAAAGTAGGAAAAACTAAACTACAGTAAACGTTCGAATTGTCTTCCATTGACGTGCCTTTTTGACACCTTCTCTTTACAGCATTTGTTGTTCCAATCATGACAGGATTTATTGTCCGAAACGCAGCTAATATTTTGTTTTCCAATTCTCCTATGTTATTAGAACGTTCTCTATATATCAGATTTTTTAAATAACCCCAAAGCCAAAAGTCGGCAGGGGTTATATTGGGAGATCTAGCTGGCCACAAAATAGGATCATTATTTCCTAAATATTAAACAATATCTAAACTACTATGTTGTTTATTAAAGCTAAATTAATTGTTAGTTATCAATTTAGTTAACTTAGCTAATTAGACATTGATAAATTAGTCCTGAGTGATATGTAGATCCAATCTCCCTAAATTAAGCATTTAAATAATTTCGTGTTCCATTCGACGTTTGACCTGGGGCGCCATCGTGTTGATAAATTAATCTTTGATATTGTCGTATAATAATAATATGATAATAATAATACGTTTATTTTCCTTTTAGACAATACAGATTGTATAGGAATCGTCACAACTTGCTTAAAACTAATTAAAAATATTCCCTAACAGAATACAGACATCTGTTTATGAGATATTCTCTAAGGTCAAATTTAAAACGATCTAGCCGTTTAACCTCCTTTAAATAGTCTGGTAAACGATTAAAAACTTTAAGACCAATATAGTCTGGACAATCAGAGGATATTTTATACTTCCAGAATGGTATATTAAAATCATTTTTGTTTCTTAGGTTAAAAGAGTGAACCTCTTCAGCAGTATTAAAACAATTTCTGTTAATAAACACGTATACACATAACTCATATATATATATATATATATATATATATATATATATATATATATATATATATATATATATATATATATATATATATATATATATATATATATATATATATATATATATATATATATATATATATATATATATATATATATATATATATATATATATATATATATATATATATATATATATATATATATATATATATATATATATATATATATATATATATATATATATATATATATATATATGTTAGATCACGGTTCACATGAATGACTTTTTAAAAACTTTTATTTAATTGAATGGAGCCAACGTTGGCTCTTGGAGAAGGAATATAATAATAAATTAGAAGTGTTGCATTCTAACTGAGTTTAATAACTGATTCAACAAAGCGTGTTTAGTCATATTTATAACATACAGAACCTGAGTAAGCAAAATATATAACAAAGGAATTGCAGTTCTGCAGTCTGCACAAGTTATGAGAAACAAAGGTGTAATATGATATCTTGAAGATAAGCAATTAATAAGAGAAGCTGTTATCGTGAAATACGATATACCTGTGAAGGTTTATTATGGCTAAGTCGCAATAAGATAGCGTGTAATATTATATAACAACTTCCCCCTTAATAAAAAAGTTGATGTTATGCAGCAACTTTTGAAAATTGTTAAAACGTTAAATGAATATAATGCAAAAATAAATTGAAACAATGTTGAATGAATACAAAGCAAAATAATAAAATAATGTAAAAGTTAAAATTGGTAAGAGATAATAAAACATTACATAACGTAATAAGGATAAAATACAATAGTCTAAATTAATAGACAAGGGTAAAACTCCACATGAAAGTCTATGTTAACTCGATGTCCTCTTCTTCTTGAGGTCTAATACCGGGTCGCTTTCTTGGAGGGATCAGTCTAGGAAATTTGGTAAATACTCTGCTTCGCTCTGAAGGAGGTGAAGGAGGGTTATCCGTTGAGGGTTGGATTCGCAATGCTCCACATCTTCTTCTTCTGCATTTACAAGTTATGTAAAGTAGAACTAATAGAATGATGAGAGTGATTATGAAGTATGTGAACCAAGATACATGTTTGGTCACAAAAGGTTCGTTTATGAGGTCGTCTAGGTCTTTGGAATATTGCTCTAGTTTGTTTTTAGCAATATCTAAATCTTCTACGTCGAGACTGTTTAATTTAAGCGGTTTTAATTTTGGGATTTCGATTTTGTCGGGCATGTGATTGCAGCATTCAAAAGGAATTTGGATTGGATGTGAATTGTCCTTAATTTCGGAAAAGTCTTTAGCACTGGCTTGTATTCGAGTAATGCCTGCATAGGCGTAACATCCTGGTTGTAGTTTTATGATGGAATTTTTGTTAATTAGCTCTGTTATGGATTCTCTCTTCGGGCAGTTGATGGTAATGTGAAGTGGTTCGGAATTAATTACTAGCCATGTGTTGTCTTCAAGTTCTTGGACGTTGTATCCTTGACTAATGATGAAGGAAGTTTGACAATTTTCTGGGAGTTTCGGCAATGGTTTTAATATTCTAGCTTCACAAATGGCATTTTGGTCGATAGGATAAGCAAACAGGTTCGAACATAGTTTGGTTCCAAAATAAAGTGGTTTGCATTCTTTCAAATTTTGTATAGGTATGTACATTAAAGAATCATCGTCTCTCGCGATAAACTTTTGTGAAATAGATAAAAAGTGATGTAGACCAGTTCTGTTATCGAGTATAGGTATAGGGTACAGACGAAAGGTGTTGTAATTTTGAGGTTCAATGAGAGGTATTGTTAAAACAAATATTAAGTTAGAATCTAGTTGAAAAGCTTTTAGTTCAATAATATCCAGATATTGAGCAACTGCTGATAGTTTAATTGGAAGAGGTAAATTGTTCCTTCGCAAACTCTGTGAAATCTCTTGTAACGCCGTTACTAAGTGATCAGGTGTTATGATTGATGAATGAATAGTTCCTAATCTGGCGAATGTTATTGAATTTAAAATATCGTTTAGATTGTCTTCGATGTACAAATAGCTGGCCATTAGTTGTTCGGAAATGTATAAAAATTTTAGTTTTATTTCGGCAGCTTGGATCGTTTGAGTCATAGTTTGAATTGTGTGCTCGATTTCTTTGATATCTTTGTTAAATGTTTCCTCATCAATTTGTAATTTTTGTATAGTTGAGTTGAAATTTTTGATAACAGAAGTTGTAACTGAGATTTGATTTTTGATTAAGTTTTCTAATTGATGTTCGTCATTATTTAATTTATTTATACAGTTAGTGTAGTACTCGCCATCTTCGGCGTCTAAGTTTCCGGTAATTGATTTGAATATTGTTCCGAAACCGTTAAGTATTCCGCGTTTATATCTCTTTGTGTCTAAAAAGACTTCGTCAAATTTCGTTTTTATTGAACTAGCTATTTGCATTAAAAGGTTAAACTCTGTTTTAACTTCGCTTCTAAACAGGATTGATTTTTGATCAGCACCATCGAGGGTGTTCAAGATTCTGTCTAAATTATTTTGATTCTTGTCAAAAGCTAGTTTGAGGGATGAAATATTTTTATGCACTAGTAGAGTCCATTTGTCATTTGTCACCACGATGTCCGTGTCTTGGTGATAGTATACACCAACAGTGTTATTGATCGGGGTAATTTTGTATTGACAGAGTGCTGATCCGAACAGCAGGAGAAACCTGAAAATAAATTTAATTTTCAGTATATGGTTTCATTCTATCAAAATTTACTTTAGTCTCTTGTTTTGTTTCGAGATTTAATAGGGTAGCAGAATTTTGAAAAATTTCTTTTATTTTAAAGGGACCGTTAAATTTGTTTTGTAGTTTGTTCTTAATTTGTGATTCTTTTACATAAACTAAGTCACCTATTTTGTATTCAGGTCGTTTTTGGGGAATATTTCTGTCGAAGCGAACTTTTGCTTTCTCTTTTTGAGATTGTGTTCGACTACGGGCTATTTTATAGTAGTGGGATATTCTATTGTTTAAATCTCTAACGTATTTAGTTATTAATTCTTTTTGGTTGTACAAAGTTTCGGGTGGTCTGTTAGATGTATGACCAAAGATAAGTTCATATGGGGTAAAACCGTGTGTTTTATTTACCGAATTGTTATAGCATATTACTGCATATGGTAAAATCGTGAAAGGATGTTCGTTTGGGTTTTCAGTTTTGTGGATTCTTATCATTTCGGCTAAAGTAGCATGAAATCATTCTATGGATCCGTTCGATTGGGGATGTCCTACGCTTGAATAAGTTAATTTTATGTCGTAGAGGGTGCAGAGATCTTTGAGCAAGCGGTTGTCAAATTCGCCACCGTAATCGCAATGGATTCTTAATGGGGTACCATAATGTTGGAAATATAACAACAAAGTGTTTACGACAGATTTTGCGGATTTGTCTGGGACTGCATAGGCTTGCGTGAATTTAGTTAATTCGTCGCGAATGGTTAAAGCGTAATTTCGAGTGGGGAATTCAAATAAATCGATATTAATTCTTTCGAAAGGTGTTCTTGGGGTTTCCGTGATTACTAGAGGGTTATTTAGATTTTTCCGGCATACTTTAGTCTTTTGGCACGTTTCGCAGTTTTTTATAAAGTTTTCGACGTCTTTAGTTAAACCTTGCCAAGTGTATTTTTCTCTAATTCTTCGAATCGTTTCATTTATTCCGCGGTGTAGATTATTTTTACCAAAATGATTTTGCTCCAATATAATTGGAATTTCATCTTCGTCGGCAGTTCTGACGATATCTTGACAAATTACTACTTTTAAGTCTTTTTCTGCAAAAATGAATGATAGAATTTCGAGTATGGGGAGGTCTAGGTTATTTTCGACAAAGTATGTCTTAGAGAGATCTAGAACATCTTGATTTTTAAATAGTACCAAAAATAGATGTTCAATTACAGATTCGATATCAAAAGGTAGAGAGATGATAAAATATCTCCTATGTCTGACTGTTTTGCTTTTGGCACGTTTCGCAGTTTTTTATAAAGTTTTCGACGTCTTTAGTTAAACCTTGCCAAGTGTATTTTTCTCTAATTCTTCGAATCGTTTCATTTATTCCGCGGTGTAGATTATTTTTACCAAAATGATTTTGCTCCAATATAATTGGAATTTCATCTTCGTCGGCAGTTCTGACGATATCTTGACAAATTACTACTTTTAAGTCTTTTTCTGCAAAAATGAATGATAGAATTTCGAGTATGGGGAGGTCTAGGTTATTTTCGACAAAGTATGTCTTAGAGAGATCTAGAACATCTTGATTTTTAAATAGTACCAAAAATAGATGTTCAATTACAGATTCGATATCAAAAGGTAGAGAGATGATAAAATATCTCCTATGTCTGACTGTTTTGCTTGATACAATATTGATTTTATCGTTATGAAATTCGGGGTTTTCTTCGAATATGTCCTCGATAATTTTGTGATGTAGGTCTTGTAAGTTGTTTTGTTGGAAAAAGGTTATAATATCTTTATGTTCTCGATACAAAAGTTGTTTGTTCGAGGCTTTGATTTTCGAATAGTCAATTAAAGATGTTGTTTTATATAAGTTGGCGAAAGTTTCAAATTCTTGGGAAATCTGTTCGTTAGTGATTTCGTTATTATCGTCTGGGTTTTCGTCGTCGTCTGACTCTTCGTCGTTCGCGGCTAGAACCTTTGAATAGAATTTGGAACATTCAGAAAAATGATTAATTTTGATTCTGGAAAGTGCATCCGCGTTCTTATTGATTTTGCCGGGTTTATAAATTATTTCGTAATCGTACTCTTCTAATTTGAGTCGCCAACGAGCAAGTCTACTTCCTGGATCTTTTATAGAGAATAGCCAGGTGAGTGGTCTGTGGTCGGTGACAAGTTTGAACTTTCTACCGTACAGGTATGGTCTAAAGTGCTTTACACTCCATACTATGGATAAAAGCTCGCGTTCAATCGTTGAATATTTAGTTTCTGCACTGCACAAGGTTCTAGAAGCATAGGCAATGGGTAAATCTTTGCCAATAGGCCCCTGGCTCAGCACCGAGCCGACGGCAAATGCGCTCGCATCAGTGGTTAGAACGAAAGGTTTATCAAAGTTGGGGTAGATTAATATCGGAGTTGTCGTTAATGTTTGTTTCAAATTTTGAAAGGAATTTATACAATCATTGTTGAAGAGAAATGGTACGTCTTTTTGTAGTAGTTTTGTTAAAGGCTTGGTTATCTTGGAGAAATTTGGGATAAAGCGCCTGTAATATCCGGCTAAGCCTAGAAATGATTTAATTTCTTTTGGATTTTTCGGTTGAGGAAAATTTAAAATAGCGTCAACTTTCGAAGGGTTCGGTTTTACGCCGTCTTTTGTAATGAGATGTCCTAAATAAGCGACTTTCTTGCGGAGAAACTCGCATTTTTCTGGTTGAATTTTGAGGTTGGCTTTTTGAAGGCGTTTAAAGACTTCAGTTAGACGAGAAATGTGTTCGTGAATTGTAGGAGAGTAAATAATGATCCATGTAGACGAGACATCGTTCATTTTGAATACCTAACAGGATGTTATCCATAACTCTTTGAAAAGTTGATGGAGCGTTTTTGAGTGCAAATGGCATTCGCACGAATTCATAATGACCGTTCTCAACTGTGAAAGCAGTTTTTTGAATATCTGCGGGATTAATTTCAATTTGGTGGAAACCAGAAGCCAAGTCTAAGGTTGTGAAATATTGGCATTTGCCAAGTTGGTCTAAAAGATCGGAAATGTTGGGCAGAGGATATTTGTCACCAATTGTAACCTCGTTGAGTTTGCGGTAGTCGACTACGACGCGCCATTTCTGTTTACCAGAAGCGTCCAGTTTTTTGGGAACTACCCAGACAGGAGAGGACCAAGGTGAGATTGAGGGTTGAATAATACCTTGACTTAACATTTTCGATACTTGGGACTTAACTTCTTCTTTATGGACTTGAGGATATCGATACGATTTAGTGAATATCGGTCGGGAATTTTCGGTGTCAATAGAATGCTTAATTTCGTTAGTAAAAGTTAAATTGTCTCCTTGCAAATAGAATATATCTTGAAAGTCTAAACAAAGCTGCGTTATTATTTCGGCCTCTTCTTCGTTTAGATGATCCAAGCGCAATTCGTTCCTAATTTCGAAGGATCTGTCTGTCTGTGGATGTTTGTCGGAATTTTGAGTATTTAAATTAAAAATTGATTTGAATTTTTGTACTGGTTCTAGTTTAAGGTTAGAGAAATTTATAGTTTTCGGTATTGCGTTAGCGTTCACGATCGAAGTTAAAAATTCTCCGTTGCTGTCGATTTTTACGAGAGCATTTGGTAGGCGTACTTTTTCAATTTCTTGGGCTAACAGTATAGCCTCGATATTTTGCAGATTACATTTTAATTTACAGATTTTTTCCATGCGAGGTTCGATAGAAATTAAATTTTTGATGTTGCCTAAATTTGGATTTTGGTTTTTGATGTTAGAGTTACCAGTTGGTTGTACAGGTAAATTTACTGTAGTTTCTTCCGTGACTTTAAATAGTGGTACGGTTTTAAAATTTGTGACTAGTTGTTTATTTTTGAAATCTACTCGGCATTCGTAATGTTCTAAAAAGTCTGCGCCTAGTAGTCCATCAAAATCTATATCTAGGTTATAGATATAAACCTTGTGTGACTCATCTGAAAAGGGGATGAGAACAGATTCGTTGATATAAATTTTTTGATCAGTAATACCCTGTATAATTACATTTTCAGGGGATCTACGTCTATAATTTTCAGCTGTTTTAGGTTTAAAAATTGAAATTCCTGCACCTGTGTCAATCAAAATTTTAAATTTGCCGGTTGCGTCTTTGATGTAATAAAGATTTTTTGAATTTACGGTTAATAGGGTGTGAGAAAGCGTATTTACATGAACGTCTGTTCTGGGAAGTTCAGCATTGGATCGAAACTGTCGTTGAGATTCATTGTTTGTATTTGGTTTGATATTTGGTCGAATTGGTCTATTTGTTGTGTTGGAGTATCCGTGGGGTACTCCGGATCTAAGCGAAAATCCTGAGGATTAGCAGTATAATCCTCCTGTAGTGTTTGAGACTTAGCAGTATAATTCTCGTACTGCTCATAATATTGAGAATTAGCCGTATAATTATCTGAAAAGTTTTGAGCGTTGCCTGAATCGTAATTTTCATAACTATCACTTACGTTTTGATAATCGGGTGAGTAGTCATTATATTGATTATAGTTACATTGATTATCATAATTGTCATAGGGTTCGTAATTCAAATGATGAGCTTTTTGCTGGTTAAAGCGATTAAAATTTGGGTTAGGTTGGATAGCTGATGGTCGCTGTTGCATAAAATTAGGGTTCGGCCTTATGGCTGAGGGCCTGTTTTGCTGTGATTGATTTGGCTGATTATTTTGAGGGAATGTCCTCTGACTAAATTGATTATTACTCGGTTGTGCGAAGTTTTGATGAGAAAAATTTTGTGAGTTTGGGTTTCCTTGGAAACTTGGTCTCTGGAAGTTTTGAGACTGTTGCCTTGTGCGGCATTCGCTTATTACATGTCCATTCCGTTTACAGAAGGAACAAAACTTTTGTTGCAAATTGGGACCTTGTGGTCGCTTTTGTTGAATTACTGGATTTTTGACTGGACTATTTTTTGGGAATTTTTGCTGTTCAAAATAAGAGAGTTGTAGCTCTCTACGAATTCTAATAATCGCGTTCATTATAGAAGGAGGGTTACTGGCACGTATTATTCTGCCTAGATTTGGTTCTAGACCCGTTAACAAATTATTTAATGTCATAGTTTCAATCAGGTTTGTTTGCGCGGTTCTTTGCTCCGAAGTTAAATTTTGTTTTTGCACTGCAGCGTGCATTTTCGCATTGTGCGTTTGTAAACGCGAAACAAATGTTAAGGCGGATTCACTAGGTAATTGGTGAATTCGTTGTAGGTCCTGAATTAGGGACGTTAAATCTCGGGAGTCTCCGAAGTGAGTTTCTAGTAGTGCCTTTATTTCTGGCCATGTGCTAGGGTTGCGTGAGTTTATAAGTTCGGCGGCTCTGCCTTTTAATTTATTTTTGATGTGCATGGTTAATAGAATTTTTTGGTCATGAATTGCCATACTTTGTGCACAGGAACACGAGTTTAGGAATGTCTGTAAATTTATGGCGTTGCCATCGAATTCTGGTATTAGTGAAAAAATTTCAGAGAGCTTGTAAGGCTCAATTTGTTGTGGTTGTTGTTGTTGTTGTTGTTGTTCGGCTGGTGCCAGTGGCACTGGTTGAACAGTCTCTGGTTGAGCTCTATCAGGCATTTTGCTTTTTTATTTAGAGATTTTTGAACTAAAATTGGTTACGTATCAGCAGTATGATACGGAAATTAAATTAAAATTAGCTTGTTTTGTTACGTCGTAAATGAATTGTGTATTAACTGTATAATACACAGTCGTTTCGTGAATACGAAAATAAATAACTTAAAATTAAAATTGTTGCGTTGTAGCTTGTATAGGATTTGTTTGATAACAGAATTGGCTTTGTTTGCCGAGTGTATTAGCGGTATAATACACGTAAATAATTGTGATAAATAATATTTGTAAAAATGAAAAGAAATAACGAGATGATTCTTAAAATGACTTACGTTAATTTCATCTCCATGAGTAGGTTCTTCGTCCGTCAAGGGATTGGGATCCGCCACCACCAGTGAGGAAGGTCTCCTTGTTCTTGCAGGTATACACGCACTAGTTAGGCACCTTCTGCAGATGTTGTCCTTGTTCTTTTGCGCTTCACTACCAGTTAGGCTTCTTGTTCTGATGATGTTTACGGATCCTACCGACTGCGCCAATGTTAGATCACGGTTCACATGAATGACTTTTTAAAAACTTTTATTTAATTGAATGGAGCCAACGTTGGCTCTTAGAGAAGGAATATAATAATAAATTAGAAGTGTTGCATTCTAACTGAGTTTAATAACTGATTCAACAAAGCGTGTTTAGTCATATTTATAACATACAGAACCTGAGTAAGCAAAATATATAACAAAGGAATTGCAGTTCTGCAGTCTGCACAAGTTATGAGAAACAAAGGTGTAATATGATATCTTGAAGATAAGCAATTAATAAGAGAAGCTGTTATCGTGAAATACGATATACCTGTGAAGGTTTATTATGGCTAAGTCGCAATAAGATAGCGTGTAATATTATATAACATATATATATATATATATATATATATATATATATATATATATATATATATATATATATATATATATATATATATATATATATATATATATATATATATATATATATATATATATATATATATATATATATATATATATTGTCGTGACCTTTCGAGTTGCAAGTTTGTTGCTAGATTTATACTTTACTTACTTCACCTGTAATAGAAATTTATATAAAGGCGCCACTATTACAGTATGCAACTTCTATTGTCATATCTAAATTAGAGCACGAGCTACATTTGCAGAAACTCCCTTCAGTGCAGGTCACTACGGCCAGCCCATCAGCTTTAGAATCGTTTGAATGAGTCAAATGATGTAAACAATAACAAATTTTATTTAAAAAGAAAGTAAAATCATATGTTTATGACAAATACTTATTTCCAAATCTTATTTTAAGCAAACCAGGCCTTGGTTCTATTTTAACTAATGCAAATTTGATATAGTGGGAATTTGCAGTATTTAAAATTTTTAATTTGAGATCTCTTTCTCCTACAAACTAACACAGTACCTTTTGATGTTTTGATTTTTGGTCGTAGAAGTTGGCAACTTGCGTAGCACTAATTCCGTTTTACGCACAACACTTGGAATCTGCTACTGCTACGCGTTCTCTGTGTTGAGTACAGTTGGAAATTTGTTTACCTCGATGCGACTTTCTTCCAGTGGTTATTTAGTTAATAAACGTTGTGATATTGGTGCGTTGTGATATTGGTGCTAAAATGTTTAATTTTATAAAAGGAATACAAACTTTCAAATCCCAGGTAAGTCAAATCTCATGTCTACTTGACGTTTTTGGTTATGTTATTTTTATTTTTGTGGACAACAATTTTTATTTGGAATGCTCAATATTTTGGGTTCAGGCTTTGCCTTATATGTTTATCTTCAGTACCTATTACTTTTTATTTGGTTTTCTAATAATTTTCTTCAAATTTTGATTAAATTTTAAATACTTTGACAAGTTATTTTCTATATTTTTCGGGGACGTTACTATCTCTTTTTCAACAAAATTTTCTTAACTACGAACTTTTTTCTAGCGTTTTGTCTTGAAAATTTGACTTCATGACAGTTTTGGACTACTTGACCTGTCATTTTTTTTAAATTTGAAATATTTAATAAATATAAATTTCTTTATCATATTCCTTTCGCACTTTTCTGTACCGGCATCACATTCCTCGTGTTTCACATGACATGTCACTACTCCTTGTTTTTCTCTAGCTACTATTTTAAGCTTACCCCAAATTTTGTTTGTTTTGTTACATAAAAGCTTAAAATTTACCTAAAACTAAGAACATTACATGATTTTACCTTCTTTCCTATACTAACTCTACCTACTAACACAATGTGGTTTTTTATTATGATTTTATACTAAATTAAATCGACTGTTTTTCAGGGGTTACGCAAGATTTCATGCACCAGTTCAGCCCTCGTTTTCTTAACTGTCTTGCTGAAATTTAATGAAATACTTTCCCCGAAGTTTCATCTTTGAACACAACGCATAATACAACAGCTATTAAGTTTTTCTATGGTTCAAAATTGGAATTAACCAGTGATAGCACACAGCTTTGCAGCTGGTAGTACATATTTTAAGAAGAAAACGAAAATTAAACACTTAAAACAAGGGATTGTCCTCATACAATTATCTTAAGGTATAAGTCTTTGATTTACATTATAATTCTTTCTTGCACGATCACCTATTTTAGAATTTTTTTAGTTTATGTTTGTCACAATGATGAAAATTTTTAAATTTGATTTCACACATTTTGTTTGTGATTTACTCTACCTTTTTCAGTTTTGATACTGTCTTTGTTGAGATTCACTAATGTTTTATTTTAATTTCACTTTTTAGTTTTATTTTTTTAAGTTTAATTTGAGTGAATTGTTGTTTCAGATCTGAAAATCTGCATGTTCTAATTTAAGAAGTTTTCCACAACACAAACTGTTCGAGCTTAACTTATGCTAGTCAGTTAACCTAAAATACTTCATCGGTGGATTATTTACCACATTTTACTCCTTTTTGTGTTTTATAGAAGAGGTCTGTCTCTGCAAGATAAGGTAAATTTTTTTATAGAGCCTTAAATCCTATCTTAAATTCTTACATAAATAAACAATTTTTATTGTTATTGCTTAGTCATTTTGTGTGACCAATTTACTCCTGCACTGTTAGTATATTCACAAACATATTTTCTTGAAATTTAATCATTAATTGATACTTATAACAGTGGCGTTCGTTTATTACACTTTAATATTACATTTTCTCATTTAGTAACGTAAATATTACATCATTTACCCCCTCCAACTATTAAAATTTGAAAATTTGAGAGTTTTTTAAAAGCTTTGAAAATTTTACTAGTTTGAAAACTCTGATGGAATATTTACACTGTCATCATTTTTTTGTTAACTTTGAATTATTCAGTGATATATGGATATATCATTTTTGTGAATGTTTTCGTTTTAATGTTTTGTTTACAATGTATTAATCCTAATAAAAATAAATTGTTTTGAGAAAATTGTTGTTTTTTCTTTCTCTTTTTATATATTCTGAATGAAATAAAAATGACACTTTGTGACGAATCACATTGCACTTTTGTCGACGTATTTAAAGTTTGTGCATCTAAACAAAGTCTTAATGAATTATCTTTCTTTTTAACAATTACCAAAGGATTTGTATAATTAGTTTTAGCTGATTCGATAATGTTAGATTTTAACATGTTTTGTATTTCATTTTGCACTTGTTCTCGATATTTATAAGGAATAGGATAATTTTTACTTTTAAATGGTTTTGATTCATCTACCTGTAACCTGTGAATGTAACCTGACGCAACTCTAGCTTCGTAGTTTATGAGTGAAATATATTTTTGTAACAGTTCATGAACAATACTTTCATATTCAGTTTGACATTTTATTTCAATATTTTTGGGCATTAAGTAGTTACTATTCATTACATATGTAGTCGTTTCTATCATATGTTCCGTATTTATCTCATTTTTTACCGCATTTTTTTCGATGTGGGAGGACTTTGTGCCTGCCTCACATCCCGCATGGACTCGTTTGTCATTTTTCACCGCATTGGATTGATTACCATTTAATTCATTATTTATTATAACCTTATTTTTATTTATTATAGGTAGCGTTTTACCTTCAAGATTGAGGAAACCTTTTCCCAAATCAATTTTTGCCCTTAATTGATATAAAATATCTTCACCTAGTATTACGTCAAAATTTAAATCAGGTACTATAAACAAATCGCAATTGAAAGAAATATCTTCTACTTTAAAGGTTGTACTTAACATTTTGTTGCTTTGTGTGAATTTCTTGCCATTGGCATTCAATAAATTGACCTTTGATATTCTTATAAACTTTTGTGCAAAACTATTCTTATGTTTGTTAACTAAATTTTCATTTATCAAACTGATCTCAGAACCCGTATCGACTAGTCCAGTTAACTTCAATCCTTGTATGTTTAAATTTACAATTGGTAAATAACTTGTTTTTGTTTGTATGTTTTCAATCTCGTTGTCCGTTGATATAAATTCACGCGGGTGGCTATAACTTGTTAAAATATTTTTACTTAAAAATCCTGATGTGAATTAATTTGTACCTGTGTTTGGATTCTATCCATATCCTGTTGTGACTGCTGAGTGTTTCTTGTTTGAACATTAGTATTCGCGACCTGTGCATACGTCCTTGTATCCCTTCTTTGTTCTTCTGTTCCCTGTGATCTTGTTTGTTGATTGGCATCTGTCCTTTGTTGACTGCTCTGATTGTTTTGGTTGTTTTGGTAATTGCTGAATGTTCTCGGTTGGTTTCCATTGTTCCGATTGTTTTGATTATTGTTGAATGTTCTTGGTTGGTTTCCATAATTGTTTTGATTGTTGTATGTTCTTGACTGGTTGCCATTGTTCTGATTGTTTTGGTTGTTTTGATTGTTTTGGTTGTTTTGGTTGTTATAATAGTAGTTTCTTCTGTTTTCGTTTTGGTATTGTTCAGTATCATAATTTGTGTTTCTGTTTTCATACATCTTGTTACCATCATTCAAATTTTTGTTTTCATTGTTTCTGTACCTGTTTTCATTTTGATTGTACGGCTTTCTCCATCCCGTGTGATGGTCATCTAATTCTCGGAGATATTCAATCAATCCATCTAATGTCGAGATCCTTTGAGTCACAATGACATTGTGTACATCGTCAGGAAAGTGTCGTGCCAAGTATCTTACCATCTCTGCTTCGGTGAAACTTGGTTCTAGGTATCTGATATTGTAGACTTTTCTTAATATGTAGTTCTCCCTGGATACACCATTGTTTTCAAAATATTTACCATTAAATAAGTTCAAACGAACCTTTTGTTGGTTGTACTCCCCCCAGTACTGTTTCATTACTAGTTTCTCGAATTCATCGACTGTTTGGAACCTACTTTCGATGACCTGGTACCACGTTTCAGCATCTCCACGTAACATGTTTTGTATTACATGTTTTATATTTGTACCAGCATGTAAGGTTTCCATATGTTGCCTTAATCTGGTAGTGAAAACTTTGGGATGCGTCCTTGCATCGCCGTAAAAATAAAACAGATTTTTCTGGCAGTGTGTAACTGTGTGTGTTGGTGCCGTGGTTGTAGCATCCGCTCCTTTTCTTCCTTCTAATAACTGCGTATTCATTAATAATAACCGTCCGTCCTGTTCTTTTAAATGTTCTTCTACTGTTTCATTTTGCTTTTTTATGCGTCCTTCTATTTCTGTGAATCCTGCCACGATCAAATTCTCGACATTTACTTGCACCTCGGCTTTTGCTGCTTTTACCTTTTCTTTGATTTCCTTAGCTATATCTTCTTTAATGTTTTCGAGTCTGATTTCAACACTTTCCAGTCTTATTTTCATCTCGTTTGTGCAAATTTCGAGCTTTTTATTACATTCATCCAGTTTCTTGTTCAATTCTTCTTTATTCTCATCCAGTTTTTTGTTTATTTCTTCTTTGTTTTGTTCAATTTTTGCATTATTTTCATCCATTTTCATGTTGACATTTTCCAATTTTTCACCCATGCCTGTCATCATTTGCATAATTTGTTGTAACAAGTTCGTTTCAATTGACGTTTTTGTATGTGCCGGGTCTCCCACTTGTGTTGTTTCCATTTGTTCTTCTTCGTGTTCTGGTCTGGTCGTCTCTGGCTGTGTCTCTGCGTTGCCTGTTGATTGCGACGCAGATGCCTGCGCAGTTTGTTCCTCTGTGTTATGCATATTCTTACCTGAACGCAACCTCATATAATCTACTTAATGACAGTGATAAAACACCAACAAATATCAATATATAAAATTCTCAAAGAAAATACCAGCCCTTTATTTTTAATTTTGAAATAAAACTTTTACTAATGTTTTTGTTTTATACCCACGTTGGCTACTTTTAGATTTGCAATGGGCCTCGCGTTGGACGCCAAAATGTCGTGACCTTTAGTAGTTGCAAGTTTGTTGCTAGATTTATACTTTACTTACTTCACCTGTAATAGAAATTTATATAAAGGCGCCACTATTACAGTATGCAACTTCTATTGTCAGATCTAAATTAGAGCACGAGCTACATTTGCAGAAACTCCCTTCAGTGCAGGTCACTACGGCCAGCCCATCAGCTTTAGAATCGTTTGAATGAGTCAAATGATGTAAACAATAACAAATTTTATTTAAAAAGAAAGTAAAATCATATGTTTATGACAAATACTTATTTCTAAATCTTATTTTAAGCAAACCAGGCCTTGGTTCTATTTTAACTAATGCAAATTTGATATAGTGGGAATTTGCAGTATTTAAAATTTTTAATTTGAGATCTCTTTCTCCTACAAACTAACACAGTACCTTTTGATGTTTTGATTTTTGGTCGTAGAAGTTGGCAACTTGCGTAGCACTAATTCCGTTTTACGCACAACACTTGGAATCTGCTACTGCTACGCGTTCTCTGTGTTGAGTACAGTTGGAAATTTGTTTACCTCGATGCGACTTTCTTCCAGTGGTTATTTAGTTAATAAACGTTGTGATATTGGTGCTAAAATGTTTAATTTTATAAAAGGAATACAAACTTTCAAATCCCAGGTAAGTCAAATCTCATGTCTACTTGACGTTTTTGGTTATGTTATTTTTATTTTTGTGGACAACAATTTTTATTTGGAATGCTCAATATTTTGGGTTCAGGCTTTGCCTTATATGTTTATCTTCAGTACCTATTACTTTTTATTTGGTTTTCTAATAATTTTCTTCAAATTTTGATTAAATTTTAAATACTTTGACAAGTTATTTTCTATATTTTTCGGGGACGTTACTATCTCTTTTTCAACAAAATTTTCTTAACTACGAACTTTTTTCTAGCGTTTTGTCTTGAAAATTTGACTTCATGACAGTTTTGGACTACTTGACCTGTCATTTTTTTTAAATTTGAAATATTTAATAAATATAAATTTCTTTATCATATTTCGCACTTTTCTGTACCGGCATCACATTCCTCGTGTTTCACATGACATTTCACTACTCCTTGTTTTTCTCTAGCTACTATTTTAAGCTTACCCCAAATTTTGTTTGTTTTGTTACATAAAAGCTTAAAATTTACCTAAAACTAAGAACATTACATGATTTTACCTTCTTTCCTATACTAACTCTACCTACTAACACAATGTGGTTTTTTATTATGATTTTATACTAAATTAAATCGACTGTTTTTCAGGGGTTACGCAAGATTTCATGCACCAGTTCAGCCCTCGTTTTCTTAACTGTCTTGCTGAAATTTAATGAAATACTTTCCCCGAAGTTTCATCTTTGAACACAACGCATAATACAACAGCTATTAAGTTTTTCTATGGTTCAAAATTGGAATTAACCAGTGATAGCACACAGCTTTGCAGCTGGTAGTACATATTTTAAGAAGAAAACGAAAATTAAACACTTAAAACAAGGGATTGTCCTCATACAATTATCTTAAGGTATAAGTCTTTGATTTACATTATAATTCTTTCTTGCACGATCACCTATTTTAGAATTTTTTTAGTTTATGTTTGTCACAATGATGAAAATTTTTAAATTTGATTTCACACATTTTGTTTGTGATTTACTCTACCTTTTTCAGTTTTGATACTGTCTTTGTTGAGATTCACTAATGTTTTATTTTAATTTCACTTTTTAGTTTTATTTTTTTAAGTTTAATTTGAGTGAATTGTTGTTTCAGATCTGAAAATCTGCATGTTCTAATTTAAGAAGTTTTCCACAACACAAACTGTTCGAGCTTAACTTATGCTAGTCAGTTAACCTAAAATACTTCATCGGTGGATTATTTACCACATTTTACTCCTTTTTGTGTTTTATAGAAGAGGTCTGTCTCTGCAAGATAAGGTAAATTTTTTTATAGAGCCTTAAATCCTATCTTAAATTCTTACATAAATAAACAATTTTTATTGTTATTGCTTAGTCATTTTGTGTGACCAATTTACTCCTGCACTGTTAGTATATTCACAAACATATTTTCTTGAAATTTAATCATTAATTGATACTTATAACAGTGGCGTTCGTTTATTACACTTTAATATTACATTTTCTCATTTAGTAACGTAAATATTACATCAATATATATAAAGCAAATACTGTCAGTGTTTTATATTTCTTAAAATAGTCTCTACACGAATGAGTATTTGGGACTCCCTCTATACATCTTATAATTCGTTTTTGGCCTATAAATACACTCGGTGAGAGGGTGGAATTACCCCAAAAACAAATACCATATCTCAACCTGGATCCAACTTGAGCATGGTATAGATTTATTAGATGCTCCTTATACAGAACTGTTTTTAAATTTCTAAATAAATAAAAAATGTAATTTAATTTGGTTATCATAGTTGCAATGCTCTTTCCAGTTTAGACATTCATCTAAATTGAAACCCAAAAAACGTACGCTATCAATTTGTTTGAGACGTGTCTCGTTAATATTTAAATTCAAATTTGCACATGGTTTCTGTCTATTGTGGAACCTCCTAAAATGCGTTTTTTCGATGTTTAAATGCAGTGTGTTAGACGCATACCAACTGTTTAGCGATTTCAAGACATTATCACTAATCAATTCTAACGTTACATCAGATTTATCTGACAATATAAGCGATTTATCATCTGCGTACATGATAAAAGATGCCCCTGAGGTTAAAATATCAAGTTCATTAGTATACAATAAAAACAGCACAGGGCCCAAAATGGAGCCCTGTGGAACTCCGGTTTTAACTTCACAACACTCTGAATTAACTCTACTTATTGTCCCTTGCTGACAGAATGTCACACTAATATATTGGCTCCTATCATTCAAAAACGAACGGACCCAATCGAGAGCAACGCCCCTGATACCATAACTTGACAATTTATCAATAAGTTTATTGTGGTTCACACTCTCAAATGCCCTGCTCAGGTCGCAAAAAATCCCAACACGACATTCACCAGCCTCAATATAGTCAATAACCTTATCTTATCGACATGTTGCCTGCAAATGGTTCCATTTCTTGTAGTATGTTAACAAAATTTTCTGTATTCAAATTACCGTGAAAAAAATTAGGTCTAATTATTTGGTGTCCAATAAAACCACACTATACACCAAATCCAAGTCGATTAACTGTAGCAGTTAGTGCAGATTTTCATAAGCCCATTGGTGGTTATTGTGCCGATTAAAAATTCCGGCACTGCTTATTTGGGCCTCGTCTGTCCATATAATTGTTTCTTCAAATCCTGGCATTTCATTGCACTGACGCAAAAACCACTGGCAAAAATCGAGGCGCCATTGAAAGTCGTTTGGATATAGATGGTGACTAATCCTAATTTTGTAGGGTTTGAATTTATTATAATACAACGCAACTCAGTTGTCTTTGGGATTCTTAATTTTCCTGTATTTCGCGAAACGATGTATTAGGATTTTCTCTTGCAGTTTCTAAAACAATATTTTCTACAGCTTCTCTACCTGCTTTATTATATATTATTGCTCGAGGTTTTACAAATGATTAAATTTTGTTGTAGCCTTTTGAATATTTTTATGTCTGGCTGTCTTTTTTCTAGATATAGATAACCGGCTCGGTGGCGCAGTGCTTAAGGTGTTAGGCTTGCAATCACGGGGTCCAGGGTTCGAATCCTGGCTAGGGTATGGATGTGTAGTGACGCTTTTCACGTGTTGCTGAGACGGTAGCAGTGGGCTAGACTGTGGTTGTATGAGAGACAACATGGTCTAGTCGCTCTCCTCTCCTGAATTCGAGTCTCAGCTGCGGCAGATGGCAATGTCGCAGGGAATGGATGTTGTGATGTTGTCTAAGTGTGTGTGTGTGTGTCCTGGTTGAGTGGTAGAATAACCATCGGCTAAACTCCTCCAGGACATTAAAATAAATAAGGCGATTAAAATAATATATATCTAAAAATATTATTTAGGCGGCACTTTCGGCACAAAGTTTTGCTGTCCATATCTTGCCTATTAAAATAAAGCCGGAAGTTAAATTTGAATCATCTTCGCATTCTATAAAATACTTAACCATATCATATTTTTCACCATTACTAAATTGAACCATTTTTATAATAATAATAATAATAATAATAATAATAATAATAATAATAATAATAATAGACATTAATGCATTCGCTGTCGGCTTGTCCAGTATATGCAGTCTCGGCCTATATCCAGAGGCACGACGCAGCATTACGAGTGCTTTATTATCACTTAAGGCACTCGTATGGGATAGACGAGACACCAGTGCTGCCTTACGCTCCGGGGGATATTGAGTCCGTTGTGGGAAATGAGAAGTGTCTAATTTATTGGAACTACTCGTTTCCCACCGTCAGGCAAATACAAGCTAATAAGCCTGACATGGTACTCCTCGACCACCAACTCAAGACAATGTTTGTCGTGGAGTTCTCGGCTCCCGCGGAGAATAACATTGTCTTGAAGGAGGAGGAAAAACGGACGAAATATCGAGATTTGCTCTTCGAGCTCCGCAGGCTTTACCCAGGCCATACTGTTAAGCTAGTGGTCCTGATCATAGGAGCCCTCGGTGGAACGAGACACACACTGCTTTCAGAACTAAAGATCATACCGGCATGCCGAAACTCGGCAGAGATCTTAGCCAGCAGGATGCAGAAGGCCATTATCCTCGGCTCATTACGTCTACTCAGGGCACACGATTCTCGGACCCAGTAGTCACTCACCCCACGGACGTGGGGAGTGGCTGCCGGTACTACCAGCTCCCCTCTGTGAGTGTCGGAGCCACAGAGTATAAAGGGTGACTGGCTTTTATAAACTAAAAAAAGAATAATAATAATAATACACTTTATTCAAAATACGAAAATTACATGTTATGAATCCAAATATAAATATAATTGACAAAAAATGAATGGGCGGAGTTCAGCTGAAATTGACGGATTGCCACTGTCAGCTGTTCTTACACTCAACCCGCATGGTGCAGATATGTATGAATTTGACAAAAATTAGTATATACACATATATGTGTACATTACATACTTTTATTTATAATTATATACCTACATATACACATACAAAAATAAAAACACATAAATAAATTCCGTTAAAAAGACGATAGAAAATGTAATAAATTTATAAAAAAAAAATATGGCAAAATGAACACTTTAGCTAAACGAAAAGACTGTTTTCAAAAACTTTAACAAAAGAAAGTATACTGCATGACTTTAGATGAAGGGAGAGAATTTATAAATACAAAACGTAAACGAACGTTCATAGAGGGCTGTTTTATGCATAGGTGGGGATAATATTCCTTTATGTCTTAAATTTAAATTGTGTACATCTGTGCGAAATGTAATCTTCCTATATAAGTAACTTGGATTATTTGAAACGATGACTTTATGATACAAAGTACCGCAATGAAGTGTTCGTCTCTGTTTCATGTTTAACCATTTACAATCTCGTAGCTTGTGACTCACTGGGTGACGTCTTCTGATTCCGTAAATGAAGCGTAAGCAACAATTTTGTATTTTTTGGATCCGCTGTGCAGTAGCCGCAGATAGGCATGGCCCATAAACTGTGTCACAGTAATTGAAAATTGATAAAATAAGGGTATCACAAAGCAAAATTCTTATTTCAGTGTTTAAAATGTGACGAGCATTATAGAGTATTTTTAGCTTTATCATAGCTCTTTTAATACAACGTGAGATATGTTTATCAAATCTGAGGGATGTATCAATGATTAAACCTAAATCTTTTGCCTCATCTTTAAGCGGTAATTGAGTAGCATTTATCGATAAGCTTACATGTGCAGATAATTCTCTATGAGCAGCCCTTCCAAAAAACATGGCAATACATTTGTTAGGATTTAAATGTAAACAATGCTCCAATGAAACCTTGTAAATTATTTCCAAGTCCGAATTTACAATGTCACAACTACGCTGTATTTCATTAGGGAAAAAGGAATAAAGTACCTGTGTATCATCGGCGTACATTTGTAATCTACAATGTTTAACAAAGTTAGGTAGTGATGATGTGTATATAGTATGTAAAATAGGTCCTAGTACAGATCCTTGCGGAACCCCCTTTGGCACATCAACAAAATCAGAAGACCGCTCACACAGTACGACTTTTTGCTTTCGAGCAAACAAATAATTTTTAAAAAATAATAGCGATGCATCATCTAGGCCAATATATTGCAAAATCCTTAATAAAGCATTGTGATCCAGAGTGTCGAACGCTTTGGAGTAATCCAGCAGTACCAACACTGTGCATTTCCCAGCATCTGTTGCCGTTAAAATGTGGTCTGTGACATTTAAGAGAGCCGTAGCACAGCTATGGCCTTTCCTAAATCCGGACTGAGTATCAGGCAAAATATTATTAATGTCCAGATGTTCAATAAGCTGTGCTTTAATAATGTATTCTAATATTTTTGACATTACTGGCAAAATACTAATCGGTCTTAAGTCATTGTAGTTTAGAGGTAAATTTATTTTAGGAAGTGGTAAAATGTGAGCTTTTTCCAATCGGTAGGAAATACAGAGTGATGAATGCAAAAATTTACAATATGACATATGAATTCTAAAATATAAGGACAACAAGCTATAATAAAATTTATATGAATTACATCCTCACCGGCTGCACTGGTTTTTATCGAAAATAAGAGTTTACTGATTTCTCCTTCCGTGACTGTTTTGAAAGTGAGAATCGAGTTTAGAGATAATTTTTTCAGGATCAAATTATTTCCTGTGATAAATAAAAATATAAGCGAATTATCCTATTTTGATATCATCATTTCATGAACTTTACCTCTGTATAAAATCCAACAGCCTGGAAGCCAAATATCAAAGGATGGGACCGCCTATATCTTCTGCAGTATTTAACCCAAATTTAAATATAAGGTCTTGAACCTTTACCGTACGATGTAACGTTTTATTTCTGACGGCTTTTACAAATTTTATCGATGTAGCTGTGTGGGAAGGTGGATGTAATTAATTCGCCCTTATCGTAGCCAGTTCTGCTGGATTATTGTCCCGCTTATAATCCCTGTTTGCTCGTTATTCCGGAGTGGGGCTTTAAATGTGATTTGTTTTGTTCTTACTTCTTTGCGTTACTTCATGGCTTCTCTAGAAACTACTTAGATATATTACAAATTTTTATTTATAAAATACGAAAGTCACTTTAGTGGAAGACCGTTATGAAAAAAAAAACGAGTTATTTCAAAACCGTTCGGTAAAGCACGGATTTCGCTAATTTTTTTTTTATAGATTCCTAATATTAGATACTAAAACTCCCATAATTCAAAATTTGCCGCTATTTCCCAGAAAACTATAGGAAAATTCAGAAAAATTGATTAAATCGAGAAAATAATTAAAATGCGAAGAATCTGATTTTTCTTTAAATATATCAAAACAAAGTGGTTCTAAGAATTCTGGGGCTTCAAAAACTATAATACTTATTAGAAAATTGACAACATTTTGAAGACAAATTAACGAAAATTGAAAATTTTAAAGATAAAATGTATACAAAGTAAAAAAAAGAATTAAATACAAAATAATTAAGAATTAAAATTTTTGATTCCTTTTGTACATATGATATATCTACTTACATTATAACTATATTTTCATCAAAATCACCTTCTTTTTCGTCTTCATCAATTAGGACAGTAGGTGCACAGTTAGTACACGTCATTTTCTGTATTCGAAACTTTGAACACAACCTTTTTTTCATTTGTAAAATATTACTTTTAAAAAATTTTCAGCCGCTGGTTGTTGATTCATTCGGTTTGTAAAACAAAGATGTTAGCCTCAATCATTTGATAGCAAATTGATACCCGCCATATTTGCACCTTTAGATGTTCTAGAGCTGTGCCAGTTCTGCATGGTTGGCTTTACACTACCATTTATAGTGTTTGTAAATATTTATTTAAATCAAACGCAGACTTAGAAGTGCCATATAAATCTAGAATACATTTTAAACTATCCTTTAAAATATAAAGCTTATTTTGATTCTCTTTCACGAAGATTTTGGCAGCATCCTGTAAATTGTCACGTTTTCAAAAATTTCAACAAACTTCTGTTCCTCTATTATAAAACGCCTTGTTATGTCACAGCCAGTAAATGCATGTACAAAAAGTACGTGTTTGCAGAAGTATATATTTTTTGCATGACCTTTCCTTTCGGTATTAAAGCAATTAAAAGAACTAGAAGAAACATGTTTTTACAATTCTGGTTCTGGTTCAAACATTTGTAAATAACATGTTTGTAAATAACATATTGTGATGTGTTGCCACCCCTAGAATGAATTCAATTGATTCAGATGTATTTGCACCTACTCGTGAAAGGACCTACCAGAAGTTAGTTCTAAAGTGACATCTGAAATTATCTAGAGAATGGTGGCGTCATCACAGAAAAATCGAGATCTGTCATTTTTAGGTATAAAAGACCGACCGCATTCTCGGCAGGTAGTTCAGAAAGTTATGAAGTTTCGAAAAGTGAGGTTAAGAATAAAGTGATAAACATCGTTATTTTTAGTCAGTAAAGTTCATTTAAGTTAGTAATCAGTATTGTGAAGTATACAGTAAATTATTTAATAAAGTGTGTTAGTGGACAATCTCTTGTTATAATTTTTGGAACCCACGGAATTTGCGAGGGTGGTTTCCTAGGGGTGGAAACACGTTACAATATTTAAATTATAGAAGAATAATAATAGTATTTTATATAACAAGTGGCTAAAATGGAGTTTCTTTTTACAAGTGGGGCGTTTATCTACTCTTATTAGGTTATATACTAATCAATTGAACAATTAATAGTACCCATAAACAAATAGGGTGAGTTATAATGAGTAGTTATTATAAACCACTAGGTACAGAGCCCATCACCTTTATCTTCATCCCTAGCCCTGTCCAATCGACGTAACGCGCGACACGAAGAAGGTGGCTCTGTCCGAGAGAAATTCTTTTATCATGTTTGAATAGTTTCGACGTTTTCAAAGACAAGTAGCTACAGTACATAATTTATTACCCGAAAAATCGCAGAATAAATATAAGTGTGTAAAAAAATTAAATTTTACAGTTAAGTTTATTAATAAACAAACTGAGTAATTTAAACAAAATTTTCTCAATTTAATATGTATTGTTATAATCGTAGATAAAGTATAGTATTTCAACTGGCGGTAATGGAAATAACTCACTTGATGAATTACAGTACTCGCCTGTGGCTCGTGCTGTAAACTTCATCTGCGTGAGTTATTACCTACATTACCGCTCGTTAAATAATATTCTTTTATTTCACACTTTTTTCTTTATTTTTCACTTGTCAACAATGACATTGTTTTGATTCATTGAAACTGTCATTTTAGTATGTGGTGTTACAAAAATTTCTTTTTTACGTAATATTGTTCATTATTTTATTCTCTTTAAAAATGTTTTTTTTAATTTTCTGGCCATCTCGCACAATTAAAACTCCTCCTTGTGAGACCTGAAAATCATTGGGAAAATCGATTTTCAATCGCATGGTTCACTTGAATTGAAAACTACTATAAAAAACATTACTACTAAAAATACTATGAAAAATAATATGAAAAAAATGTACAATAATCCAATACATCGATTATACCTGAAACGCGAGAACTTGGAACATTGTTTTGCGTAAAAAAATATTCACGGGTTTAAATTAAATTTTTTCATGTGGTATACTTTTCATTTATTTTTAAAATTTACAAATACGTTTTATTTCCTCATGAAGTTGCACTTTTCGCAGTAGTGTAAATTTTTAAAAAACTTACATTTTCACGCTTCAATAGTGTTACTGGAAATGTATAAAAAATAATTTGAAGTACACGGCCCTATAGGGAATTTTATAAGCTTCAGCTTAGGTTCTATGAATTTTTGTCAAACGATGCACTTTTTTTAAGTAAATTTGAGAAAACTAAATAAGTGTACGTTTTCTCTAGAATATTTTTGAAAAAACGCATTTTCAAATAAATTATTTCATGTTATAATCGCTGTAAAAAATAAAACGTAACGT
Source organism: Rutpela maculata (assembly GCA_936432065.2). NCBI lineage: Eukaryota > Metazoa > Arthropoda > Insecta > Coleoptera > Cerambycidae > Rutpela > Rutpela maculata. The sequence goes on along the minus strand of OW386286.2, from coordinate 79,569,051 downwards.
TTCAGCGAAAAGGTTTTATGGTATATTTATAGAAAATAATTATATTTTTCATATTGCACTCATGAGAAACACTTTTACTTATTTTGAATTTTTAAAATAATTTATTACTCTTTTCTTCTTTATTAATTTTTTATTTAGAAAGCAGTTTTCCTTTGTCGCTTAAGAGTACATTAAACAGTAGATTGGTGCATATTATGCAAGCATTCAGATATTTCCCTTCTCACTCTCCCCAGGGTACTCTGGTAATAAATCATGTTATGCCAATGTCTATGAATATAGACCGATATAGCATAAGCCGGACAAGCCGACAACAGGTGCATAAGTGCCTCAGGCGCCCTTCGGCAGATCCTACAGTTTGTCAGTTTACATCAGGGACCTCCATACCCAAAACTTCGATAGACGAGTGTGTTAAAGTCACCATCCTGGCCGCGGTGTATTAAATAGGTGGTCCGACGCACGGCACTTTCCTATTATAATAATGGCTTCATAAGTGCATGGTTACTATTTACTTTAGTAGATGGCGCGAGCAATAAGGTCCTACAATTACCTGGGCATGTGCATCGTATAACTAACATAACCTAGGATTTTAAGGTTTTTTTGTTTATTCTAATTTTTAATGTTTGTATAGGCATTTTTAGCTTGGAGCCATACTGGCTCCAAGCATATATTTAAAAATTCACGCAAACAATTTTTCAATATTGTTGATTAATAAAAACAGACTGCTAATTATAGGTTAGATTCCTAACCTGCAAAAAGTGTCTTATTTCATTGTGACAAACTATTTAAAACTTCATACACATTGCGTTGAACTTGATTTTGGTTAAAAGTACAGGAACCAGATAGAAATGTTAATAATAGCTACGTAATACTTGTAAATCTTAAGAAATATATATTTTTGAGGTTAGCTGTGGCGACACGTGCAATGCTGCATGTAGTGTTGCATATATTCTTTCAATGTTTTAATTTAGCTACTTAATGCCAGATGTCACTGGACTCCTGTTTCACTAAACAAAAACAAAACGCCGGAAATGTATGCAACACTGTATGCACGTATGCACAGAACCTGTAAAATTATCTATCTATGCGTAAGTAATGAGAGAACTTATTGGTCCTGCCATCTATTAAATTATGTACAAAGTAAGCACTTATGAAGCCACTGTGAGGGTTGTTGTCGCACCACCTATTTAATACACCCTGGTATAAATAGAGTCATATAACTAACATAACCTCAAATTTTAAGTTTTTTTTCGTTTATTCTCATTTTTAATATTTGTATAGGGATTTTTAGCTTGGAGCCATACTGGCTCCAAGCAAATATTTAAAAATTCACGCAAATAATTTTTCAATATTGTTGATTAATAAAAATAGACTGCTAATTATAGGTTAGATTCCTAACCTGCAAAAAGTGTCTTATTTTATTGTGACAAACTATTTAAAACTTCATAAACATTACGTTGAACTTGATTTTGGTTGAAAGTACAGGAACCAGCCAGGAATTTTAATAATAGCTACGTAATACTTGTAAATCTTAAGAAATATATATTTTTGAGGTTAGCTGTGCAATGCTGCATGTAGTGTTGCATATATTCTTTCAATGTTTTAATTTAGCTACCTAATGTCAGATGTCACTGGACTCTTGTTTCACTAAACAAAAAACAAAAGCCTGGGAATATATGCAACACTGTATGCACGTATGCACAGAACCTGTAAAATTATCTATCTATGCGTAAGTAATGAGAGAACTTATTGGTCCTGCCATCTATTACATTATGTACAAAGTAAGCACTTATGAAGCCACTGTGAGGTCTGTCGTCGCATCAACTATTTAATACACCCTGATCCTGGCCAAGCCATAATAAACCCTTCGGTCTCAGATTCCAGCCCTGCTGACCTTAGGAAAGCAAAGGTCAAATTCTCAGATTAGCCTCTATCTTCATTATTCCTGTAGAAGACTCCATGCAAATGCTTATCTTTATGCAGATGCAGAAATTTGCTTGCTCTGCTGATTTTGTATGGACTTTTAGCTGACTTGATTCCAGCTCTCTGACAGAGCTCGGGTTTACCCGCCCAGTGTCGAAGTCACCATTTCCGTTATCATCATTATTACTGTCATTATCATTATTAATATAATTATTTGACACGTCTTATTGTACATTAGATAATAACGAGTTTTGCCTATTTTGATCGATAATAACATAAATGTATAATAATATATAATTAGTCCCTTTTTTGCCTTTAGAATAATTACAATCTAACCATGCCTAGGCTAGCACACATAAAGTTAATTTAAAAAATTACATTGAAGTTTACTTTTCACGTAATCCTATTTTACAAACAGAAACATAAACGTCATATCGGTTTACATACCCCTAAATCGACTGATACTATCCCTTTGAGAACGAACGTAAGCTTAGAGAACTTGTAGGCAATAATTAATTCTGCTACACTAACTTTGATCAGCGTGTATTACACTATCAATTACTACCTGCATGCGCATAATCGAGTGTGGAAACTTTATTTTCAATGGCATAGGTAAATTTGAATTCGTGAAAGAAAACCGATTATTGACATTTCCATATATGCACACTTACTTCTATTTGAATAATGAATCTGCATAAAATTTCCTTGCTAGAAAACGTTTCGAAAATGAAATATATTTCTATTTAGACAGTAAACCGCTTATATTATAATGTAGTGCCAGAAATTTCATGCATTTAAATAACAGTTTATGACCGTATAATTTAAGAGGGTGGGTTGTGGTTATGCTTAGTGAGAATTTAATCGTTTTTGACATAACACTAATTAAGCTTAATTAACTGACCAGTTACTAGACCGTACTAATATCGATATTGTAATGTGTTGTTTTTTTTTGTTATTTATAGTCCAGTCAACGGAGCGCCAAAATGACGAAAATCCCTAATTTGAGTGCTAATGAATGGATTTTTATGAAATCTTATGCAATATGTTCGTAATGACGTTAATAAAAAAGTTGCAAAAAATATTAGAGTAGGAAATGATCAGAAGGGGTAGAAAACACCCTTTTATCGCGGGCTCCGTAACATGTAGAGTTAGGTCAAAGATGAAAAAGACAATAATATATTTACCTTTTTTGGCTCAAAATAAGATGTTTCTACTCTTGCGAATTTAAGTTAACTAGAGTAGTCTTTTGGCGTAGGAGCCAAGATTAAAACGTTACCAACTGTAGAATCTCAAAATTTGCGATTTTTTGCCGTATATGGCCAACATTTCAGTAGTTAACAAAAAACAGCTTACATTTCGGAGTCAAAAAAATTGCAAAAACATGCAATCTTGACACGTTCATATTTTTCGAAGAACACCATTGGGATGGCCGTACGATGTCGCGATGTAAAGAGGAAGTCTTCCAGATAAACCTGATCGTAAATTGCACGGCGAAATTCGAAAATTCGGCTCGGCACGAACGAATCAAAAGTAGCATTTTGTGACATTTCAGAAAATCACTCGAATAATCTGTCACTACCTCCCTGGCTCCACCTTCGTGTGTTGCGCGTTACGTCGATTGGACAGGCTAGGCATGAAGATGAAGGTAATTGGCTCTGTACTTAGTGAGTTATAATAACTCACGCATTATAACTCACGCTGTTCAAGCAGCTCCTTAATTAGTGTATAACCTAATACCCCCGAGAGGGAGTGGCATCCATCCCCTATAAATTAGCAAGCCTCCGCACAATATAGAAACTTTTCTGTGAAGCATTTACTATTATACTGCCAAAAATGAACGAAATCCGTTCAATATGACATTAATCCGAAATTTTGCATATTTTTTACCTCTAGGTACTGTACTATTACGCGAGCTTACGCGCCTAAGCGGATATGTCAAAGTGATAATATACCTACTCTCGATATACTACTTTTAGGCCTAGGTACTACTAAAAAGACAGGGGTGGATTTAACTGAAATTTAAGTCTTAAATAAAATAATTTCAGCAAATATTTACAAAAAAATGATTTTACCCAGATGCGTCCAGATGCGGTTTAATGTTTTCTAGGAAGTTGAAACCGTCCTGCTCTTCTTCTGTGACGATTATCAGATCATCGGCGTATGCTAGTACGATTGGGGTTCTCGATGTTTCTCTTCGTTAAAAGGTGTTTCTTTGATCATGCTTTGTACTACTTCGACCAAAAACAATTCGGCAAGGTAAATTAAAAAATAATAAAAAAACCAAAAGCAGTTTTTATTCTTCAAACGCATTTTAATATTATAAAATTTATAAAAGAATTATTAAATTAAAATTACACATAAATTAAACAAAATAGTTTTTATTTTATTCCAAAAAAATCAAAAACGTCTTACCACGGAACTGACTACCTCATCTCTGGAGTTGGTAAACTAAACAAAAAGTTGAACTTTCCTAAAAACTATTTTGGTATTTTCTAAAAGAATACAGAGTATTAGTATTATAGTACACGTTCATAAGTTCATAAGTCAAAAAATGTTTATTATCTTTGTAGAAAAAAATCACGGAAATCTCATAGAGTTGACGTATGGAGGTGACAGTCAGGTAAGAACTAGATACTTGCAAGACATTAAGATGAAAAATAGATGTGATGTGACCTAAATGTAAGAATATTTAATTAAATATATTGGTTGTTGGACGCATTTTTTTCTTTAACATGAGACTCGGAATATTTGTTAATTTCTTCATTACCCTATACCTTTTTCTTTTCTTTTAGCCATTGACGATATTCCTACTTACATTAAGTAAAACAATCGTGTTTAAGCTATACTCTAAAGATGTAAAAACAATGCTACCAAATACTATGTAATTGTGTTTTTGTCATACTTCCCTTGCAAGTATACTCTAATTCCATTGTTTTGTTAATCTTAAGTGACGCTTTATGTACCAAGTACCTGTTGATATTGGCAACGGGTCGATATTGTAGCATTTTAAAGTGCTACAACATTTCTAGTAATTTAGTATTTAAAATTGATTTAGTGCCGCCTAAACAGCTTCTCTATTTACTTTCAGTGACCAAGTTACAGGTTACAGGTAGGCAACCAACTTGCATCTTGACGGTACGGTGTGTTGCATACTGTAAAACTCTTGGTCCGGTAATTTTTTATGCCATTTTAAAGCTGTATAACTGAATTAAGTTTATTTATTTATTTAATAGAGTTTAGATGGTTTCAGTCTATGGAATTTACTCCTCTTATGTTCTTAAAATTAGGTCTAACACATTTTGTTGCTCAAGGAGTAGAGGAATTTTTTGTAACTAGTTTTATGTTGGTAACGCTGGAGGAACGGTCGAAAGACGTCCTTTTTGCGAAAACCGCGAAGCCTTGCGGACACGCTCTTCTTTTGGAGGAATTTTGGTGGCATCGTAGCTAAAGTGATATTTTCATGGATTTGTGGATGATGTCCTAGCGTGTCCTCTCGTACTACTCTTGCCGCGAATGTTCAGAGTGTTCAGAAATCTGTGTTTAGCTGAACCTTCAAGTTGGCGGTTTTTTTGTTGGGTAATGCTCTCTATAGAGGTAAGCTTTTTATTTAGAATTTGTATAATGAAATTCTTATTTGAGTTGTGCATTGCAGAATGTTTGGTATGATTGTATCCAGTGATTTGTTCTGGTAATGTTCTGGAAAAAACACGTGGTTTTATTATTGGTTATGTTGATCCTCTTGGAAGGGCCTCGTGCTGGCTTGTTTAATTGGTCTTGGTCCGCGCCATCCTGTCACTCACTGTGATGAAATTTATTCATGTTAATCCGGGACACTTATGCTGGAATAGCAGCTGTTCATTAGAATGTTGTGGGGAGATGTCGCACGTAGACACTGAAACGCTGGGAGATGTGCTCTAGGTATCAAGGAGGACTCAGAATCTCGCCGGACTGCCGGAATTTGCAAGGTTTTTTCTTTCTTAATTTTCAATGGCTTTAAGCCACCAATTTAGTAATTTTTTTTTGTGACAATAATTGAATTAAATTATTTTACGATATTAGATCATTTATCGAGTCATTCAGTTCAATTTCAAGTTTACTCAAATTAATTTCTGTAAGCATGTCGCTGTAAAACGTTAAAAGTTAAACAGGGTACCATGGTGCTTAGGCATAGCGCTATAATATAGTAGAACAAGATAGCTTAGTTCTGCTATCAATTTTTAACCTCACATAAGAAGCCCTTTTAGTAAAGTTTTTTCAATTAAATTTATTAGCGAGAAGGGTAAACACCCTATCACATACTTAAATTCATATGCTAGCAAGATAACTTAGAGTACTTTGATTGATATTTTAATTCAAATCACCAGTGTAATTAATCTTAAATGTTATTTTTTGTACATACAATTTGGGTAATTTTAATAAATGTTGTCCATGTCTAAGTGCTCTCATTTCTTGATACTCATCCAAACTTTGTTTAGACTTCATAATGAATAATTTCGCACTATAGTTAAAACGATACTAGTTAAGATTTTAGTACTTTCCATCGCATGTTATATGCCAGCTAAAATGTTGTTTCTTGGCTGACAGAATTTCATTTCTAAATTAACTATTGGCCAAGTGGCGCCCTCTATTGTTTGTCTGTGCTTACTCTATTACTCACTCCTCTTTTTGCTCTCCGAAACAAACTGGCTGCCGTACGCATGTGAATGTTTTTTTATCTACTCTTATTAGGTTATATACTAATTAATGAACTGCTTTTGATCTATTAATAGTATCTATAGACAAACAGCGTGAGTTATTATAACTCACACTAGGTACAGAGCCAATCACCTTCATCTTCATGACTAGCCTGTAAAATCAACGCAACGCGCGACACACGAAGGCGGAGCTAGGGATGTAGTGATAGATTATTGGCGTTAATATCTACAAAGATTTTCTGAAATGTCACAAAATGCTACTTTTGATTCGTTCGTGCCGAGCCGAATTTTCAAATTTCGCTGTGCAATTTACGATCAGTTGGCAACTTTTTAATCTTGGCTCCTATGCCAAAAGACTACTCTAGTTAACTTAAATAGATTTAAATTTGCTATAACCGCTTTTTTTATTTTTTGAATTCCGACAAAAATGAAGGAATTAGAGGGGTCGAGATTTGGGACTTTTTTTTTCGTTAAAATTTATCCATTTTGTAACCGTAAATAATCGGTAATTAACTGAAATCGATCTCATATACGATGTTCACTTAATATCATGTACTACTTTGACGCTCCGTTAATCTTGGCCCTTAGAAACAAAAGTTTCTAAGAAAAATTATTTTTTTTAACAAACTGAGTAATTTAAACGAAATTTTCTCAATTTAATATTTATTGTTATAATCGTAGATAAAGTATAGTATTCAACTTGCGGTAATGGTAATAACCCACTTGATGAATTACAGCACTCGCCTACGGCTCGTGCTGTAAACTTTCATCTGCGTGAGTTATTACCTACATTACCGTTCGTTGAATAATATACTATTTTGCATTAGGCATAAAAAGCGTTGCAATATTTTTCATAACGTCCCTATGGAAATAAAGTAAGTTTGAGAAAATGTTTTCTTTTATTAACAAGTATTAAATTAAATGTTTTAACATTTTTGGAAGTAAATCCAGAAAAGCCTTACTTGCTATATCTTCTATATCCGGCGTTATTTTCAAAAATGTGTAGAGCTATTACAATAATATAATTTAATTTATCTTGACAGTAGTTGTCATTTGAATAGAAGCCGCGTCCTAAATTTATTTGATTAACGGTTGCCATGAATATTCCAAGCATTACTATTTGCAAATATGAATCTTACTCAAATAGTTATAATTTTCCACTAGTTTCTCTCAAGTTTTTTTCTGGTTTAATGATTCATGGGTATGACGAAAAATATAATATGCATCGCGGGTCGTACAGTGCGATTTTTGGTCTCGAATACTTGCAAACTCTATTCTCGACCAAGAAAAGTGCACTTACGACTCTTAGTACATAAGTAATTATTATATAGAGTTTGGCCTATTTACCTACAGTCACTTCATAAAGAGTAATAATATAATGATGCATATTTCTGATGTTTTGTTAAGCTCTGTGATATGCAAGCAAAGCAACTCCAAGACCATATCGCCATCAACATCAAAAGCCATAGAGTTGGTGTCTACGCAGTTGACTTTCATAGCTGATTTATTTTATTTGTTGATAATGACATGGAGAGTTGATTGCTGATGAAAATACTTACCAGGTGTTTTTACTTTCAGGAATAAATTTAAAACCAACGTTACAACACCACACTGCACTTGAACTTAATTGGCATCAACAAATACTGCGTCTTTCACGTTTTGAAATGTTTTCACAATACTTTGCCTGCAAAATCGTAATAATCTGTGGAAGAACGTGATCAACGACGGTGCCGCTTCAGGTACATTTCCTGCTATTTCTTTTGATTGAAATACCGCTCATTTTTTGCTCTACTGTCCACACTTATTGCTCAGACTATATAGTAATTTTAATGTATAGAAAAGAGTCGCCCTAGATAGTATTCTATTTCAAAATGTGAGTGAGAAAAGTCTGCTTAAAGTTGAAAGCAATTCGAAAGGTTTAATGTATGTGAGTCATTAGGCGAACATTAAAGTCAACAGAGATTCTAGACAAGCTTCTCTGTGACATAAAAGGGAAGTCATTGTGTGTTCACGCATAAACTTCACCTTTAAAGCGAGATCGTTCATGGCGTTCTTAATCGAAAAATAGTAGGTAATTTGGGTTTCGGTACGGGTGAAACATGGGGTAGTTCGGTTTGAAGACGACGACGATAATAAAGGCAGTTGAAAATGTTATGCTGCCGACTTTAATATATTTGGCTAATAAATTAGGTGTATTTAGGTCATGAAGATTCGAATTTTAAAAGATCTGTTTATTCATTTAACACAATAACTATAATATACTTGACATAAATGTTCTCGAGAAAATTTAATACAATTTATACATTTTTTAAGGCTTCTTCAGCCAAACCAGTTATTTAAGACACGTTACAACTATAGGAAATAAAGCAAAATTCGTTACGTTGATAACATGAATTAAAAAGAAAAGACATATTAGTGATCAATCTACAAAGACCTTTTTCATTAAGAAATTTCGTAAAAATATAAAAAGTAAATTACTAAATCATAAAGTAACTTTCAGTAAATATTGCTGATTTTCAATTTCAGTCATGTTTTGTATTATGGTTAAATTCTCAATATTTTTCATTTCTTCGTTAAATTTTGCTCTATATACGTATCTGCAGATACGTACTTTTTCTTTTAAATTTTTACTTTTACATTGGCACAAAATTTATTTATTATACCATTTTAATATTCTATATCTAGATATAAAATTAAGTGTAAGAGTATTTGATAGCTAAACTTCCCCTTAATAAAAACGTTTATTATAGTTATAAACCTAGCAAATGACACACTTTCTTAACCGTAGCTAGACACTAATCGCCGATCCCCGCGCACGTTTGAGATTTAGCTCTGTTGGAGCCTGTTCCGGGTTTTTAGGCGATGTTGATTATGTCTGCTCCAACAGTTCTGAAACAAGGGATCTCCAAGACTCCTACTCTAAAATTTTTACGTACAATTTCATTAGTGTTATATTTTGACAGAACTAAGACGTCACCAAAGCACACTTTTCAATAAATACAATTTATCCTCTTCAAACTGAGTTTGTTTTCAAAGAAATCTTTAAACCCTTGCGGCAGTTTTCTCGAAAACGGTTGGAATTATCAAGTTCTATCAAGTGTGCCTTTTTTAAATGACTCATGCATGAGATTTTCTAGTCAAAAGTGCCACAACGTTTCGTAAAAAAAGAGATATTCATCATCAGGTATAGCTCATGAGGCGCCATCCACGGGCTAGCGTGATGTAATACATAAATTATTGTTTCCTAGCTTAAAAAACGTTTTCTTACCAAATTGGGAGAAGATCGGTCAAGAGGTAGTTGAGATATTGCGAAAAAGAAAGAAAAAAAATACTAACAATTTTGATACCCTGTATCTTTTTCCACAGCAACAATTTACTAAAGCATGTTTGGTTATATTCTCATATTTTAGTCCAAAGAATCTTGAATTATGGTCTATTATTAATGGTCCACCCTGAACTACTAGAATTCCTTTCCTGAAAATTCTGCCAAATCTCCCTTTGTTGTGAGTTAGGAATCGTTAGTGTGCTTCCATTGCAAATAATGCAAAACTCTTGAAATGTCAGCAGATTCACATATTCACTATATCTCGATATTTGGTTTGGACCTGGTCTGAACTTTGAAAAAAAAAAATTATTTTCCGTTTTCAATACTTTGGCGTATTAAAAAGCCTTCGAGACAACTATCCAGAAACCGACTTTCATCTGATTCATTTGATAAATTAATAATTTTCAGTAGTGAAAAAAGTGTAATAGACAATAATAAAGTGACAGGGAATTTCCCACAGCGGTGCATTCATATTGTATCTTTTGTTTGAATTTTTTATGTCGAACATTGAGAGAACGAAACCCTCTGTTAGTGAAAAATTTACACCATTAAATTGTTGAATATTATATAAAGATGACAATACTATCTGGCTCACTTTATATATAAGTTATATAACGTTAATTTTATAGTTCTACAATAGTTCAAGACTATTGTGCTCGGATAGCAAACAGTGGAGTGATTCCAGGGTTCATTAAAAGTCAAGGAAGATATTTTCAAATTAACAAGTTTATTTTAACGTTAAAGTTTCTCAATACAATTACAAATGTTTATTTCTAATCATGAGAGCGACAATATTTAAATATTATATAATTATAATCGTTTAACACACAAAGAGAATACTGAAAACCTAACCTTTAGTAAACCCAGCAACCTTCACCATATAAAATATGAATCTACAGACAGTTCTTGAATCGAAAACGTTCAAAGCAAAGACGAATTAATTAATATGACAATGGATACGTCAACTGAAATTTTATTAACGTCTAGTTCGATAAACTATCTTTGACAGACAGTTGGTATTTGATATAATTGACATTCATCACTTTGACTTTTAACCGACGGTTGTCACTTTGAAAATTAACTGACAACTGGCGCTTCAACAATCAATGCTTATGTGTCACTTTAACGTTCAGTTGACGCAGCGTTTGTCGCTTTGAATTGAAAATAACGCGATGCAAAACAATTAGTTAAGTTCGTGACCCCTTCCACGACAAATGCTATGGCTTAACGCAGAAACCACACTAGCTTATGATAGGAGAAGTCTCACTCCAACTATGTCAGGCTCTATGCCGAGTGTAAAGACTATGCGCTGTCTAGCCAGTGTCACTTCTGCGATGTCACCACAACATTCGAGGTTAAGTGTCAAGAACCTATTCGGATTCTCTCCGAGATGAGAATGAATAAAATGAGCTCCTGCGGCCCTTTATATAGTAAATGGTTGCTAGGTCCAGAACATTTTTCTTAGTTACAAAATATCAAATTACTACGGATACGGGAAAAGTTTGTTCGTAAGGATGAATCTAATTTAACATCGTTAGTATGTGCTAACCGATTTGAAAAACTATCGGTAAATAACTAAAAGAAATAATTCATCGTTACATACCCCCTCTTCTTTAGTAAAAAAAAATAATAATATTTTTTTTATCAAACAATAATTCGTCATGGCTGACAACAAGTAAAACATCAATCAACACTTGTCACATGGAACCGCTTCCATGTTGAATCCTTATCTGGCGTCTTCCTTGCTCTAGGGCTCTCTCTCCAGATAGTTTTTGTGACGTCACTTGTATTAGAACCATTTTCCTAAATTAAAATGAAACAAATATTAACCATTATTCATACGTGGCATTTTTCACATGAACGTTTCTGAAAAATGTACATAAACTGTCTCATAAATATGATAAACAAAAAAATAAAACACTTTGGGGTCAGTTTGGAAGAAAAATTCTCGAGTACCACAAAACAACACGTGATATGGTTTCATTACCGTATCTACTATCTTGAGATTAATTCCTTTCTTTTTAAAATTATGATGACGTTTTATGTCATAAACCTTTTAAAATTGATTCGAACTAAATCATCCGAATCGTACAAACAACATTCATTTGAGAATCAACATCTTGGAGAGTATGAACTTCATTAGATGTTTGATCATCATCCGCTATATTTTCCTTGTATAATCCATCAGATTTGAGTGTTCCACCAAAACTCAAAATGCAGGTGCAATCCTGTAGAATCATGTAAAGATCTATCCCATCTTCTATGATTCATTCGCCATATTGGGCGGTTTCCCAACTCTTTCTATTGGGTTACTTTGGGGAGAATAGACTGGAACGAATCTATGTTTAATTCCAGCTTCCGACGTGAAGCTTTGGAATATATCACTATATAACATTATTTTACGAAGACAAACGAATCTGGTAATTATTCTTATTTCAATTATTCCTATTATCACTTTTGAAGTAGCTCTCCTCATAGCTTGAACTTCCATCAACTTCATTAGACGGTCTTGTAAAGTTAACAAATGATTGAAAGCTTTTGACGTTTTCTGAATTTGGTAATCTTAATTTTGGGTTTCCTTCTGACATTGACATAGCTTAGATTTCTTTTCTTCTTCCTCTTTTATAAACTCGGCTTTCAAATTACCACAACACGAGGCTTCTATACGAGTAGCTCAGACTCTCATCCTCCATTGTGACTGTTCAATTATACGTGACTACGATCATTTATGATTCACCATTTACTGTCACAACGATAATCTACGATTCAACAGTAATCTATTACATGTGACTACGATCATTTACGATTCACTCTTTACCATGACCACGATAATATACGATTCATCAGTAATTCATTGTTAACAACGATTATTTAGGATTTAGGTTCTAGATCCATTTTATTGTCTTCGACATCCGCTATGGCAAGAAAATTTTTAGTAAATTCTGCACAAATACTTCAAACATTGGTCTTATAGTCTTCGATATTTGCTGGCAAGACTTAATTAAAACTCTGCACAAATGCGTCAAACATTGATACTTTGTTGATCCTATACCATTAATTTCCTAATTAGTTCGTTTTAACTTATCGATCCATTCAATACACGGATCTGATATTCTATTTTCTTCTCTATCTTCTTCTTCTTCTTCTTCCATACCCATAAAAAAAATAACACTTATGGAAACCTAACTATGATACTGGAAAAATACTAGTAGTATTTTAAGGAATAAATCCTTTATTATGGAAACCTATCTAATATCAACACAATAATAATAAATTATCAACAGAGGCTTGATAATCATTCTAGGATGACTCGAAAGTTTGATAGTGACTAGAAATTGTCTCAAAATAACTTTAAAGTTCTTCCAAATTGACTCGAAAGTATTTTTTAAAAATTGACTTTAAAAGAGTCTAAAATGACTTGGAAAAGTCCCTGCTCGGGCGCCAAATATCTATAACGTTAATTTTATAGTTCTACAATAGTTCAAGACTATTGTGCTCGGATAGCAAACAGTGGAGTGATTCCAGGGTTCATTAAAAGTCAAGGAAGATATTTTCAAATTAACAAGTTTATTTTAACGTTAAAGTTTCTCAATACAATTACAAATGTTTATTTCTAATCATGAGAGCGACAATATTTAAATATTATATAATTATAATCGTTTAACACACAAAGAGAATACTGAAAACCTAACCTTTAGTAAACCCAGCAACCTTCACCATATAAAATATGAATCTACAGACAGTTCTTGAATCGAAAACGTTCAAAGCAAAGACGAATTAATTAATATGAAAAACTATCGGTAAATAACTAAAAGAAATAATTCACCGTTACAGTTATTAATAATATTTATCTCTTAGTATCTTTACGAAATCCTAACCCCCCATGATCTTTATTTCACTCAAGAAACCTTAGGTATATCGACTTGTTAATTCTTCGATATCTGCTTACTATTTTTCGTAGAACTTTTAATTATTCAGTAGCATATTTTTAAAACTCTAGCTCTGGCATAACTAAACTTTCCGTTCCATTGTTTAATCTCAAGTACAGCTGGGCTAGCCAAAATCTTCAGGAAAGAAAATATGTCTTGTATATCTCCTATATTATCATAAACTTGTATCGTAGTTAAATTTTTTACACCTTCTACTAATTTTGAGTGTAATAGCTATGAAGAGTTGAACTCCCCCATTGTAAGAACGCATATAAAGGCATTATTTATTGATGCTTAATCCTTAACACAAAATGGAGGGCTGTTATGAGTTTGACGCAAATGTTTGTATACCGGTGGCTTCATATTTCTTAAACCAGTGATTCGATTTTTATGCGGTTTCCTTAAGTTGAAAGAATATGTTTTCTAGAAAGTTTCTAGCAAGGTTTGATCTAGCTAGACCTGCAGGGAACTATAGACAATGTATCGATGTTTCCTAAAATTGTAATTTAATTTTATATTTATTTATTTTAACAAATAATTACCAACTGTCTGTCTTATGTCGACATAGTTATCTAGTAATCACTCTGAATAAAAGACGACAGAATAGTAAAAGTTGGGTTACAAAAGAAACTATTGACATGGGTAAAGAATTAAAAGATTTATTCTGGTTTTATCAGCAAACATATGCTGACAAAGTTTTAATAAATACATATTTATTACTAAAAAACAGAAAATAAATCTGGCCAAAAATCGTATAATCAAGAAATGCTTAGCACCGATGATATGGCCCTAAAACAAAAACGAGTATGATACATAGTACGAGAGAAAACTGGGAAAATTAAACCTAAAGTAAGTCCAGAAATTACGGCTCTCTGTACGGGCTCCGATCTAGGCGCCGGCCCTCGATCAGCGATGTTAAGCAACGTTGGTCGCGTCCAGCGCTTGGAATGGTGACCCAAGTTCTCGTTGAAGATCTCAGTCCATATGCTGAGCTGTAAAAGCCTGACTGGACTGAGGCGGCTCGGCGAGAGAAAGACAGAGGCCGATAACCGTGCCTGGGGGCCCTTATCAACAGACTCGAAGTCTAGGAAGACCATGTTTGGATGGGGAGCCCTGAGGCACACAAAAAAGGAGCACTACAATAGACCTTATAGGTCGCAGTGGGGGAAGGCCAATCGCCCGCTCCTTCAGAGTAATCTAAAAAAAAAAAAAGTCCAGAAATTATTGTTGAAAATAATCTTACTTATGATAAATATATAATAAACAATCACTTTGCAATAAAAAATCACTTTGGTGCTAACATATCCAGCGAGTGTAGTACTATGATCACGAATTGAAATTCCTTCTTTTTTACTTCAGTAACTGAGGAAGAAATTATCGCTGCTATAGATAACACAACCACAAACACAGAAATTTCTGTGCAGCGGACCAAATTATATGGATTTAGTGTATTTTTCGACGCTGAATTCAAATCCGTAGTCCAAAAAAAGATCTATCGTGTCATTTTTGTTTTTTATTCAAAAACATCGCTTAAAATGGTGTAATAACATAGAAATAATGTAATAAATCTTAAGGAAGTATGAAAAATGGTTTTGTAGTCGAGAGTAGAGAATATAAATTCGAGCCACAATAAGCAATCTCTATAAATTAAACCGAAATCCGCCTTTATGGGGGGTAAAAACTACCGCTAAAACTCAAAAGACGCAGGTGAGTATGAATAATATGTACAATGGCCAAATTTTTGTATCTTTTAGTGCAAAATATTTGATTCTGGTGCGACAACCAGCCATTACTCTTAAAGGGTAGAGACTCAATCCTATGGAGGGTTGAGTCCACCCTCCATAGGTTTCAAAACGGGAAAAAAAAATTGAGGCTTTTGTAATTTTAGACAGGGTGAACAAATATGGAGTTAATTCGATCCCACCATCGACACATGACTAGAGTCTACCTTTTATAAGAGCTACCTTTATGCTCAAATGATGCATGCATATCGGTGCTATTGAAATTAGGAAAGGGTCAAATACTTGTAGCTCATCGTGCCAAATATACAAACTTGGTACCACAACCCCCCAATCTTAATAAGGTTTAAAATTACCCCTATTGGGACGGACGGACTTCATTACTTCTAATATCCTGGAACAAAAATTCAAGCATTTGTAATTTTAGGCAGGGTAGACAAATATGGAGTAAGTTCATACACTAAGCATTAATCAGTTGTGTTTTATTTATTATACCATACCTGCTTATTCAACTGTTTATCTTAACATTTATCAACTTATCTATCTTTTAATCTGTCTAAAGCTATTCTTTTTCCTATTTGTATCATACTTTCGACTATCAATACCAAATACTGTCTTTTCTTATGATTTTTCTCTCTTTTCAAAATATCTTTTCCGTGGTTTTCTTTTCCTTTTTTTTTTAGTCATAGATGTAGGATATATCTCTTCAAAGACCATTTTTTTCGATCTAGGTAAGCTATATACCTAAATTAACTAAACTAATTAATTAATTAATTCCCATCTATCTATTTCCGTCCGTATGTGGGGGTAATTTTTATCCCCCCCCCCCAATAGGGGTGATTTTTAACTTTATTAAAAAGATTGGGTGGTTGTACCAGATTTATATATTTGGCACAATGAGCTACAAGTATTTGACACTTTCCGAATTTTAATAGCACCCATATGTAACATTTGAGCATGGGGGTAACTCTTACCACACTTTAAGGGTAGTCTCTAGTCATGTATTGGTGGTTGGAATGAATTTACTCCATATTTGTTTACCTTGCTTAAAACTACAAAAGCCTGAATTTTTTTCCCGTTTTGAAACCTATGAGGAGTGGAGTCCATTGAGTCTCTGCCCTTTGAGAGTAATGGCTGGTTGTCGCACCAGAGTCAAATATTTTGCACTAAGAGATACAAAAATTTGGCCTTTTTACATGTTATTCACACTCATCTGCGTCTTTCGAGTTTTAGCGGCAGTTTTCACCACCCCCCCCCCCCATAAGGGCGGATTTCGGTTTAATTTATAGAGATAACTTACTGTGGCTCGAATTTATATTCTCTATTCCCGACTACAAAACATCCACCATTTTTCACACTTGATGAAGAGTTATTTCATTATTCCCATGATTTTACACCATTTTAAGGGATGATTTTGACTAAAACACAAAACTGACACGATAGATCTTTTTTTGGACTCCGATTTCGGATTTAGTTTCGAAAAATACTCCAAATCCATATAATTCGGTTTGCTGCACAGAACTTTTTTTTGTGTGGCCGTGTAATTTGAAAAATACTGAATCGTGTGGCATTGAATATATTCCTACCAAGATAATAAAAACTATAAAATATTATATAGCAAGAACCTTAGCATATATAGTAAACCGTTCTATTGAGCTTGGAGAATTTCCTTACTACTTAAAGGTTGGTATAGTTGTGCCAATTTTCAAGAAACTTGATTCCGCTTGTGTAGAAAATTATTGTCCAATTACTATTCTAACTGTATTATGTAAAGTTATTGAAAGAGTAATTTATGATAAGATAATGCCTTTCTTAGAAAAATATCATATAGTAACAAAGAGTCAAAATGGCTTTTACCTAGGTAGATCTACAGAAATGGCAGTATATGAATTTTTTGAATATGTACACAAATGTATTGAAAATAATAAATCAGCACGTTTTTTCGACATGTCACGAGCTTTCGACTGTCTTGAATTCGATATTATTGAAAAAAATATATATGCTATAGGATTTGAGGGTAAATTCCTGTCATGGATAATCTCTTATCTTAAGTATAGGAAACATTTTTTCTGATCAATATGAAACCCATCTTAGTGTTCCGCAGAGATCTGTACTGGGTCCTCTTATATTTTTATTATTCATTAATGACTTACCAACATATATTTCTGCAAATTTTGTTATAATGTATGCAGACGATGTCACTTTAGGAATTGATGCAGAAAATCCAGCGGATCACCAAGATAAATTTAATATTATTTCCAATCAATTTACTAAATATTGTTGGAAAAATGGTTTAATTGTCAATGCAGATAAATCAGTCACCAATATTAAGTACCTAGAAACTTATTAGACCATAATATTTCTATCGTCACCTTATTGACTTTTATATCGAAGTGGTGATCACTTTTTTCCTAACTTAAGTTATACATGTCATATTGATCATGTCTGTAAAAAATATTAGTAGTAGTTGCTACACTATACTACATCTAAAACATTCTGTCGACACAGAAAGTTTGATTAATATTTACCACGCACTTGTTAACTCGGTGCTTTCGTATAATGTTATCCTGTGGGGAAATATCACTGTTGGCAATTGTAATAGAATATTTATTACCCAAAAAATAATTATAAGGCTTATTTTCTCATTCAAACCAACAGACTCGTGTCAACCAGTATTCCGGGAACACAAAATATTAACTTTTCCGTGCTTTTATATTTATAACTGTATTTTATATGTAAAAAAAAATATCGGTAGGTTTCAAGCTAATGCCGCCAATCATAATTATAGCACGAGATATGGTTCTCTCCTCGAGTCACCCATCACATCATTTTTGTTTATATAAAAGGACCCCATCTCATGCAGGAAGCAAATTCTATAATCAATTGCCTGAAGATATAAAGTCAATAATCCCCCTGCACCACTTCAAAAAAAAAAAAAATCATTTTTGATTAGTAAATCCTATTATATAGTGATTGATTACCTGGATGATGCGTGATCAGCAGTTTTTGTGATAATTCAGTTTTACTAATATATTTACATGTTACCTAGTATAGTTCTGAGGAAAATTTTGTTTAGTGTGTAAAGTTGTCATTCGTGTATTAATATTTCAATGGATGTTTTTAAAAATTACTAATTTAATATTTAATTCCGTATTAATGTATCTCTTTGACCTGTCCAATATCATGTACATTGATCAATAAATTATTATTATTATTATTAATAACTTGTAAATTTGATACATTTTATCAATATGAAACATGACAGGGATGAGGAGGATCTTTTTTTGTTAAAATTTAGTTGCCTTTTATGTAATAAAAATTAAGAAAAACTTCTGTATGGAATTTTTATACAATTCTTGCAGTTCAGGTCAAATTTTATACTTATTTAGTAAACACCCACTGTATTAATCACATTGTTAAGTTATACGTACTTCCACCATATAAATGCGTTTGCATAAAATTTAACTAAATAAATATTCAATCAAGCTCTTTGATTACGATGAGCATTCAGCATTTTAGAATACGTGAGTTAACCAGACATTTACACAAGTATCATTAAATTATTACACCAATTAAATAATTATTCTAATTGTAATTGGACTTAATTGAAACAGCATAACAATAATAATATAATGAATATTTATTTCAGTCAGGGTATATTATATCGTGTAAAAGTGGGGTGACGTAGGTAAATAAAATGTTAAAGTTAACTGTTTTCAATGAAATGTAAAAGACTGATCTATAATAACACATTATTAGCATAGACAAAAAAAAATTAATAATGTACTAGATAAATTTTCGATGCGACCGTAATAAACTTATTAAATTCGTCCAAAATAACGTACAGGAACTTTTACAATAGGAAGACCTGTATTATAAATTTAAAGTTAAATAAATTTAAAGTTTGCTGCAAGAGTAAATTCTTAGGAGTTGTCTTGGACGCAGATCTATCCTGGAAATCCCAAACTGACATAGTATACAAGAGAGTCAGGTCAAGTTTGCAGTTATACATAATAAAAATGGATGGAGTTGTAAGTAATTTATTTGACTTAAAATTATGTTTATACTTCAAAAAATCTGCTTCATAAAAAAAATTATAACTTTTTTACAAAGTTTCATCTCGTCATAATTGTATCACGAGAAGCAGTAACATCCTAATATCATCACATAATTCTACATTATTTGAAAAATCACCATTCTTCTGGTGTACTTAAACTGTATAATACTTTTCCGCTTGAATTACAAATTATTAGCAATTTGAGTCTCATGTAAACTTTAAATCAAAAATATCTTATCAGTCGGTGCGTTTTATAGCCTTGATGCTTTCCTGAATACATAAATTTATGTTTACTATTTTTTTTTTATTTTGCAAACTTGTATTTTTATGTTTTACATATGTAGACTATTTACAATACATGTAGGTATATTTATGCAATAACTGTTAGTTTTACTTCCACGTCCAGTGGAAGTATAGTAACGACAAAAAATTTTTAAAAAATTTTTATTGTCCAAATAGGCTTAAAATGTCATGAAACGTCGAGATTTTAAGTTTAAGCGAAAAAAAAATTTCTGTCTGTCTGTCGGTCTGTCTGTAACTTTTTTGTGCGCACGTTTACTCTGGAACCGTTTAAGATATTGACTTGAAATTTGGTATACATATGTACTTTAACGAGATCTAGAACTAGATTATATTTTCATCTTGTTCCGTCGGAGGGTTGGGGTGTAAATTGGGGTAAATTTGGGGTAAATGGGTAAATCAAGCAGGTAAGAGTCCACGAAATTGGTATTTAGTATATACAAGAGAAGCTAAGGTCTCAAAAAAAAAATTTGGCATTAGCCACCCCCATTACCACCCCCACGTCCTGATTAAAGGGGATGAAAAAAATTGTGATTTTGTGTATGTACAGGAACCAGAAACCTCAAAATATTTTTTTACTTCATCCACCCCCCACTACCACCGCCCTATCACCACCCCCACCCCACTACCGATGTGGGGTATCGTTTTATGGGTATTTGGGGTAGAAGATTTCAAATATTATATTATTAAAGTTCCATAAACAATTATTTTCACATACAAAGTTTTTTCGTTGTGAGTGACTTGGATAGAGAATCTGGATGTGGAAGTAGTGATTCCTTGGGCAGCGGTTTTTACGTGTGTTTACTCGATTTTTTTTCCAATTCATTTTTGGTCATTATTTCACTTATAGGCCATTCGTCAGGTAAATTAACATCGCTTTAAATCGTACAAACGATTTTACTGTTGGAAACAGTTCATTATATACCTCTTTTAGACATACTAACTTTTTCCCCTCGCCCGCCTCTTGGAACACCAACAATTTTGGGGGAATATCGCTTAAAAATAATTTTTTTACCAATATCTCGGTTCTGGACGGTCCTACAAAAAAAAAGATGGTTATCAAATTTAAAGATAAGTAAATTCTCTATCGAAATGCTTGGAACACATTTTTACGTAGCACTAATATTCTTGGAGTTATGGGCGGGACAAGCCAAGCATCCTATCGCATCCGCGGTTCATTGCTTCAATAAAAACTGCGAGTGTCGATTTCATTACCGTCTGCATCATCTTTGTCAAATTCAGCCTCCTCGTGTTTATCGTGTTCCAAAAAAGCTAATACCCTATCTTCGGTTTCTTCGGCTTGATCTGAGTCGTCTACATATGTTTCGACATTTCCACACGATTGTCCTTGACATCCAGAACAAATAACGAAACATAGTCCAGCTTTTCTACAAGTACGCACGCGGCTTTGCAGCCTTTTGTACACTTGCAGCTTATTGTTTTTAATAGTCCTTGTGGAGCAGCTTCGTTCTTGGTAGTAGTAGGAAACAAACCATTTTTTTTTATCCAACCCCAATCTTGAGGATTTTTGGTATTTCCATACCACTGCTGAATATGATAGTAAGTTCTAAAAGACTGTTGGCATGCAACAGACTCAATAGAAGGTAACGATGCATGTACTTTTTTCCACTGACTTAATGGAGCACTTGTACCGGAATTAATTCAAATAATGCTGATCGGGTTCTGCCCCATAAAGAGCTAAGATAACTTTTTGACCTGCTATATCTATAGTATTAGGGTGAGAATTGGGGTCTTTAAAACATTACACGTTTTTTTGTAATCCTGCAGATTTTTGTAATCATTTAACGAATTTTGCTTTGCCTTGCCTAAAAAATGCAGAAGTTGTGTCACATCCACTGAATGCGTGGAGGAATAATATGTTATCCGCAACTTCTTTTGAGTATTTAAAAGAGTTCGATGAATAGATACGTCCGTCCGTCCTTAGTTCCATAAAATACTCGTTAGAACAACGTACGGATAATCCTGTTACGAGGAAAAATAAAAATGTTTAAATTTTTCAATGAAAATTCTTGGCCTGTGAAATTTGTAAGTATCGATTACACTATGCGGTAGAAAAAGTGAATTTAAATAGAAAATGAAGAATGACTTCTTCGAAATAGAATGAGTTTTCAAGTTATTAATTAATCAATATTTTAAAAATGTAATTTTAGGGGTCCGTAGAAAGCCTTAAATTAAAATGGCATTAAATTTTGAATCAGCTGGCTGATCAATAATATTGCATTAGTTTTTCAATAAAAAATTGCCTAATATGACCTCGAAAAATCGACCCTTTTCTTTCTTAATAAAGATGCACGCCAATAACTGAAAAATATTGCATTTACAGCAGCCATATTGAATTCACCGTCTTAAATTCTTAATTTCTGAGATCAGATTCGGTATCAACTGCTAAAATACGTATTAGAATCAGTAGAATTAGTAAGAAAAAGACTGAAATTTATTGTAATTCGTTTCAGGATGCCACGTGGATTAAATGATAGTTTTATTGATTACGAACATGACCCTGAATTTGGTCCACTTTTTGACCGCCGGAATATTGTTTATTTAACGATTTATTGTTAAAAAATTCAGAAAAATCGACTTTTTTAATGATAACTCAAAGACCTTTGACGATAGGTTTTTCAATTTGTTGATACTGTTAGAACTTTGAAAAACGGTTAATTTAAGCGATGTTTCATTTGAAACGCTTGAAAATTTGTTTAAATAATGGCAAAAAACTGCGAAAATTTTAGCAATTTGCACTTTAGTGATTGAAACTTTGAAGAAATATGTCTTTTATTACCCCAAAGTTGTCCCTAAAATTTCATAAAAAAATTTTAATTAGTTTAAGAGATATTCAATTTGTTTATTAAAAACGTAAATAATGTAAAATTCAAATTCACCCAGTCCCCGTTGTCGTAGAGGGTTAATCTGGACATCCTTTTTTTTGTTGAGACTTAAACTTTATGTTTTCATTAATGGCAAATCAAATTTGCATTATTTTCAACTTCAAAATGGCGTTTGAAAAAGTGTCACATTTTGAGGTTAGGTCTTTTGCTAATAACTTTTAAACAAATGAAGATTTTGCAATATCGTTCTCATATCTTTGTTGCTGGGGTCTTTTCACACATTTTCAGAAAAAAATGACTCTGTAGCCTTATTAGAAGCCGAGATGATTTTTTTTTTTTAATAAATTCATAAAACAATTTTGAACAAAAAATAATTGTTTATAACAAATTATTGTTTAATTAGGAAAAAATCGACATGACATATATTATTATTTCATTACGCTACCCCAAATTAAAAAAAAAAGTAAAAATCGGAGAAACGGTAAATTTTTGGTTGACGGATTTGAACTCGTCTCGATCATTTTATGAACGTGTTACAGATATGACTCATGCTTCTCACTCCTGTTTTGACGCTGATTTAAAATTAATTATTGTTATCATTGAAAATTGAATTTTTTCCCCCAAACTCAGCTCTATTACAAAGATAGAATATTAAACTAGTTGTTCGCCAAGTCTCAGCTGTTAATGTTTATTAATAAACAAATTACGAATTTATTAAAAAAAAATCATCTCGGCTTCTAGTAAGGCTACAGAGTCATTTTTTCTTTTGAAAATATGTGAAAAAACCCCAGCAACAAAGATATCAGTACGATATTGCAAGATCTTCATTCGTTTAAAAGTTATTAGCAAAAGACCTAACCTCAAAATGTGACACTTTTTCAAACGCCATTTTGAAGTTGAAAATAATGCAAATTTGATTTGCCATTAATGAAAACATGAAGTTTAAGTCTCAACAAAAAAAAGGATGTCCAGATTAACCCTCTACGACAACGGGGACTGGGTGAATTTGCATTTTACATTATTTATGTTTTTAATAAACAAATTGAATATCTCTTAAACTAATTAAAATTTTTTAATGAAGTTTTAGAAGTGACTTTGGGGTGATAAAAGACATATTTTGTCAAAGTTTCAAGCACTAAAGTGCTTTTGTTAAAGAATGAAAAATATTTGCAAATTGCGAAAATTTTCTCGGTTTTTTGCAATTATTTAAACAAATTTTCAAGTGTTTTAAACGAAACACCTCTCAAATTAACCTTTTTTCAAAGTTCTAACAGTATCTACAAATTGAAAAACCTATCGTCAAAGGTCTTTGAGTTATCTTAGAAAGCATCGATGTGTAGGAATGTGTCGATATACAGCGCGGATGCGATTCGATGCTTGACTTCTTCCGCCCATAACTCCAAGAATATTAATGCTACGTAAAAATGTATCTCTTTGATAGAGAATTTACTTATCTTTAAATTTGATAACAATATTTTTTTTGTAGGACCGTTCAGAATCGAGATATTGGCAAAAAATGATTTTTAAGCGATATTCCCCCAAAATTGGGAAGGTTCCGGGGGGAGGGCGAGGGGGTAAAATTACTATGTCTAAAAGAGGCATGTAATGAACTGGTTCCAACAGTAAAATCTTTTGTACGATTTAAAACGGGATTTACGCATCCTGAACTCCCTGACGACTGGCCTATTACATTATTTGACGTATTAAATACATATTTTGTACGACTGACTTATCCTACATCCTACACTTTACGCTCTTAATACACAAATAGCTATTTTCTCACTTAGACTATTAATTCAAAATCAAGTTAATAGCAAGCATTTCATATATGGTTAAAAGCAATATATTCCATTAGACATTGCTCGTTTGATTATTTTACAAAGAACTGTATTCATACAAGTCATAAAGTATATGAATTTACATAATCTTCTGGTGCAATATTGGATATATCCCACCTGGTGTTTATGCTCTGAAAGTCGCTGCATTTACTAAATTAAACTTGTTTAAATGCGAATACTATATCATGTTTGAATATAAACCTTGAGAAGTGCGAAATATAAATGAAAATATTCTGCGCGAAGCTCAGTAGTTTTAAAATAATATGCAATGATTCAGAAACAAAAATTTTCCATTTAAGAAAAGTAGTTTGTTTTTTCACAATCATAGTCATAGAAGACAAAAAAATATGTAGAATTTACGTTAACTGTATTTGGCATAAAGGGTGTTTGGCTAAACTTTAAAGGCTTTTACTATCCAAAATAATGAAAAAGTTCATATTCAAGTTTGTCCAGAAATGTTTCCAAAAATAGTTATATTCTTTCCATGTTTAACATTTACTTAAGTTTAATACAAAATTATAATAGTAGCATATGAGACTGGCAATTGGGTTGTTGCACTAAGTTAAAATTTTAATAGAATCTGTGTTTAACATTTCTTCATAAAAAATCATTGGAAACATGTAAAAGTTGAAAATAAAGTCTTATAATATTACAATATCAATATTAAAAATAAGTGCATTTAAAACAGCAGTCTGCAGAGAAATTAGTTATTAAACGACGAAAAAAGTTATAAACTGTTGATAGCGATGGAGAAAAAAAGAGAATAACGTCAATTGAATTTGACACTATATTTAATAAGTTTGTTCAAAAACCTCACACTATATGCACCAGTGTTCTTCAACTTATGTATAGTCTCACTCTATCTCCATCTATTAGTAGTCTTTTATTTGCATGAGGATCTGGTCACTTCTGAGTTTAGTCACATAATTCAGCAGTTTGTCATATTTTATTTACAACTGATCTAAATTCAGAAGTAATCAGGTCAGATCCCCCCTTCCCGATGCTGCTCCACCCCGCATAGGATACTCACTTCTGAACTTTTGGTTAGTTAAGTGGTGGGGTAGAAATACCGACGTTTTTGGCAGTTTTTTCTTAGAAATTCTAACCTAAAAATATTGAAGAATTGAAGAAAAAGTCAAAACAAAACTGTTTTATTTTATTTGCTTCAAGCCAAGTCAATTTTGACCGGGTCAGATGTGACCCAAGTGAACTAATCCTCATGCAAATAAAAGACTACTATTATCTACAATGGTGCAGTAGTTCAGACTGTGTGAACAAACTTAATGACAAATTCAATTGACGTTTCTAGGTTATATTTCGGTTTATTTTAGCGGCATAAAGTTATGGATAAATCTAAGTTTAAGTGGTGTTTTGTGCCGTACTGTGTAAATAATACTATCAATTCACCGAAATAGTAGTTTGTGCAACAAGAGTAGATATGATATCCATATCGCACGATAAAGAAGTTTGAGCTCGACGCCGTAGGCGGAGTGCTTCAAATCTTTTGAGTGAGATATGGATAATCCACTCGAGTTGTACAGTATACTTTTTCTACGACCAGCTTAAAAAAACTAAAAAATTTATTAAACATTAATATGTTAGGTACATGTATTTATGTACACTGATAGTTATTTTGACAGCTTACGTACTAATTTGATTTTAAAACGAATAGTTTGTTGTACTTAATACCGGAACTGTGATTGGTCGGTTTCATTTCATATCCATCCTAGAACTGATATGAAATATATCCGTTCACTTAACTGGAATTGCCTACTTATCCATTCTACAGACTGACTGTAGAGAAAACAGCAAATTTACATAAGGGAGTAGAAAAAAACTTTTCTTCAGTGTTCTAGTAATGAATGGTGAACGTTAAAATTTATTGGTTACTGTTTTTCTAATATTTATAATCAAAACTATAGCTGTAAGGTACCTCGCGGCTTTTGCACCTCTGACCTCTGCATCTGCAATGCTAAAACGATCGTCTCTTTTTAAAAATTCACTGACCATAAATATATCTATAGAAGGTAAAACATCAGAATTGGTTTTTATAAACCCTGCCTCAGTCATTTTGAAAGAAAATAAATACCAAACGCTAATAACTTCTAATTAAATGTCAGATTCAATTTTGATATTTAAGGTTATTTTCTTTATTGCCAGCAATGTCAACTTGTTCCTCTTCTTCTGTTCACATTTAACTGCCGTTATGATGTCACTTCCGTTTTCATAATACATTCAAATAGTCGAATTTTAATAATTTTTTTTAATATGTTGCGCTTAGAATTTTTCTTTCAAATTAAACATATAACTAAATTAACGCCTCCACTACCATATTTCACAATTTTTCAAAATTCGTCAACAACCCAATAAATGTGTCAACCGAAATTGACTGAAAGTGAGTTTATTACGTTTTTTGTGTGGATGAAGTAAAAAAAAATTGAGGCCTTTGGTTCTTGTATGCACCCTAAATCACAATTTTATTTTTTTCACCCCCTTTAATAATGGGGTGGGGGTGGTAACGGCAAAAAAAATCCTTAGCTTATCTTATATATACTAACAAATACCAATTTTATGGACTCTTACTTGCTTGATTTACCTATTTACACCCCATTTACCCCAATTTAC
The DNA here is from genome assembly GCA_936432065.2 of Rutpela maculata. Classification (NCBI taxonomy): domain Eukaryota; kingdom Metazoa; phylum Arthropoda; class Insecta; order Coleoptera; family Cerambycidae; genus Rutpela; species Rutpela maculata. The sequence goes on along the minus strand of OW386286.2, from coordinate 79,541,778 downwards.
CCCCCAATCCTTCAACGGAAAAAAACAAAATATAACCTAGTTCCAGATCCCGTTAAAATACATCGCGCACAAAAACAGTCACAGACATTACAGACCGACAGACAGAAATTTCTTTTTTATTTTGCTCAAACTTAAAATCTCAACATTTTTTTAACATTCTAAGCCTATTTGAACAATAAATTTTTCTTTGCGTTGCTATACTTCTACTGGATGTGGAAGTAATACTTTTCACATATTAAGTTAAATTCTCAAGAAATGCAATTATGAATTTCCATAAAAATTATCAGTGGTCAGAAGAAAATCCTCACGCAATTACTAATTCTAGACATCTAGAACATTTGGGCAGGCATTATAAAAGATTTTTTAATGGTTCCTTTTTCTGCCCCTAATTCTTAAAGGTCAAAATTATAGACGTTCCTTAGAGGACGAATTGCCTCAGTTATTGGATGAAGTACCATTAGGAGTTCGAAATATACTGTGGTAGACGCACGATGGTGCTTCTGCATATTTCAATATTACTGCTGGAGAATTACTGAATGAGAGGTGCCACAATCACTGGAGGACCAATTGCTTGGTCAGCACATTCCACGGATTGCAAATCCCTTGAATTATTTTATATGAGGACATTTAAAATCGCTGATATACATGCATCCAATTCTTAATGCACAGGTGATAAGGGAAGTTATTCAAAATTTCGAAGAACTGCAGAAATACTAGACCTTGCAAGGCATTCAATGATAAAGCGTTGTGAAGCGTGTATCGCCGTGGGAGGGAGTCACTTTGAACAATTATTTTAATTTGTGTTATTACTTATTTTGTATCATTTGTTACTAGAATTATGGTTTTCTGTTATTGTTTAATATTGTTTTCAATTAATTTTAACAATAGATACGGTGTCAAAAACTTCGAAGGCGTATAAATTGTTTAAAAATCATTTCGGGACACGCTAGTGTATAAAGTTTTTTAATTATTTTGGATAGTAGAATAAGCCTATAAAGTTTAGTCAGAACTATAGTTGACACCCTGTATTTTCAACAGCAATATACCTATATTAAGAAATCATATCGGAATACGGGGAAGAATGACAGAATGATCAAGAATACACCTAAATGTATTGTAATCAAAATAGTATTTTATGCAACGACCACTTAATGATGTCTATTAAGACACGAGCATGAGAATTATGAGCCGGAGGCGAATATCATAATGAATGATAGTGTCTTAATAGCCATTAAATGTGAGTTGCATACACTATTTTTTCTACGACCAGTCATAAAAAAATAGAAAATTAATACTTTATTTCTGAAATTCATTAATTATAGATTACAATTTAGGAAATATTATGAAAACTAAACTATTAAATATATTATGGATTATTATTTCAATTTCACTTCCACTATCACACATATTCACGGATTTTAATTATAAGAAGCACAAAGTTTGAAAATTTGCTAGATAAATAAAAATTGATAAATTCAATATCTGTCAGATGTAGAAGGCAATAGTTGTCCAGTTTTTATTGGTTACAAATTTGTATCTTAATGGAAAATTTGTATTTTAATGAATCTCAGTAAAGTACGGGTAGGGAATGTCTAGTAAATGAATTAAAGTATGGGACTAGAAAAATAACATTAAGAAATTAATTCCCATATTTTTTAGATTATTGTCCATGAATTATTATCATTATCTATCAATCGTTCATCTATTGAGAAAGTACGACTTGAAGATTTTTTTTATTCATTTACATTAGGAATTCTTTCTGGTACTCAATTTCAAAACTCTTAATATAATTTGTTAATTCCTTATATGAATATACAGCAGAAAAATAATATATATACAGGCATAAATAATATATAAACTGTATAAATATTTATATCAAGAATACTATGATGTTTGGTAACAACATAGATGTAAATTTATGTATATGAGGCGGTGTATTCTAAGTTACGTTACATTTGCTAATTTCGTTATGGAGACTGCTTACCAAGTAAGATTTCCTTATTTTACAGAATTAATGCATTCCAAGATTACAGGCACACACTTAGTGAACCACTAAATTTAAATTAATAATATTAAGGTTTGAGTTTAATGTATGTCTGACTACATGTGGCTTTTACTATAGTTGTGTGGATTACCTAGATCTTTGTTTAAAATTAATACATTATCGAGTATGTTACGAACAACAATTCTCTCTTCATACTAAAAAATATATATTTTATTTCAAAAAAATAACTGATCTAATCGCAAGACAGTTAAATCAATACTATATTCTGCACATATACGTCACTGGTGAGTACTTTAGCTACGGTGCTAGAGCACTTCAAGGCGAGTCTAGCTCATCAACGAAAAAATGTTTTGGCCACTGATTAAGAAGATACAAGGTGTTTTATGCATTCGGTCTGAAAATTCGAAGAGCTACATCTCTGCCACGGTTGGATGTAATCGAATGAAATTTACCAGTAACATTCTTCAGCTGGGACTTGTCAGAATGGCCTACTTGGTTTTGAAAAACCCTGGGCGGGACTACAAAATCTGCATTCATCGTTCTTGACAAAAAATTATATTTTTTTTCTATCGCGTTTCTGAAAAACTATTAGCGGATTCCCCTATCTAGAGTACGCATCTCAAATATTATTACTTTATAAATTGTTCCTTATATTCACTGTTTTTTTAATCTAATTTGCGTGTACTAATTCCCCTCGATTGGTAAATTGTTGATCGTACATTAAAATGTCAAATAAAAATCTTGACTTGACGCGCTGTAACTGGTAAACAGTTACTTAGCATTAATGATTCTCGAGATACTGGCGTTTGACTTTTAGCAAAGAAGGCTGTTAACCCCAACCCCGCCAACTTTAACAAAATATAATTGACTTACGCTATTTTTGCAGAAAGGACCCGCATTAGGTATTTTCAATGGTTTTATTATATTCGGAAATCTGTATGTATGCATGTTATGTATGTATATTATGTAAGTATGTACGAATGGGTCGAATTTAGTGATTGAAATTTCAGCCACTTTCCGTTATCCGATCGAGCTGAAATTTTGCTTGCAGCTTTGGTTTTGAGGACAATACAATATAATATATCTAATACTGTTCTAAATCTAATATGCCGGGCGCCAAAAGATGGCGCCCGGCTTACCCCTTTCTTCACAACCCCCTTGATATGCGTATCGAATGAAAGAGTTTGACGAGTAGAATACGATAGGCTACGTGACGTCACTCTATACCCAAGACGGCGGCTTACTTTTTTTGTCTTATAAACGTTCGGACGCCATCCTTATACTTCCAAATTTCCGAATACATTATTTCCAAAAAAACTAGGTAAAAACAAAATTTATCCTCAATTTAGAGGCTTTCTAATTGGTTCCTAGCATTTTCTCTGTAAATGTGATACTTTTCGAGTTATTCAGCGGAAACCGTTTTAAGATATCTACTTTCTCAAGCTAAAATCGCAATTTTCAATTTTTTGTAACTTAAAGACTATCAATTTATATGAAAAAATTGCACAGGACCGTTTTTCTTTAAATTTTATTTTCATTTAGTTCCAACAGTTTTTTTTGGGTACCACCCCGTCAAAAGAACCACCAACTTTCCATGAATTAACATGCCCCACAAAATACAGAAACGTTCCTTTAATGCATTTGCTATAAAATTATATAAAAAAATCGAAATTCAATTCATATGATTTTATTTCCAAATTAAAACCTCTAGTTACCGAACTAAGAATCTATTCCCACAAGAAAATATTGCTGATTAGAGCAGATAAAGAAAACTAATGAGGTCACATACTTGATTTTCGAACAATATTCCTCTGTGTTTATGATTTAAAGTTACAAATAAGATTTCAGAGAGAAAAGACACTTCACGACAAAATTGGCATTTATTTTTCAAGTATTACAGTATTTAAAGAGGAGAAAAGAGATGCCAAAGTATGCAAATAAATTAACAGACTTGCAATTTGGCTGTTTGCCCAACGAAATTCAAGTTTTAAATTGACTAAACTTTTACAAATTATGCATCACATTAAAATGTAACAATCCATGGAGAAACACTTTTGAGATATTACAAAGTGTCTCAAGAATTGTATTTACATAGGAAGGCATTTGAAGATTTCAAAGCACAACAATGTTTTTTTATTAACTAAATAGAAGTTTTAGTCGTTTTGTACTTAACCTAAATTTCGCGTGTAAACAGCTCATTTATTAATAACTGAAACTGTATATATTCTTGACTAACATTGTTTTCTTGTTTTAACTAAAGAGCTACTCTACAGCTGCCAATCATAATTAAGATCTTCTCATTAATCTTTGCCCTCTAAGTTACTGTTTTAAAAAAATGGTAAAACTAAGAACATTCCTATATGAAAATAACTGAGACCCTTTAGTTTGATAATTTAATAGTTTAATGGCTTCCTTGCGTTGTTCTCAATAATAAAGATTATAAAACCTATTAAAAAACTACTGTTTAAGGAATCATTTTCACATTCAAATTTCGTACGCAAGTTCCTTGCAACAAATAGAAATAATTGTTCATAGAATTTTAATATTGTAATATTTGAAATCGTCTACCCCAAAGATATATAAAACGATATGCCACATCGGAAGAACCTTTGATTATAGTACACACACTAAATCATAATTTTATTTTTTTACTCTCTCTAATAATGGGGTGGGGATGGTAATGGGGGTAAGAGTGGAGGTGGCTGATGCCAAAAAAAATTGAGATCTTTGCTTCTCATACATACACTAATCCCCAATTTATGTAATCTTACTTGCTTGCTTTACCTATTTACCCCCATTTACAACCCTTAAACAGAATGAGATCAAAATATAATTCAGTTCCAGAGTTTGTTACAGTAGGTTACGTGTACCATATTTCAAGTCAATATCATGAACCCTTCCAGAATAATCATGTGCACAAAATAATCCACAGATAGACAGACAGAAATTTTAGATAATATTATTTAGGTATTATGCAAATCACAACTTACACACTTTTTATTTATTATGAAAATACCTACTTTCTGTATATTGTTGCCCTAATCTGGGGACGCTAATATACTAGTCAGGTAAATACTTTAAAATACTCATTATTGGAGAATCAATCAAAACAACTACTCTTCTAGCTAATACTGACGAAGTATTGAATTACATGATAGGATTCTTAGCATTTTAAAGAATAAAAATATATTGAAAATACTTAAATCATTTATTCAAATTTAATCATTCACACTTTTTTATTTAATATGAAATTATCTACTTTCTGTATATTGGTGCCTTAATCGGGTCACGCTAATATACTACTTAGGAAAACACTTTAAAACACTCATTATTGGAAAACCAATCAAAACAACTACTCTTCTAGCTAATACTGACGAAGTATTGAATTACATGATAGGATTCCTGGCATTTTAAGGAAAAAAAAAATATTGAAAATAGTTAAATTATTTATTCAAATTCAGTCTTTCACAACAATTATTGAACCATACATTCTATTTCAACTCTAGAAAAGTTTTTTCGAACTCGTTAGTTCTCATCAGTAGAGTATAGAAACATTCATTCATTATTTACAAGCCTATTCTTGATTTATTTTTACAATTAATTATTTTTCATTTATTTGCTTTTATCACGATTAGAGAATATTATTTAGGTATTATGCAAATCACAACTTACACACTTTTTATTTATTATGAATATACCTACTTTCTGTATATTGTTGCCCTAATCTGGGCACGCTAATATACTAGTCAGGTAAATACTTTAAAACATTCATTATTGGAGAATCAATCAAAACAACTACTCTTCTAGCTAATACTGACGAAGTATTGAATTACACGATAGGATTCTTAGCATTTTAAAGAAAAAAATATATTGAAAATACTTAAATCATTTATTCAAATTTAATCATTCACACTTTTTTATTTAATATGAAATTATCTACTTTCTGTACATTGGTGCCTTAATCTGGGCACGCTAATATACTAGTCAGGTAAATACTTTAAAACACTCATTATTGGAGAATCAATCAAAACAACTACTCTTCTAGCTAATACTGACGAAGTATTGAATTACATGATACGATTCTTAGCATTTTAAAGAAAAAAAATATATTGAAAATACTTAAATCATTTATTGAAACCTTTTTCTTCACAACTCCCTTGACATGGGTATCAAATGAAGGTTTTTAGCCTTAATTCAAAAAAATAAATATATTTTTTTTAAACAATGGTTTTATTTTTTTTTAATTCAACTAAAAAGTAGAAAATAATATATTTTTACTGATTATAAGCTGGTCAGAATAATTTTCAATTTTGTAAATATAAAACCATTAGGTGCTGATAAAATATTACTTCGTCTAATCATTTCGATTTACGTTTGCATTTTATGAGCGCCCAATCGTTTTATATTTACAGAGTTGAAAATTATTCTGACCCGAAGTGACTGGAATAGTATATTATTCAATGAGCGGTAATGTAGGTAATACTCACGCAGATAAAAGTTTACAGCACGAGCCGTAGGCGAGTGCTGTAATTCATCAAGTGAGTTATTACCATTACCGCAAGATGAATACTATACTTTATCTACGATTATAACAATCAATATTAAATTGAGAAAATTTTGTTTAAATTACTCAGTTTGTTTATTAATAAAATTAACTGTAAAATTAAATTTTTGTTCACTCTTTTATATTTGTCTTCAAAGATTTAGCCACCTTTAAGCGGAGGTAGAATGTGATTTTTAATCGAAATAGTGCATAAACTGTTTGTAGACAAAAAATCAGCTTTGTAGATTAATATTACGTGGCGGAAAATGTAAAACTTCTCCGCGAACTGCAATAGCCCGGAGCGCATATTCGGTCAAAAGTCTTGTTTTTTATATTAGAGAAAAAATTGAAAAAGCGTCGGAAAGATCAATAAATTCTCTTTACATAAGCTATCTACAAATTTTTCGAAAAAAACGATCATTATATTCGAGGAAATGTAAGAAGTTATACGTTTTCCTGTAGAGTGTATGCAAATCTTAAAAAAATAATTTTTCTCAGAAACCTTTGTTTCGAAGGGCCAAGATTAACGGAGTATCAAAGTAGTACATGATATTAAGTGAACATCGCACATGAAATCGATTTCAGTAATTTACCGATTCATTACGGTGACAAAATGGAGAAATTTTACCAAAAAAAAAAATCCCGCCCTCTCTAATTCCTTTATTTTTATCGGAATTTAAAAAATAAAAAAAGGAGTTTTAGCAAATTTAATTCCATTTAAGTTAACTAGAGAGTAGTCTTTTGGCGTAGGAGCCAAGATTAAAAGTTGCCAACTATAGAAGCTCAAAATTTGCGATTTTTTTTCATACATGGCCAACATTTCAGTAGTTATCTCCGAAACGAAACAAAAAATAAAAATTCTGATAGTAGCAAAGATTCGTAATGGAAAATACTCGTTTGATCTCGTTTTTTATTTCGAGCTAATTCCCACCGTTTCGGAGATATCTGCAAAAAATAACAAAAAACAGCTTACATTTCGGAGTCGAAAAAATTGCAAAAACATGCAATATTGACACGTTCATATTTTTCGAAAAACACCATTGGGACGGCCGTACGATATCGCGGCGTAAAAAGGAAGTCTTCCAGATAATCCTGATCGTAAATTGCATGGCGAAATTCGAAAATTCGGCTCGGCACGAACGAATCAAAAGTAGCATTTTGTGACATTTCAGAAAATCTTTATAGATATTAACGCGAATAATCTGTCACTACCTCCCTGGCTCCACCTTCGTGTGTTGCGCGTTACGTCGATTGGACAGGCTTGGCATGAAGATAAAGGTGATTGGCCCTGTAGCTACTGAGTTATAATAACTCACGAATTATAACTCACTCTGTTTGTTTATGGATACTATTAATTGATCAAAAGCACTTCATTAATTAGTATATAACTTAATAAGAGTAGATAAATATTATTTATGTCAAAAAATTATAATTACCAAGTATATTCATTGTACCAAATTTCAATGTTTTAATAACGAAAAGCAAGGGGTGTACCACGACCTTACTGTATCACCCAGTATAACTCCCGTACAAAGAAATAACTTCTAATAACTTTCAATTTCTTACCACCAAATATAAAGTGCATTTACACTAACAGATTTCGCGGTTAGAACGAACATTTAGTTTTGGCCAAAAAAAGTGGTCTCACAAACCACTGTGTGTCGGGGTGAAGATATAATTCGATAATTACTTTTTATTTCTTTATTTGGTTTGAAAATAATTTTAGTGAGTTTTGTTACCAATTCATAGCAGTGCTTTGGGGGATATTGTAAGTGTAATATTATAAAAATGAAACGAGCGAGCAGTATAGTAAAATCCTGCTCTGCGTTTTGCACTCCTTGCCTCTCAACGTCACTCACATTGCTTCAACTATAATAGAATAGGTTCTATGAACTCTGGGGGCACATGCCTGTGTAACTAAACTAATAAATTATACCATTACAACATCTCCCTCGGAGAAAATTTTAAAAAATTCGTGTTTAGCTTAAACACATACAATTTCTTTCATTTATTCATGGTATTACTTAAGCCCATTTTTGAGCACTTCAAGTAAATTATCATCAATTTTTATAGTCAAATTTGGAGGTGTATCATCAATAACACAATATATATGAGTTTTAATTTATTCATTGGATTATTTTTTAACATAAGTAATCATATATTCAATTCAATTATTAATAAGCAGTCTATAAGATGGATCAGTAAAAAACCTTCATAATAAGACAATGAGAGACAGCGTCAAACAACACCCAATAAACAATTACCATGCCTCGTTCCGTGTTGGCAAAAGATATTATCAAAAAAAAAAAACAAAAAAAAAACTTTCAAGTGAACATAATAAAGGTGAAACATCGTAAATTTCTTCAACTTTTCCGAATGAGTGACACACTCGCTGACCGCTTCCACTTATATGTGCTCGGGCTTCAGTCAAGTGTTAAATTATGCTCACAATACTTAGTTCCTAGCAAATATGCGGATTTTTATGTAAAGGGCACGGAACGCGTGGTGATGACACATCTGTGGGTAGAGAGCTTTAATTTAAAGAAGAATGAATTTAAAAAATTATCTTATTTTTTGTAGAAATTCGACGCCTATGACTTTCACCAATCTGATGTAACAACCATATCACTTCCGCTCCCTCTTTACCAGACTTGGTACTGACAGCAAAGCTGGAGAGGGTAGAAGTAACTTTTTGATTTTAATCACACCACCAAAAAAAGCAAAATAAGTATGAGAGATATTGACCCTATGCCAGTGAACTCTATTACTTTTAGTTGGACAAGTAGACGTAAGAGATATTTACTTAAACTCGTGGATAATACACCAAACTTCAGCGGTACTTTGTACCTGCCGCGGCGGCCTGATTGTTCGACTGAAAACAAAAACGCGACACTTTGACCGACACGCATCAGCTCAACTTTTTATGTCAATTAAGGAAATGTAAACATCCTATATGTTCCTTCAGAACTAAGTTCACTGCCCTATGCACTGACCACGGGCAAATAACAGTAGCGTATCTTTACGCTAATAAATTACCTCGGATCGCTCTAAAATATTGCAGGGGTTTTCCCACATAGAGGACTAGTACACTATTTTATTTTCAAGTTGTGGTAAATCACCCTGTATCACCCTGTATATAGATAATATTTTTGTATATCTTATATTTTTAGAATGTAGTAATATATCTAAATTGAACTAACAATTTACCAAAATGCTTTATTTTTATGGAGGTAATTTATTTAAATATTGTATTCTGTTATAATTTTTATATAATACAACTCAGTAGTCATAAAAATTTAATCAACGTAAATTTCCACCAACAAAAATAACCGTTTTGTGAGATGCTTAATTAAACAACAGGAAAAGTGATTCAAACTAGAAATTTTAGGTTACACAGATATAGTTATTATAATATGTCGCGTGAATCTCTTGCCTTTGTAGTGAGTTTTAGGTGAAATAATGCAGTAACTATTAACATACATACGTATGATGTAGCACTAGACTCAACTTTAAGCAATAAACTTAATTGAATGGAGAAGTTACGTCTTTCTGCTAATGAATGTGTCGTGTTAGTGGGATGGTAGCTGTGACCTCGACGACTAAGCTAGAACACTTGGCTCCTAACCAAAAGCTGAGATAAGTTATGCCCTACGCAATGACGCTGGAAATGACATCCTAATTTACCCTAACCACTTAAAATCCATATGCAAGCCACCATAAATAAGGAAGAGAGTGTGAAGACAGCAAAATTTATTAAAGCTACAGGATTAAGCATATTAAAATTATATGCGATCAACGATCTTTATTTCAGGCAACATTGAGCAAGCTGTCTGTAGATATATAATAACTACTGTTCAAAAAACATGACGTCAAGCTGTTTATGGAAATGAACACGAAGGTCTTACATTAGTTTGTGATAAGCTGTCATATTATACAGTGTGTCCCAGGATAGATGTAACAAGAGGTGTAATGGACCAAAAATTTTGGAATTTTGGAATGGTATTTGGGGATTGAGTTCTGCTTGTTGTAAAGTATACCAAAAATGACTTGATTTGGTGTTCTAACGGGGTGTTTTATAAGCAACATTGTAAAAATCACCACTAATAAAGTACCTTTATTTTTCAAAATATGAAAAAATTCCACTAAGAAAAGTTATTTAGAATGCAATTTTATACCTCTATACCAAAGTTCAGGAATATAAAAGTATTTTTTTGAAACTTTCGACTTTCATTTTTTTCTGGCCTCACCCCCTAAAAAGTTTATATTTGATATAAGAATTACACACCAAAAATTTTAGCCTCCTAGATGAACCCGACGGGGGCCGTAAAAAATCCCAAACTAGAATATTTTCAAATTGAATTATTCTTTATAAACCCAAATGACTGTTATTTGGTATAAAAATAAAGCAAAAGAAGTGTCAACCCTCATGATCCATACCTATCCTTATCATCACAGGTTTAAAAGTAAGTAAAAAATAATTTTTATGTAGTATGTATTGTTCAAAATGATTAAAATATTTGTTTTAATGTATTTTTGGATATATTTTCTGCACTCTTGCACACATTGCAATACGTATTGTATTTGCTTTTCATTCTTTGTTAGGAGACCATGCGTGCAAATCCTCCATAAATTTTACCGACTTTTCGGCAGTGTCGTTGACAATTTTAAGTGACATTATTACTTCTCATCCATTCGTATAAGAATCTTGCGTTCCCCATGTTTTCGGATCGTGATTTAAAAATTTCGAATCAATATTGAATCTAGAAATTAGATCCATGCTTTTTTTTAAGTGAATGTGTCAATTAGTCTTGCTGAAAAGTGAGAGCAGTTAGATGCCAAATTCAGTAAAAAAAATTACTAACCTGATTTTTTGATAAGCAAGAAATATTTTTTTCGCATAGATTATTAATTAATACCCCGCCAATAACTCTTCAACCACATTTAGACCAGTTTCCTCCACTGTTTTATGAACTAGGAAATGGTAGCAAATGCTTCCATCAGGTCAAGAAGAAGAAAAACTAAATATGAAAATTTTATTTTTATTTTATTTTACATGGAAATTTTTTAAACAATTTTTAAATTTAGATAAACATATATGCACGTTGCACTTCTCACACTGAATTCGTGAACGTCCTTCACAAGTCTCATGGCCATTTGAATGTATTGGCCAATAGCCAAGATTATCGAATCTTATATCGTCCACTAGAATGGACTGTGGTTTTTGACGTTTTATTGATAGAGGTGAATTTCTATTACCACAAAGCATACATATTTTTACCCCCCACGGGTTTGGCTTTCCCTTATATACTATTTGACTGATAGTTGTCCCTTAAACGGCATTGATTCATCTATACAAAGATTTTTTTCAATTACCAATTCTTCGCAACGATTTTCAAATAATTTTATTATTGGACGTACTTTCCAAAGCATCTTTACGTTTTTTGTTGAGATCCACAATATGTAAGATTTTCTGATTCAAATATATTACGTGATATGCCAATTTCATCCAGAAATTCGATTCTTGTCGCAGGTGCCTAATACAATCTCAGCCTAGGAAAACGAAGTATGCCCATTATAATATGCAAGGCTACAAGATTTCTAATTTCACGCGCATTCGTATTGATGTTTTTTCCTTTTTTTTTCCGCCATTTCAGCAAATATTTCCCTTGAAAAGTATTTAGAGAAATGCGCGTTTGACTGTCATAGGTATTTTCAACCTTATTATCAGGTGGAATAAACACAATTTTTTATGATGACGAAACTGATGTGATCATCAGATCGACGCGACCGATTGATGATACAGATAACTATGCGCAAAATGTTTTTATGAGGCACAGCTGTGCTCACAACTCATGATGCCACGTGGTTTCTAAGGGGATGGTGTACCAAGTGTATTACCAGAAAAAGCATAACAAAATTAACCAGCTTCAGAATGGAATGTGACGTATATTTGTTTTTACTTCAAAAATTCACTATTTTGCTTAACTTTATGCTTCTTGTGGAAAGGGTAAATATCAACGATATGGGTTGAAATTATTATTTTCTTCTTTTCATATAAAACATATATTATTGAGGTAACGATTTGAAAAAAATTCCACCTTGATGTTTCTATTTAAAAAAATTGCTTTTCACAAACTTCTAGGTCCCGTCGGCACGGGAAGGAATATGTCTAAAAGTCTGAAATTGTGTGATTCTTATATGAAGTGTAAACTTTCTAGGGGGGGGGGGGGGGGGGGTGACCGAAAAAAATGAAAAAATTTTTTTTCATCAAGTATAAATAAGGAACACCGTAGTGGTCACTATAAAAAATAAAGACAAAATGTGTCACATTTAGTTGACACAACTATTAAAGAAGAAAAATATGAAAAAGGGTGGTTATTGGTAATTAATAAAAAGATATGACGGAATACCATAATATTTAACATGCAGTTGATACAACTGTTAATGAAGGAAGGAATAATATAACAGAGTAGGCGCTATAATAAAAAATAATGTAAAATGTAAAGATAACGATAACAATTTTCATGAAGTTAGCAAAACTGTCAAAGAAAAAAATATTTGAAAAATATACAGGGTGGTTATCAAGAGTAAAGTAAAGATAATCTTTAGAGGTCAATTTTGTAAGTACCAAAGGTCATATCCGAACGTAAAATTTTCCGCTCGTTTCATTTCCGGGGTTAAAAAAATCGACCATGACCTTCAAATGACCTTGAAGGTCATGGTCAAAGCCAAATCCAAAGTCACCGTCAGATAACCAGGGAAATTTCCTAGAACTTTTGTATTTAAAGTTTTTTCTAGGATTCGTATTTTTCAAGTCATCCTGTTGTTCCAATACTTCTATGCTACCCTGTATAGTTAATCCAGCTTGTGCTCCTTCACCTGGTGATTGAGGCAGAGGTTCGGAAAGCGACCTACAAGCTGAGGTGTGGTGGTCAACGGAAGAATGGAGGAGAACTCTTAGGTCACACAAGGCCCAATCCGGCGCGATAGGGGTTCACTCACTTCTGGAGGCCAAGAGTGATGATATGGTGTCTTCCTTCTCCTTCAGAACCCTTTGAGGTTGTTATCCCCGAAAGGGATGACTAGAACCCACTCGAAGACATACTTAGACCTGCCGATATCGTCTGGTTCACGGACGGATCGGGATATGGGGAAAGTGTTGGAGCGGGGATATATGATGAAAAAAGAAGACTGGAGTCTTTGCTATTTTGGTCTGTACACATGAGAATGTGCACTAAAAATATTGTAACAAACACATATACGTAATCATGTAGCGACAATCAAGCGACTCTTAAGGCTCTTTTATCTGTTACTACCAAGTCAATACTGGTTGAAAACTGTAAGCAGGCTCCATAGTTTTGGCTCATCTAACTGGGTTAAAACTATGTGGGTACCTGTGCACAGTAACATTCAGGGTAACGAGCAGGGAGATGCTCTGGCCACAGGGGGCTCTCAGCGACCTCTTCTGGATCCAGAGTCGGTTCTCAGTTGCTCTAGATCAAATGCCAAGAAAGCAATAGAGAGAGAGCTGGACTCGTTTTCATTATTTTGACTTCTGGGCCTCCCACCGATATCTCCTTATTTCAGGGCCCTTGCCGAAGCCAGTAAAATAAATCGTGCAATTAAGTAGGGAATATATCTGAATTGTGGTAGGTCTTTTACTGGACACGGCTCATCCAGAAGACACTTGCACACTATTGGTGTGGTTGATAACTCCGACAGCAGGTTGTTACCTTAGTGTTATGAGCTTGTAGCGCGAACAGTTTGGCATTAGTTTTCCCATGCTGGAGGAAGGATTTTGGCCTTAGGGTTGGAATCTGGCATGAATGGGAGAATTCCTTAAATGAAACACTGTTAGAAAAATTTTGAAATACGGCACTATGTTTTTCTCAGTTCTGTCATATAGTCGATTCCTCCAAATTGAGCGACATTCCTCATTCAAAATATTTTAATATATAAACAACAGCTTAAAAATTTTATTCTACTCAACTGATAAAACGTTTGCTTAAAAATAATTCCGATGTCAAAATACCTATTCCAAATTAATTTAAAACAGTACTGACAATTTACTCAAGACACCGTTATTGGTTCTGTATAAATAATTCAGTCAAAGATTAAATTATATCACTTTAAAATATCCTCTAAATTTTCACCGAAGCAAGTTGCAATTAATCTTATTGAGCAAATATTAAATGAACCATTTAAATAAAATACATTTTGTTTATTAAGCTGAAGTTTTATTTAAATATATATCAGCATTAAAAGAGAAAACGGAGATGAGAATTAGAATCATTAGCTAAATAAACAATATTTTCAGAAATAAATTTAAAATACGGATATTTTATGAATATTACTTTTAATTCTAATTTATATTCAGTTCTCTCTGTCAAAATGTTTCCATTTACTTTCATACAACATTAAAATGTTTGTTTACAGTTTGTAGTCTTTGATATCAGGTATTTATTTTGTCTCATTTAGATTTAAATAACTTTCTCGTAGGTGTTTATATTTTATGCCATCATTAAATTTAGTACATCTGTTTTTTTTTTATGGTAATCATTCTTATTTGAGAGTTTTATGGAATTTCTTATTTTAATATTATTTTATCCTTTAAATATTTTTTGCCACTTTCTGTTATTTATCCTTTCTTCTTGTTACAATTTGTTATTTTCTACGATCAAAATTATTTTAGTTACTTTCAAAAACAAGTGTATTCAATATATTTCAGAAAAATAAATGTATCCCAGTTACTTCATAGAAATAGTTAATGATGTCTTTTGATTTATTAATTTATTATATAAATAGTAATAATGACAACAATAAGGTTTAAGGTCGGAAACCGAGTGTTTTGAATTCGCGTTTCAGGATGAAATAATAAATACCCGGGTATACCCTAATGATATTGTAAAAGAAAATATGTAAACTACATTCAGGATTTATAATGCACATTGCACATCCTGATATCGTACCATATATATTTTACTATCACATTAGACACCCCAAGGAACAATTTTTGGTTTCTTAAACATCTAAAACTGT
The DNA here is from genome assembly GCA_936432065.2 of Rutpela maculata. Taxonomy (NCBI): domain Eukaryota; kingdom Metazoa; phylum Arthropoda; class Insecta; order Coleoptera; family Cerambycidae; genus Rutpela; species Rutpela maculata. Next base: position 79,526,191 of record OW386286.2, on the reverse strand, counting down.
GCTATAAAACTGTTTATAAAATACCTTAAAAAATCTAGTCTGCTGTAACAACATCTTTAACACCATCAAAAAGCAGCTTCTAGACCAAAAGGGCCCACTTTTATGAAGGTTGTTAAGACCTTTTTTAAATTCAGTCAGAGGAGCATGAAAACATTGAGCATTGAAAACTTTGTCCAGGCCGATTTAAAACCTTTCTTAAAATCTATTTTAAAGCAGATGTAATTTTTTCTAATCTATCTGCATTTCCAGAAAACACCTAGAAGGCTACCACAATACTGGTTTTTAAACTTTTATAAGTCCATATCAGGATTATCGTGAAGCTATAACAATGTCCATGAAGGAATCGAAATAATTATATTATTGCATTCTCATTTCTTCTAAACCGATTTAAGCAAACGGCAGACCGATACAAAAATAAAATGAACTTGATATAAAAGCAAAAAAACTCAAACAAACGTCAGTTCATCGTCAAAACTGCAAAGGATAGGCCTAAAAAACAAGCGCGCCTCAAAAGTAATAATGGTTAGGTACTTAATATCCATGCTGAATTAGAAAAAAAAAAAAAAAAAAAAATCAGAGGTTCTTTTTGTAATTGTAACTTAATTTGCCAAATTGAAAGTTGTAAATATTTACGATTGTAAATAAAACCTAATTGTCATTTGCTGTCCTCTCATTAAACAGTACATTCTAATGAAACAAGCGTCTTTCTTAAACTGGAGAAACAAAAAAATAATAATACAAATAAAAGTCGTTATCTAAATTACATTGGTAGGCAAACGAGACAACTCAGGTTGTGGGCAAATAAATTGTGCTTGCTAATATTTCTGACGAAACAAATAAACAAAATTGTCCAAGACAATCAAAAAGACAATCAGACATAAAAAAGGCACTTCTAAACGGTAATTTATAAAAGGTAATCTACAAAATATAATATGCTAATATTTGGCAAAAGGCCATACTACAGTAAACATTACACGTAATAATCAAAAAAATGAATCCTTAGTGGGCCAACTGGAATATTAATCCCTGAAAACATTAAACAAAATATTACCAGTAAATAACATATTTTGATATATTATATCAATAAACAAATCTGTATAAGAAAGTAAGACTATTTACAAACGAAATAAAACGTATGGTAGCATGTTTAACTAAAATATACGTGCATGAAAATAATGTGCTTATGCACCAGTGGCGGCTCGTGATATTATCTGCAGAGGAGGCTTGATATTTTGAAAAAAAATTAGAGAAATTTCTACAAGTAAAGATATTAATTTGGAAGATTGGAAGATATGCTGCTTCTTCCAAAGAGAGGCTCAGCCTCCCCTGACGAGCCGCCACTATTATGCACAGTAAAACATTTTATATGTGTTAACCTATTATGACCGGAATTAACTTTTTCCTTAAACTAAGGATTATTTTCGACTTTTTATGTAAAAAGAATCCAGAATAAACACAATACAAATTTTTTTAAGAAAAAATGTTTTTATTTATACTTAAAAAAACTGTTACATATATGTAACACTAGGTCAATATAGAGACAGTTTTGGTCTTAACGTGTTTTTGTATGAAATATTACATTACATTCTAGGCAAATGCCAACATCGCATTTTTTACACATTGTTCTGGTGCTGGAGGAACATCCTTCACCTGTACAACGCCTTCTTTTTTTGTCTGGAATGATAATAAGGAGGTGATTCATCCCACGTAGCGTACATCGTCAGAAATCCTATTTTGAGATATGCTGGATCTTGACACGGATACTCTTCCTGAGCTCTTGGGTGGATTTAAATACATCTTCAAATAAGCCTGGGCTATGGACCTTCTAAAGTCTAGCTGAGATATATTATTGTTCTTTTTGTAAATGATCCAGGCATTGTTTATAGAAGCATCAAGGAGCCAGGTAAATATGCTCCACCACCATTGTTTAGATCTAATGCCTAAACGGTAGGTTGAAATATTCTGGTTCATCAGATCGGTTCCGCCCATGTTTTTATTGTATTCACCTACTAAATGGGGGCGTGTAACCTGGATGTATTTTTTTTCCGCCTGACTATATCTCTTGACATTCGACGTTGGAGAAACACCGTGACATGTGGAGCCAACTGTAACAATATTGTTATCTGTCCACTTTACAAATAGTATCCCATGTGTTTTGTCGATGGCTGAAACAAAAGTTCCACGTTCGTTGGATTTCTTCAGAAGACAATTTCGCGCCAACCTATCTTCTCTAAACGTTCCAGTACCACCGTAACCGTTGGATCTCAAGAAGTTAAAGAGAGTCACGTTGGTAAATAAATTATTCAAGTAAAACTTATAAGGTAGTTCTGGATTTGGTAATTCCTTGATCATAAAAACGAAAGGGGCCGCATTTTTTCCAAACATTTCTTCATATTCTGGAACAGCATTTGAACTTTTACCCTGATATAAGTCAAAATTGACTAAGTACCCATCAGGACTATTCAGGCTCCACATTTTGAAGCCAATTAGGTTTGCCCCTAATGCACTGCTTACAACCGTGCCTTCCAAAGTATTTAATTATAGATTCATCAAAATCCATTTGTTCAACAGGCACAAAGTATTTATGAAATTTGTTTCTCAGTTTGATCATCAGAGGTCGGAGCTTGTACATTTTATCAGACATATCTGTTTGAGTATTATCAGCACAGTGAATAAACCTCAAAATTTGCATAAAACGAACCCTTCTCATAGCTTCACTAACAGAAATATTTTTCATGTCATTGGCAGAATCCCAATAATGACGTTTTGAAGATTTAACGTCATAACCACTGACAATCAAAATAGCTATGAAACATTTTATTTCTTGTGCTGTAATTTGCGGATCAGGACAGTTCTTAAATATAGCGTATTTAGTCGATTCTGATACCAGCAAATTTATGATATCGTTATCTACAAATTGCTCAAAAATTTGCAAACAAGACAACTCACAATACTTTGAGTAATTCGGTACTGAGAACGACCGTGAGCCGTTATTTACAAGGTCGCCATTTGATATTCATTGAACATCATCTTTGCGATTTGTCTTTTTATCTGGCATTGTAAACTTTATACTTTCTTTACTATTCCCATCATCAATAACTTTTTGTGTTCCCGATTTTCTGCAAGTGACGTCTTTCGATTCTGACTGTGTAGAAATCCTCGTACAATCTGACAATTTGATTTCAACTTTTGACCTAAGTTGTCGGCCTGTCAGGTTATCCAGGATACCTCCTTCATCTTCATCCGCTGAGTCCTCATCGGTCAGAATATGGCTCTCTGTTGGTTCAATAAAAATCTCATCCGCGTAGTCAATATAGGCCATTTCCAGGGCCTCTTGCAAAGTCAAGCTCTTTCTGAAACCGAAACAATCAAATATTAGTAAGATTACAAAAAAGCTTAGACAGCGTAAACAAAAAAATGTCATCTACACAATTAAAAACATTTATTTTTAAATATTTGTTAGTTGAATAATAAAAAATATTTGCATTTATAAATTTTTAAAAATGGCTAAGTATAGGTACCATAACAGCCTAGTGTTACATATATGTAACGCGACAAAATAGCCTCCCAAATAACGCGAAAAATAAAATATATAAAAAAACATATTAACTCATATGATAAACTGGTCTTTGAATAAACTTAAGTTATGCAGAGACATAAACTAATTCAATAAATAATATGTTTAAAATACTTACTCGAACTGAATACCGGGATCTGCAGCGTCTGCCATTATAACACAAGTTCAGTCACAACAAATGAGGTAAATACCGAGAAATATCTAACATCAATGAACATGGATGACAGTATCGGCCCTCCTGGAGTAGTTCCTAGCGACATCTCTCAGAAATATATACACTTAGATACATGAGCTCCCCACATGAAGGTTTCTGCATTCGTTACATATATGTAACGCTGGGTCATAATGGGTTAAACAAGAAAATATCTACATAAGTTTTTACGGACAATACGATGCACTTGTGGAAGCAATTCTAGTTTCCGGTGTAAGCCATAGACAGGTTTTAAAGTTATATAAGAAAGTATCCATAAACAAGTGAAATTACTCAGAACCACACTGCACAAACCATGACGACGTTGGAAACGACGGCAGGACGCCGTACACAGCTATGATGAATGAAGATAATCAAGAAATTGTAGACCTTATAAACTGCAACTTCCATTAGATACAATGGAAAAAAGATAAAAGTTAATTTACTTACAGTCTTGAAGTATTCACTATGATAGCAACAAAATCAAATTTCATAGCTCGGTATCTTCTTCTTCTTTTAGCGGGCCGACGAAGGGTCGCCGCACTCAGAGATCGTGGCCCATTTTGCTACCGCTACGAATTTATTCCCCAATTCAGGCCGGATCCTAGCCCAAAGGTCTAAATCCTTTCTATGGGGGCATTCCTTATTTCTTCCAGCACTAGAGAACCAATGCCGAAGTGATTGTACCTCAAGCTCATAAGACTAGGGTAGGAAGTACGGAGGTGGACAGAAGTCTCCTCGCAGAACCTGCAGTCGGGGTTGTCAACCACCCTATAATAGTGTGCAGGTGCTTGCCTCAGACTTTACTCATTCTTCTCTTTCCGCGCGAAAGCTATGTCGGTTGCTATGCGTGAGAGTAAAATTCTTTCGTCGAACGTTCTAATGCTACAGGGTCGGACTGGAAATATTTTATGACAGAAAATATATAAAAGATAATAAATTTAGCGAATTAACTCAGTGTTATGCAGAGGTTAAAAATGAACCGTTTCACTAATAATGGTAATGGCATAGAACATTATACTCTAGATGAAGTCCATTTAGCTTTTTTGTAGATTATCACATATAATACCATCCTTACGTACGTGCAAATACACTTGGCGAAGACCACGTGGGATTCATAAGGCTGTAATAAAACCAAAATAAAATCTTGGAGATTTAAAAGAGCCGCCGCTAAGACTAATTCGCTTGAGAACTTTAAACTTAAACTATTTTTCATTTTCTGCTAATAACTTTCACACCGCTCAAAGTGCTGCCTAGATGGATATTGTAAAGATTTTTATTTACCTATCTTAGGGTGAAGTATTATTTTACGACAAAGCTGACAAGGATAAGGACAAATGCGCGGTGAACCCGCTGCTACCCTTCGACGACTCTGATAGGCATTGTTACCAACGGTTTTACCCAATCCAGTAGGACATAAATTTACGTCAACTAAGTGATCAACTTAATTTCACATAACCTTACCTCATATTAATGAATTTTATTAATTTGACGTATTTATTTGACATACATGCACCCATGACAACATCCAGATTTACACGACCATATGCACCCTGGATAACAGATAATATAAAAATAATGATTTCTATACGAGATAAGGCCCTTAAAAGATTTAAAAATACAAACAATATTGCTCATAAAAACTTTTATAAAGAGATTCGCAACTACACAACTCTAGCCATAAAACGAGAAAAAAAAGCCTACTTTGAACATAAAATAAAAAATGGGACCCCAAAACAGAATTGGAAATTTCTTAAGGAAAATAATTGCATGCCCGTAAAAAAAAATAAAGATATACCTGTACATCTAAGTGACGTAAACGTAATTAATGATTTCTTTGTTAACGGTGTACCTAAAACGTCTCTTTCAGATGAAGTAAAAAATTTCTATACCAACAATAATATCAACAACAATAATTTTAAATTTAAACGTGTTACTGATAACTGTGTATACGAAATCTTAAATCACATAACAACCACTGCTACAGGGTGCGACGGAATTAATATAACCATGTTAAAATTATGTTGTCCTCACATAATCCCATACTTAACACATATTGTTAATCACTGTTTAAATGAAAATACTTTCCCTGCAATGTGGAAGAGATCTGTTGTCACTGTGTTACCAAAAAAAGCTAATCCTGAAAATCTAAAAGATTTGAGATGTATCAGTATATTACCAACTTTGTCTAAAATTATTGAAAAAATTATGGAAATACAATTAAGAGAACACTTAGACCAGAATTCACTGATACCTATAATTCAATCTGGTTTTAGGCCAGGACACAGCTGCACTACGGCTCTGTTGCACATTGTTGATGAGGTTATTACCGCCACTGATAAAGGACTCTGTACTGTACTGGTTTCACTAGACTTCAGCAGAGCCTTCGATACTATAAATTATGACCTACTTCTAGAGATTTTACATTATATCGGGCTCTCTGAAGACGCAGTAAAATTATTTAGCAATTATTTAAGGAACCGTGAACAGTGTGTGCGTTTAAATAACAATGAATCAAGTTACATAAATTTAAGAACAGGTGTCCCACAAGGGTCTATTCTCAGTCCGTTGCTTTTCACCATATACACAAGTAATTTAACTGATTTAAACTACTCAAAAATTCATTTATATGCCGACGATACACAAATCTATCAGTCTTTTTCCGCTATTGATACAGACGCAGCTTGTGTACGTATTAATGATGATCTTGATAATTTCTTAAAAGTGGCAAAAGACCACTGCCTAGTTATTAATCCATCCAAATCCAACTTTATTGTTTTTGGCCCCAAAATCCAACGAAATAGCATTATAGGTAATATAAATATACAAATAGAAAACAATGCATTAGAAAGAAAAGATAAAGTTAAAAGTCTAGGAGTAATAATTGACACAGATCTAAGATTCAAAGAAAATACCAACAAATTATTACAGAAAGGTTATTGTTCTCTAAAATTAATATATAGTAATAGGCATTTTCTTCCTCAAAAAACAAAAATTTTACTATGTGAAACATTAGTTCTGTCAACATTAAATTATGCAGAGAGTTTGTATGGCCCTTGTTTGGATTCAATTTATATCAACAAACTACAAAAATTACAAAATTCCTGTTTGAGACTTATTTATGGAATACGTCGCAACCAGAGAATAACTCATAAATTAAAAGAAATAAATTGGCTATACATGAAAAATAGACGACTTCATCACTCAGCATGTCTCTTTCATAACATATTAATACATAAATCCCCAGTTTACTTATATCAGAAAATAAAATTTAGGACAGATGTCCATACACTAAATCTTAGATTTAAGGGTCTTCTAACTCCACCAATCCATAGAACAGAACTATTTAAACGAAGTTTTAGCTATCAAATTTGCAACGTTTATAATAATATTGATAATACCTTCAAAAACTCTAGTAAACATCAATTTAAAAAAATATATAAATTACATCTATTCAAAACTCAGTGTCTTCAAAATAATAAGTAATATTTAATATAATTTTATGCCTTTAATCTTTGACCCTTTAATATAATCTTTGTTTCATTTTCAGCCTCCCAATTATTACTGTGTTCTATAGAAATTAGAAAATATTAATTACCTACGAATACAAAAATAAAAACATTAGCCCGTTATATATTTGTACTTATACTTAAGTTATTATCTTTTTTTTCCCTCCCCTTGGTAAATCTCTTATTGTGTCTATTATTATTTAGATAATTTGGTTAGTCTTAGCGTCAAAAATATGTATCTTGTAGCATACTATGTTATATGGTTAAGTGGAAGAACAGACCGGGCAGTTTTGCCTACAGCTTAATTACCCGGAACTGAACTTCGCCATTTGTTTCCGCAAACACATTTCACATAATATATATGAATGTATTACCTTTAATGTTGGAAATAAAGAAGACGTTTATTATTATTATTATTATTATTATTGAATTAAATCGGCATTGCATTAGTTTTACGAGTTTCTAAATAGTAATCAAAAATTAAAGGTGGATTTGCCCACTTAATGCTGAGTTTACAGCAAGATTGGTAGAGTATGAGGTGGCCTAATGACTCACGAACCCCACCAAAAAATGCCATTAGCCAATGAGCAGCTGGTGTGTAATTACACCAGATGCAGGGCCTTATTCAAAATATTGTAAGAATTTGTGTACTGTTAATTAAGCAAAGAACTCGTAATTGGAACGGGCTCACAATTATCCGCTTTTGAGGTCGGGGATAATTATTCCGCATCTTGAGTCACTGTTCTGCATGGTGGTAATCAAGATAAGTTGCAGAATGTAACACTGCAAATCATAGTACACTTCAGACCATAGTTCGGGCCAGTACGGTCAGTTCTTCTAGAGTGTGATAACTGCGCCGCTACTGCACGTTCGAAGAACAAGGATAGTCTGACGTTTCATCTCCGCACTCTACGTCTCGCCCAAAAGCTGCATATTAAGGAACTTCATACTCTATAAATCTTGAGTGCAGTTTAAAACTCCCTAAAACTACATAAAATTAGGGAACGTGTAGTCATGTAGCATTCAGGCTAAGGTGAACGTTACAATATAATATTCAAACAGACAAATAAAAATTCTACAAAGGCCCCTGTATCTATATAAAAAGTGGTTTCAGTCAAATGTCATAAAACAGAAGTATGTTGTACTTCAAACTATGACGTTTAAAACTCTCAATGGGCAGGGCAGGCAGGGTGAGAAAAAATATAAGGGGTATTCGATATTCGAAAAATAAGAAGGAGGTCCTCCTTTTTCTAAGCCCCCGTGTATGATTGTTTCAATATAGCTCAAAAAATAAGATGTTTACAGTGATAAGACATGTTTAATATTTCGTGCGAAAATCTTCAAAAGTTGCTGAGATATTATCTGAAAATCGCCTTTTAGACGCCATCTTTATAGAGCTGTAGTTTCCTTACGAAGGAAGCATTTTAGGGCATACCTTCATTGGAACTTTTATTCTTAAAATTGACCATTTAGTCACCTCCTGAATTTTCTTAACGTACCCTGTATACTTGGTGGAAAGGTGCATTATTCAAACTTTATATCTAAATATCTTGGAAACCCGTGACTTTAGGGGGTTGGGCCCACTGAGATTTTTAATTAGTATAGTTTGAAGTACAACATATTCCGGTTTTATTGCATGTGACTGAAACGGGGTAGCGGACTAAACAGGACGAATAAAAAACTATTGTATACGATGGTGATCAGGCCGGCCATCGCATACGCGGCGTCGGTGTGGTGCAGCATCCCGGCCACGACAATACGGAAACTCAAAGTTTTAGAACATAAATTTATGCGCCTCATTTCAGACTCCGGTAGGTACACCTCCCTCAGAGATCTCTACGCACGTTGCCACGACATAACCCTACTAGCGGACTTCGTCCAGGAAATCACCGAAATTCTATCAATTCAAGCTGGGCAATAGTCCGCTAACCCGCGATATAACACGAATCAGACAGCATGATGCCATACTTTTTGACCTGAAACACCTATTACCATACCAGGCGTTGCCTATCTTTCGGCAACCTCCCTAGCCAAAACTTTCCTATACCACAATTTCCCTTTCACCACCTTTTACTCTCAATTCCCTCTATTCGTCTCCTTTTTTGTTATTTCTGTTAATTTTTGTTCTTTTGTCCTTTTTTGTCTCCCTTTTCAAAATCCTCTCTCGACCAATAACCTCTTGAAAATCAAAACATTTTAAATCACAACTTTCCTTCCACCCTACCTTTCCGGAGGCAGTCTAACCATCGGACGAAGGACGTTACTAGTTCGAACGGGTTTTTTCGTTTAGTTTTCCCCGTACCACCAACCAGAACTGAAAAAGTGCGCAGTGCGTGAGTGCTGCGACCCAAAACACTATGTGCCTAATTTTAAGTTTGTTTTTACTTTTAAAATTAGCCTTAATATTTCAAATCATTTCTTGATATTGTCAAAATAAATTGTTAGCTTTAAGTTTTAATCGTTAAACAGGAGCGCTGACCACTACACCCCAATTATTGTTTAAACCGAACCGAACCCGCTCCACCCACCCACGCATTCACCACGACGCTGCATGCCGTGGTTGCGTGGGTCGCTCCGGACCGGGATCCGGTCAGGCGCATTACTGTACAAGTAACTGTTAATAAATTTGTTTTGATTGATTGATTGGTTCATACATTCAAATACGGGATCCTTTATTTTCAGATTTGGTAATATTAAACAAAATTTAAATTATTAAAAATTCTAAAAAGATACAAAATTACCATAAAATACCTACTTTTATAGATTTACTTGTATACATTATACAGTGCTTTTGGATTTCAAATTAAATTTTATTCATTGGAAATAGTTTACAATTTCAAAAAAGAGGTTTGCATGGTCTTAAACTTGTGGCACGTCAATTGCCCGTTGAATTTATACCACAGAGCTTTTATTGAAATTCTTAGCACTTTATTTTGGAAAGTTTGAGTAATTTTTATGTTGCCTTTGCTAGCAGTTTCCCATATTACAAGATCGTAAGTTACCAGGGGTCTTAAAATCGATTTATATACTAGTATCGTGCACTTGTTCTGAATTTATAACGGAACACAACAATATTTTGATAAAATGTGAGTGTTCTGTTTTTTCTCTAAGGGTAACGTTTAATAAACATGTAGTAAATATATAGAGTACGTAATATTTTATGCCTACAGAAGGATATACAACAGTTATTTACTTTCCAGAAGGTATGTATATATTTGAAAAATATGGAAAAAATGAAAAATAGAGTCGCTTTTCAGCGCATTTGTATATTTACTTGAAGTTTATATCAAAATGAGACCATGTGAACTTACGGAATATGCTAAACAGGTTTTGTATTGAACAAAGGTATTAGAATATGGTCTTGCTATAGAGAAAATAAATATGAAATGTATGAAATTTCTATTTAAATGGATTTTGCAATCAATTTAAATAGAAATAGATAATTCGGAAAGCTGAGGCAACAACAAATTAGCTTTGATAAATAGGTATTCCATTCAACTACAGCCAGTGACGTAGTCGATTTTTTTGTAGGGGTGGGGTATTTTTTTTTGATCCGCCGGTAATACAAAAGCTAGAAAAAAAAATTATAGAAATTTTAGTGAGCTAATTGTAATAAAACATACTGTACATCTTGCTTCTACCTTTAAATATTTAAAGGTACCATCAGCTGCCGTTATTTAATACCGTATTTAATTTAGCTTGTGTAGAAACAAGTGTTATCGCATATGATGATTATTGACATGAACTCTACTGACAGCTCAACTGAAACTAACCTAACTTGTCAATTTGAATAATTTGATAAACGTTTTTTCTGCAGATATTGAATCATTCATATATCGTAGATACGTTTTTGAACAAGTAATGGGGCTCATTTATCACAGCTGTGGGTATCAATTCATTACTTAATGGGCTAGAACCAATCAGAATAGTTCATTTTCATTATTCAACAGTTGTGAAACAATCACAAAAGACGATTTAAAGTTCAAAAATATCGCGTATACCATGACTTAATTCAATCTCTCATGCAAATATCAATATATGTCATGGACATCTAGATTTATTTAAATTTTAAGATTAGTATCAGGTTTTTCTTACACAAGTTTATTGTGAAAAAATGATTCAAATGATGAGTAGTCGTAGAAAAAGTATAATAATCTACTCGCGTGTAAAGGCTATTACTTGCTCGGATAAATTACAACAGTCGCTTTTGGCTCGGCCGTACACGTCATCCTCGTGAGTACTAGCCATCATTACACCCTCGTTGAATAATGTACTATTAAACTACCAGTTAAGTTAGTACTAATAATACTATAAAATTCTAAATCTAAATCAAATACCACATTTTTCTAGTTATTTTGTAACTGGATTGAATATAAATATTATTGTCATTATTTGCCTAATCTTTCATTCAATTGTATTTTTTAATTTCTCCTCTTTTAATTCCAAACTTTTTTCCTTTCATATTGAGAATCCTAAACCAAATTTCTTACGTAATAACCACAAGTTATCTAAGGCTGAAAACCTTAGTCTATTTTTTAAAATGTAACGTCAATTTGACTCGAAACTCTCGCGAGAGATATACGTTTTACCGTAATTCAGCAAATATAACCCGCTTTTTGTTCTCAAATAATGGAGCACGTTATGCTAAATAGCGTTTAACATAATCTGAGCATGGCTGAGGGTCAAAATAACGATACAGAAAAATACAATATATACTTGCGACAACTCTCTATTAACTCACTAATCTGTTACACATTTTTTTTTCCAGAAATTGTTTGTGGAGTTTATCTCCAGAAAAATTTAATATAAATGTCAGTTCCACTCTGCTAAGGTGTAAATCAGTCATAAGCCATGAGTGGGGATATTTTATAAACAAGACTTCGACTGCATGTGGTTATTATATTTGTTCAGCAACCAGAGTCACGGGAATTAAATAACCACGGATATGTCAATTTTATTAGTAAATTGATGTATATCGCTATCCTTCCAAGTTTGAAAATTCTAGTCTGCTGGTATCGTAGTGTATCGCAGTTTACTTCTAAAATGCTTGCTAGAACTTTCGAGCCTGAAAGCATAGAGTAATATTATAATAAAACTGAGATATACCGCAATCATCTAATTCCTCCGTAGCTGTAGGCTGTTAGTGTAATTTTAATAACTAAATAAAATATTTGTCCACGACTATTAAATAATGTACTCGTTATGTATGTGTTTCCTCAAGAATAATGCTATCCATTATTCCCTGCAGTGAATGATGAGAACAGTTGTTTATAAGAAATCACGGGCAGGTACTTCTTCAATTCGAGTGCATTCTCGCAACTTGTTAGTAGAATTTATGGCCAGTTTCTAAAACGTTAAATGGAATTATTCGTTAACTGTCATAGCTACAATTGTGTGAACAATTTTACTATTATTATCAAATTTATGAATAGATAACTTTATTTACCGTTTCAGAAACAGACCCTTTTTTTATCAAACAAACGTTATTTACAATAATTTTACATATTACTTCCACATCCAGTGGAAGTATAGTAACGACAAAAAATTTTTTAAAAATTTGTATTGTTCAAATAGGCTTAAAATGTCATGAAACGTCGAGATTTTAAGTTTGAGCGAAAAAAAAAAATTTCTGTCTGTCGGTCTGTCTGTCTGTAACTTTTTTTATGCGCACGTTTACTCTGGAACCGTTTAAGATATTGACTTGAAATTTGATACACTTATATGCTTTATGGAGATCTGGAACTAGATTATATTTTCATGTTGTTCCGACGAAGGGTTGGGGGGTAAATTGGGGTAAATTTGGGGTAAATGGGTAAATCAAGCAGGTAAGAGTCGATAAAATTGGTATTTAGTATATACAAGAGAAGCTAGGGTCTCAAAAAAATTTTGGGCAATAGCCACCCCCATTAACACCCCCTTATTAAAGGGGATGAAAAAAAATGTGATTTAGTGTATGTACAAGAACCAGAAACCTCAAAATATTTTTTTACTTCATCCACCCCCACTACCACCCCCCTATCACCACCCCCACCCCACTACCGATATGGGGTCTCGTTTTATGGGTTTTTGGGGTAGAGGATTTCAAATATTATATTATTAAATTTCCATAAACAATTATTTTCACATACAAAGTTTTTTCGTTGTGAGTGACTTTGATAGAGAATCTGGATGTGGAAGTAGTGATTCCTTGGGCAGCGGTTTTACTCAAAAAGAATAATATAATTAATTCATTAATTAATTTCTTCAGTAAACAATTTAATCAAAAATGTTTAATAGTCGTGGACAAAGTATAGTATTCTACTCGCATAAAATGGCTACTATTCACTCTGGTGATTTACGACACTCGCCTGCGGCTCGTATCTTAAACTTCACTCTCGTGAATAATAGCCATCATTATATGCTCGTTGAATGATATAGGTACTATTTTAATATAGTAATGACTTGTCACACTTTTTAAATGTTCGATTACGGCTCGTACTATAAACTAATTTCTCTTAAAAAGTTAGCCATTTGTTGTATAAAATAATATTATAATCGAAAGTCAGTTCATAGTTAGGTCAACATGATTACATTTGCTTCAACAATTCAGACATTTACTCATATAATTGATTGGATGAGTTATCGGGTAATATTTTTGAAAGGTTTTGAGTTGAGTAACTCAATCAGCCTACTTGACCAAAGTATATATACTTATCGATATTGACGTACATATTTAGAATGTCCATGAATTGCCCAAATTATATACAACGTGGAAAGTTTAATTGTAGTAAATTCTGTAACTAGTATAAACAGTGTTTTTGTAAAAATTTTAAACTGTGCTCTTGAGATATCCTCATAAAGAGAGTGAAGTAAGGTCGGAAAATAATTCCGTCAACTTAATTGAACCCCTAATCCATCTATTTGGGAAAGTTTAATCTAAATACTGGTGAACCGCATAATGCAGTGGAGCTCCGTTCTGCTGATACCAAAGCCTTTCATCGGGTAAGTTTGGATTTAACTGATTTGGAAATAAAACCGTCAGGCGTGGAATAAAATCTTCTGGAAGGAAAGTAAAATAAATTAGCTCATTAAGATTATTGATGAAAACACAGGCACACAAAATTAAAAAAGTGCTCTGTTACTGGAACTCCCTTGTATTTGGACGTGTTAAACATGAATCCGATGTTCGTTTAGCTACATCACCCACCTTTGAGGTTCTTTAGGTTATTTTCGCGATTTACTAAAAATTGGTGAGTGGTGGAGCTACCTGACTCGTGTTCAGCACGTCGAAATACATAGTAGGTACCCAATGCAGCCCCAAAAATAGATCACTGTTGGTACTCAGCACCCCCCCCCCCAAAAAAAAAAAAGAAAGTGGTCTGTTCTTGGGACTCCATTAGGTAAACTACATGTATTTCGACGTGCTGAACATTAATCAGGTGTAAGCACCATAATCCACCAATTTTTAGTAAATCGCGAAAATAACTTAAAGAACCTCATAAAAACCTCATAAAAAAACATCATAAAAAAAATTGTGAGTGATGTAGCTAAACGGATTCGTATTCAGCACGTCGAAATACATGAGGGTCACCTAATGGAGTTCCAGTAACAGAGTACATTTTTTATTTTGTGTGCCTGTGAAATCCCAGCTTACAGATTTACTTTTTGTGGATGCTGAGTATGGGTTTCTCGTATCCAATGAAGGTTATCGTCAACCCAATAATGATGGTTTTGGCGATTAATTTCGCCATGTAACGGCTAGTAAAATCTATTATTTGTTTGCAAAATTCAATCATGCAATCAGGGTTATCCTGAGTTAATTTCTTACGCATCTGCATCTTGTACTGTTGCATGTTTGAGTACTTTTAGAACAGTAGTACGACTGATACTGTTGTCACAGGTCAGTTGCCGAGCTGAAGTCGCTAGATTTTCTTGAATAATTAACAACATGTAAGTATCATCTCCAAAAATGAGTTGTTGTTGTCACCCTTCGCGTGATCCAACTCCCGGTTTCACTAATTGTGCCTTGAGTTCGCTATCTTTCACCAAGGATGATTAGCATTAAAATGTCGATGTAAAGGACGCCTGTTATATAAGCTATTTTTTAACTAATTTTGAAGAGGTTATAAACTCACAAATAATATATAAAAACTAACAGATTTAGCAGTTTCTTCAGGCAGAAGAAAAACAAGGCTTCCTCAAAAAACTTTCTACGAAAAAGTTACGAGGAACAAGCCACGACAAGATAAAATATGCGCAGCAAATCTTTTTATATTAAAAAGCATTTAAAAGAAAGGCTGTACGTTTTGAACACTTTAATATATATTTTTTTATTGGTACCCTATTTTGCTTATTTAAAGTACGCCTCAGAGTGTTATCCAAGTTTTAAAAACGCGCGTGTTTTAAAGTTACCATGGCAACATCAAAGATAAGCAAGTACAACTCGTTTATCTGTATCTGTTACCTTTTGCTCTTCCATCCATTTGATGAACTTGTATACTTTTTTATAAGCGTCTTCCGATTTTTGCGGTATTAACCGCGATTCTGCTTTTCTATTTAAGTAATAAATGTTAGAACTCATTTTAAAGCAATATACAATCAGTGACAACTGTAGTGACAATAATTAATCCTAAGTGACAGATTGCAAATTAATTTTTATTTTCTCATTTTCATGACACTGACAGGTATCCTGATGTCACATCACGAATTCAACCATTTTACATTCTTAATTCTTATTTCCATTTTTTGTAGTAATAATACCAGTATTTATGATTTCAAAGTGTACCAATAAAAAAAAAATAGCGTAAAGTATTCGTGGATAACTGGTCTTTAAAACACTTGCTCTATTTCGAGCACTCCGGCTGCGCCGTCGTGCTCGAAAAATCGCGCGTGTTTTAAGGACCTTAATATCCACTTATACTTTAATATACTAAATCAGTGTTTAACTTAAAATTTCAGTTTTTATTTATTTGTCACTTAACCTTGGAATATATAGAAAATAAAAAATGCGTGATATTCCTGTCGAAATGAACTTTCAAACGATAAGTCACTTATATGACCCTTCATATAGAAAGTAGAGTCAAGTGTGGTTGCATCCGTTTCCGTGCATTGCCAAGTAAATGTAGTCAGTGAAAAAGTAAAATTAACGTGATTTAGGATTTCTTAACTGACTTGAACAAATTTACAAAAGGAATAGGTTCTCAATTAGACCCATATGTATGTTTTTCTCAACACGTGTACAATGATTATTCTAAATTATATGATATCATTCTCAAACTGCAAGATGGGGCTCGGCGGTGGATCCATATCAATTTTATTAAGCCACGTCTAGAGCAAGGTGAGCAAAAATTGGAAACAAGACTTTTTTAGTTGAAAATTTTGCAATATTTGGCGAAGGCCTTGCAAATTTCGTCGAAACTGCATTGAAATTGGTAGCCAGTGGGCATTTTAGGAATACCGAATCTGATCTCAAAAATTAAAAACTCAAAACGATGAATCCAATACTTTTGCCATAATGCAATATTATATTGAAGGCAGTTCAATTCTTAAAAAAAAAATTCACAGAAATAGGTACTGTATATCCAAATTACAGAATTCATTCCAGTTAAACTTTTCATATTGAATAGTATATGATAAATTGTTTATACTTCATTGTGCTTCTAAAATGTTACAATGCACTTCTAAATTTTGCTTACCAGATTCTCAGTGGCATTTATAAAATCTGTTTGTCTAACATGGTGGGTAAATTGCTTGGAAGTTGACGTTTTTCGTTATGAAACATATGTTTAGAAAGACTATTACCTAACACAACACCTGTCGCATAATGAGTAATCTCACAGTAAATCTTGTCGTTTTTGAAATGGTGTTTTAATGTTTGAGTTGTGAAAGCAGCTTGCAAGGATGACGGCACTAATGTGTGATGGTTTGTTGGTTAAAGTGTAAACATAAACTAGGTTGAAATGTCTTTGAGACTAGAAATTAAACCCCTAATTAAATTACAGCTCTTCAATTTTAATGAATTTTATAATTGTTACTATGATTAAATGATATTCGTTGTACAAGTTGTTATTACATTTTCAAGCTAAAAATGGAACGGAAAAAGAAATGTCATATTTAAATCTTAATAAAAATCACTTTTTTTACTTACAATAATACAAGTATGGTGTAGTATATTAAGTATTAAGGTCATGTTCTTTAATGGTTGAGGATATGTTTGGAGATCGAGAGGAAGTCGAGAAATATATAAAACAAACAAGTCGTGCATGAAAAAGTTTTCGCTTTGGTTATTGTGAGACTGAATATTTATTGTCAAGTGACATCTGCTCTCATTAGAAATTTTTCCAAGATAAGATTTTTGCCACAACTTAAGCTTCTTGTGAGTTATGATTGAAGAAAGTAACTATTCAGACTTAGAAGATGCTTGTTGGCAAGTAGGATGCTCACGCCTAGCCATAATTCCCGAGAAGTCCAAAAGATAAAACCTTCAAGCTATTCGCAGCGTGGTGTAACAAGAAAAATTTGGAAAGTATAACAGGAAAGGTAATGCTACTCCATTTTGTTTCAAGAAATTAAACCTTAAAGTCTCCAGGAAGCTTATGGGCTGAATACCATATGCTCAAAGCCACAATATTTTTGTATAAATCTGTTGATATTTCAAAATATGCTACGTTAATTGCTTTTCTTAAGAGGAAAAATATTGGACATAAAGTGAAAAAATGAAGAATCTTTA
This sequence comes from Rutpela maculata, assembly GCA_936432065.2. NCBI lineage: Eukaryota > Metazoa > Arthropoda > Insecta > Coleoptera > Cerambycidae > Rutpela > Rutpela maculata. The sequence continues at coordinate 79,508,207 of OW386286.2, read as the reverse complement.
CCAGAGAACACATGTAAGTACAAGTTTTTAAATAATTTTTCTCATGAGGTCTATTTAAATATGAAAGTAGGAATGATGGGGCATGCGGAAGGGAAGAACTATATAACATGAACATAAATGACATTGAAAATAAAGGTGCGTTGATTATAGTAAATATTCCTGATACTAAAATGCATATATCACGAACGTTTACAATAAAAAATCAAGGAAATGAGACAGTTAATTATTTGGAATTTTATAAAAAAAAACATATAGCACTACGACCAAAACAGGCAGTCAGCTCACTTATCCTTGGCAATGCGAAATGGGAAGGTCACGAATCAGATAATTGATAGAAATACCATAGAAAGTTGGCCCAGTAAAATTGCATAGCGCTTAAAATTGCCGGATCCCCCAACTTATACTGGACACGAATTCCGAAGAAGTTCTGCCACTATTATGGCAAACCAAGGAATAGACATTTTAGGCCTTAAAAGGCACAGTGGGTGGCGTTCGTCCTCTGAAGCTGAACTGAGTGGAAAATAAGAATCAATTTGCAAACAAGATTTTACATGGAAATTCTCGAGGCAATTCTACGGTGACAGAAACTGACATCGCAGCCCAGAGGGTTATTACTAAATATGCAGCAGCTATAGCATCATCAGAAGAGAACGTTGTTTTAAACCCGGATTCTGTTGCTCTAATAAACTTTAATAATTGTTCAAATTGTAATTTTAATTTTGTCTTTAATTCAACTTGATTTTTAAATTTCTATATTTATTAGTTTACTTACCCCCTCCTGATCGGTAAGTAATTACTTACGAAGCGGTAATTCGTAAACGTCATTTACAAAAATGTCTTAATCAAATTACCTGAACGTGCAAAAAGATTCTTATACAAAAATTTGTGGATATTTGCCTTAGTCCTGTTAAATTAATATAGATTGTTTATGTTTCCATGACTATAATATAGAATAATATGTTGTTAATCAATGTAGTTGATGTCAGTTGTATTTATAAAGATTGAAGTAATTCAATAAAAAGTAATTTAGCAGAAGTTCTTTCTAATATTTATTTGATCAGTAAAGCGGACATCTCAATAGGTTATGGGGCCCAGATGTGTGTACTATAAAATAAATATTGTAATATTGAAAGTTTGAATTGTCTTGCTGAAAATATTTTTTATTTGCACTTGATAAAACGACATAATTGTCTACAATGAATTCGGAAGGAGAAAAATATAGAATTCCTTTGTTTGACGGGAAGAATTTCAATAATTGGAAATTGACGATTTACACGAAAGAAAGTTTGGTAAAAAGTGTCTAGATTGGTATCACTATAGTTCACTGGACATGTTGACCAACTCGTCTAATTTCCAAACTTGCAACAATTAAATACCTATAATATAATAATCATAACATTGTTTTCATTATCTTTAATGTTAAACCTATTTCCATTGAATATAAATCATATTTATTAGGTTGTTTCGTAGTCTACAATATTTTAAAAATGTCGAATTATGCAATTTGTCAAACACTGTTTCCAACTCTCAGTTTAGAAGAGTTGGCAGCAAATCTTGTTACGAAAGCAGCTATTAACAATGAAATTACAGGAAAATGAAACGCTGGAGGCACATTTTATTAAATTTGATAAAGCTATTAGGGAGTTAGTTGATGCTGGAACAAAAATGACAGAAGAAGACAGAATTTGTCATTTATTTTTAACAATGCCTAAAAACCGCTGCCCAAGGAATCACTACTTCCACATTCAGATTTTCTATCCAAGTCACTCACAACGAAAAATTTTGTATGTGGAAATAATCGTTTATGGAACTTTACTAATATAATATTTCTCTCCTCTACCCCAAAAATCCATAAAACGATACCCCACATCGGTAGTGGGGTGGGGGTGGTGATAGGGGGTGGTAGTGGGGGTGGATAAAATAAAAAAATATTTTGAGGTTTCTGGTTCTTGTACACACACCAAATCACAAATTTTTTTTCATCCCCTTTAATAATGGGGTGGGGGGTGGTAATGGGAGTGACTAATGCCAAAATTTTTTTTGAGACCTAAGCTTCTCTTGTATATACTAAATACCAATTTTATGAACTGTTACCTGCTTGATTTACCTATATACCCCAAATTTACCCCAATTTACCCCCCAACCTTTCGATGGAACAAAATAAAAATATAATCTAGTTCTAGATCTCGTTAAAGTACATATTAGTACCAAATTTCAAGTCAATATCTGAAACGGTTCCAGAGTAAACGTGCGCACAAAAAAAGTTACAGACCGACTGACCGACAGACAGACCGACAGACAGACAGAAATTTTTTTTTCTCTCAAACTTAAAATCTCGACGTTTCATGACATTCTAAGCCTATCGGAACAATACAAATTTTTAAAAATGTTTTTGTCGTTACTATACTTCCACTGGATGTGGAAGTAAAATTATGATTCAAATATAACTGCATTAGAAACTGTATCTGGAACAAGACTAACATTAGAATTTGCGAAGGGAAAACTTCTGGATGAGGAAACAAAGCATAGACAAGATTATTCAACTAGATCTGAAAGTACTAGTAAAAAATCAGTTGCATTTACTACAGGACAATTTATATATAAATGTTATAAGTGTGACAAAATTGGACATAAGAAATCTGATTGTAAAAGCAAGTATGAACAAAGATCAAGAGTTGATAAATCAACTGAGAGAAAATATAAAACAGCAGCAGTAAGTTTCTTGACAGAATGTAAAAGAAGAAAAACTGATAGTATAACAATCCGAAATAAATTAATTTTTGTATTGGATTCTGGGGCTACAGAGCATATGATAAAAAATGAAATATATTTTTCAAATCAAACAACTTTAAATGAAAATGAGAAAATCAAAATATCTGTTGCAAAATCGAATGAATCTATGGTTGCAACAAAAATTGGAAATATTCAAGCTATAAGTAGAGTAAATGGCAACAAAATACAATGTAACATTAAAAATGTATTGTTTATTAAAGCATTAGAATTTAACCTACCGTCAGTTAGAAAATTGGAAATGAGTGGTTTTAAAATTGTATTTGAAAAAAGAATAGTTAAAATTTTCAAAAATTCAGAGCTGATTGTGATTGGCAAAAGAAATAATAAACTCTATGAAGTTGAGTTCGAGTGTGAAAATGTATGGACAAATGGTACTCAAACAATTGAAAATAATTTAACGGATATGTGGCATAAACATTTGGGACATATTTTCAAACACAAATTTGCAGAAGTTAACTCATTCTGGAATGGTTATTGGCATTAATAAGGACCTGTCAGTAAAGAAAAGTATCTGTGTTAATTGTATTGAGGGAAAGCAAACAAAAAAATCTCATGCAAGCGAGATACCGCTAACAAAAAGGCCCTTACAATTAATACGTTCGGATTTATGTGGTCCAATAGAACCATGTTCTTGGAATGGAAAGAGGTATTTCTTTACATTGATCGACGATTTTAGTCATTTCACGATAATTTATCTTTTGGAGAATAAGAGGGAAGTTTTCAAATATTTTCGAGAATACGAAGCTATGGCGACAGCTCATTTTGGGACAAAAATATCACGTTTGCGTTGTGATAATGGTTCTGAATATACATCATATTTGATGAAAAACTTTTGTAATCAAAAAGGTATCATTCTTGAGTATACAGTGCGTTATACGCCTGAGCAAAATGGAGTTGCAGAAAGGATGAATCGCATCATTCTTGATACAGCTCGTTCAATGATTGAAACGAAATTTGAGAAGAATTTATGGAGTGAAAATATTTTGACGGCTGTTTATGTCATAAATCGTAGGCCAACATTCTCTTTGATTAATAAAACGCCAGCTGAAGTATGGTATGGTGAAAAACCAAATGTATTAAAAATGAAAATTTTTGGCTGTATTGCGTATTTACATATACCAAAAATATTCCGACGAAAATTCGATACCAAATGTAAGAAATTATATTTTGTGGGCTATGTGTCAAATGGATATAGATTGTGGAACTATGAAAAACAAAAAATAGTAATAGGACATGACGTTATCTTCGACGAAACCAAGTTTACTCATTCAGACGTATCAAATATTTTGGAAAACAATATCTTGGAAAATGATGAATATGGTGATCCTTCTGTAATCAGTGAACAATTGCAAGATGAAATGAATATAAAAATGAACAAGAAGAAGAAATAGAACAAGTTGAAGCAGCAGTCAATTACAGCTAGAATTAGAAATCCACCGTCCTGGTTTAGTGATTATGACATGACTTGTTTAACACTTAGCGCTGAATCTTATATTGAAGATTTGCCTACAACCATGTCAGATATTAAAGGAATACCAGACGAAGAAGATTGGAAGAAAGCGGTAAATGAAGAGATGGATGCACTTAAAAGTAACAATACTTGGACATTAGCAAAATTACCTGCTGGAAAACATGCAATCGGAAACAAATGGGTTTTTCGAATCAAACGTGACAAGCAAGGTAATGTGGATAAAGCTAGATTAGTTGTCAGCGCTATTCTCAAAGAAAAGGATTTGATTATAATGAAACCTATGCACGTTTAAGTACAGTAAGAACTTTATTGTCTGTAATAAATAAGAAAAATTTGTTTGCTTGTCAGTTAGATGTCAAAAATGTATTTTTACACGGTACTCTTGAAGAGGAGGTTTATATGAAGCAACCGTCAGGACTTGAAGAACATCCAGATCTAGTTTGTAAGCTGAATAAAACTCTGGCTGAAGTTTGACTTACTGGAAATGCGTTATGTCAAAACGGTTTCCATGGTAACGGTCGTCATAGTTACCACTACCCAATGGTACTACTCCCATGGCAGGCACTCGCTTAGTTTTGAAGGTAGGTACTACAGATTAGTGGAAATGATATACGAAAAAGCAGTTTCAGTTTAATAACGCGCGACCGGTCGCCGTCTCGAAATCCGTGGCCATACGGCTAGAATATGGAGATTTCCGTTCAAAAATTTAATGTAACTTGTATTTTTGTTTTAATTTTATTATAATCAATAAAAAAAGTTCGGTTTTATTACTAATATAGCTAATCATTTCGTAACTAAGCGAGTGCCCATCATGGGAGTGGTACCCTAAGGTGCTGGTACCGTCGAAGCATTACAACGGCAACTGCTTCTTTGTGGATCATTTCCACTGATCTGGAGGACCTAGCTTCACAACTAAGCGAGTGCCCACCATGGGAGTAGTACCATTGGGTAGTGACGACCGTTACCATAGAAACCATATTGACATATAACACAATCGAATTTAAAAAAAAAAGTTACTAATACAGCTAATCATTTCGTAACTAAGCGAGTGCCCACCATGGGAGTGGTACCCTAAGGTACTGGTAACCGTGGTAAGCATTACCACAGCAACTGCTTCTTTGTAGATCATTTCCACTATTCTGGAGTACCTAACTTCACAACTAAGCGAGTGCCCATCATGGGAGTAGTACCATTGGGTAGTGGTAACTATGACGACCGCTACCATGGAAACCGTTTTGACATAACGCATTTCCGGTAAGTCAAACTTCACCCAAAACTCTTTATGGCCTAAAACAGTCTCCTCGAGAATGGAATACAACATTTAGAGCTACGAAATATTTGGGATTTAAACAATCCTTGAGTGACAGATGTTTATATGTCAGAATTAATAAAACTTATTTGTATCTACTGTTGTATGTTGATGATATCATAATAGCTGGAAATGACAAAAAGGAAATTGATAAATTGAAATTATCATTAAAAAAGGAATTTGTTGCTATGAAGGATCTAGGAGAATTGAGTTCATTTTTGGGAATTAGTATTGAAAGAAACAATCCTTAGTCAACCTATGTATCTACAAAAATTATTAAAACGTTTTAACATGGAAGATTGTAAAGCAGTTAAGAATTGAAACCAATTCAAGATAATGGAAATAGTGAAAGTATCAGTGAAGAGAAACCATACAGAGAGTTAATAGGCTGTCTTATGTATGCTATGCTTGCCACTAGACCAGATTTAAGCACAGCGGTAAATTATTATAGCAGATATCAAAATCATCCAAAGGAAATTCATTGAATCGGAGTGAAACGAATATTAAGGTATATCAAGGGAACTATAAACTTTGGTTTGCAATATCAAAAGAATGAAGGTGCCGTATTGGTAGGATTTGCAGATGCAGATTTTGCTGGTAGTGAAGATAGAAAATCGACTACTGGCTACTTACTAGAAGTATTTGGCAATGTAGTTTGTTGAGCAACAAAGAAACAAACCACGATGGCACTTTCGTCGACAAAAGCAGAATACGTTGCGCTAGCTACTGCTGCAGCGGAACTTATTTGGCTGAAAAATGTATTATTTGATATGAATATTATTTGTGAAGAACCAGTTGTTATGTATGAAGATAGTCAATCGTGTATTTACCTGTTGGAGAAGTGGGAACACAAGAGACTAAAGCATTTTGATGCGAAATATAATTTTATTAAGGATTTACATGACAGCAAAGTAATCGACGTCAAATTTGTTGCTTCAAGATATCAGAAAGCGGACATTTTAACAAAGGGATTACCTCCTGATCAGTTTAATAAATTTTGCTCAATGCTAGGTTTAAGTTATTTGTTAAAGTGATATATATGTATACATATGTGACTTTACTTTGCTATAAATTTCTGATAAATTAAAGAGGAGTGTTAAATTAATATAGATTGTTTATGTTTCCATGACTATAATATAGAATAATATGTTGTTAATCAATGTAGTTGATGTCAGTTATAATTATAAAGATTGAAGTAATTCAATAAAAAGTATTTAGCAGAAGTTATTTCTAATATTTATTTGATCAGTAAAGCGGACATCTCAATAAGTCTATATGCCCTGAAATAATTAGTGGTAACGAAAACTAATTTGACACCATGCCTTTTTTTAGGCTTGTAGGGGGGGGGGGGGGGGATCAGTTCCGAGTATCTATGCAAGTTTCTGTCCTCTGTTGTCCAAATAAAAACGCCGCCATCTTGAAATGGTTATTTCGTTTTTTTTTTATATTTCGTTTACTGCCAAAGTTATGACAGGAAATAATACATAGTTTTGTAGAGCTTGAAATTCTACATATTTTTTACTCTTTTACATTTTCTCGTAGGATTAATGTTTTGCAACCAATAGCCCGAGTAAGGTAAAAGGAATGGATTGAAAAATGCCTTTCTCCTTTTCTGCATCTTACGGAATAGCTGCAAAAAGTAAATTCAATCTTTCGACACTACCACCAACAGAGAAAGCAGCACGAAAACACATTTATAGATTATGTCATCATATAGACGTGGTTCAGATTTGACAAAAATGCTAAAAAATGAGGCTGGTGCAAAACCGACCATACTCGAACCAATTACCGACACGAATGATCCCGCACTACCAGCACTTCTCAAATTAATATCTTGCAAACTTAAGGCAAAATGTGGAGCAGCTTCTGGTTGTCGCAAAGCAGCCATGAAGTGCTCCACCATATGCCAAAACTGTAGCAGGCAAATTTACGAGAATGTACCAATTACCATTTAAAAATCTTTATTTATATTCTCTGTATATACAATTGAAAGGGGATTTTAAGTCATATCTCATTTAGTATACATTATAAATTTACAAAAACATAACAACGCGCTTAAGCGTGTTGCGCTTTTGGTGACCGATTATAGGCCAAGAGACTTCAGACAATTCCCTATGTTTTTTGTTTGTAAAGCATTTTTCTTATAGCTTAAATGCATTTGTTTTATTGTGCGATTGGCTTTAAATAATTAGAATAGCAGAAGTTAAAGGGACATGGATGTTTCCGCTATCAGGCAAGAAAAAAAAACAAAAAAAAAACCTGTTTAAGATAATATGTCAAAATATACTTGGTGTCCCAGATTTAAACGGACAAACTCTAGTGGAACGTAGAGCTCACTCAGCTGAGTTCAAAACACCCCTATACTTACCGTTGAATGTGAACCGTTTTTGAGATACGGGATGTTTTATGGTTGTTGACCAGAAATTTAGTCCGCTATATTTTTGAAATAACTGCACATATTTAGATAAAATTTGGTAAACGTATTATACTCTTTTAGGTTAATGAATAGCTTAAGTGATTTTGGAAAAATTCCAGGACCGACCTCCATTTTTTTTAATAGGGCTCTTAGGGTCGTTAACATCACACTGTATATTATTTTTTGGTAAATGTTAGTAAACTTTTAAAAAGCCTATGGACCAGTTTATAAAATAATGTCATAATATTTGATGGCACGTTTATGGTTATTCTTCAATAAATTTTCAAAAGTATTGAAAGACCAAATTTGACATTCTACAAATAACACAATCCAGTTGCTAACATCATTATTTTATTAATTTTAGGTAAATACCCCGCAGAAGAGATTGTTTTTTGTTTTGCTTTTGACATTCAGTGTTTTTTCCGTCCAAAATAAAGCACATTCCATTTATTTCACGAATAAAAAATAAGTAATAAAACGATGCGATTAACACATGACATTGTTGCATTAAAAATCCCAAGTAGGCACATGTCATATGTGTAATTATGCTAATAAGAATTGCTGTTCTCTCTTAATAATTATTAGAATAAGTGATAAAATCCAGTTATAAAACTAAAAATTTTAAGATGTCGTTTCGATTAAGTAATGAAGATTATACGGATATTATTTTTGTGTATGGCTTTTGTGACGGAAATGGAAGAGCTGCAAAAAGAGAGTATCAAAGGCGTTTTCCAAATCACCTTGTACCAGATCATAAAACGTTTTCAGAGGTATATCAATTTAGTAGGAAACATGGACAATTTCCGTCAATGACAAAGCGTGAACATGTTCCCAGAGCTTTTCCACAAGAAGAGCAAATATTACAGGTTGTGGAAAATAATCCATCCATAAGTGTTAGAAAAATAAGTAATGAGTTAGTAGTACCTAAGCCAGGAGTATGGCGAACATTAAAGAAGGAAAATTTGTATTCATTTCATGTTGAAACAGTTCAACGTCTAGAAGACGGCGACGACGTTCCCCGATTAACATTTTGTAGGTGGATTTTGGCTCACAGAAGAACAATATCGAGAGTTTTGTTCACGGATGAAGCCCAATTCACACGTGGCGGAATTAACAACAACTGTAGAAATCAGCATGTTTGGGCAACCCAAAATCCACATGCAGTGATTCAGAAACATTCCCAATACAGATTTAACATTAATGTGTGGTGTGGTATTTACAATAATCATCTAATAGGGCCCCACATTTTTGAAGAAAGGTTAACTGGTGAAGTTTATTTAAACTTTCTTAGAGATATCTTGCCAGATTTATTAGAAGGCATCAATACTGGGGGTTTGTGGTTTCAGCACGATGGTGCTGGATCCCATTTTTATGTACCGGTCCGGGATCATCTGAACCAGCATTACACCAACAGATGGAATGGTCGCGGAGGTCCGGTAAACTGGTCACCGAGGTCTCCTGATCTTACACCTCTAATTATTTTTTATGGGGTCATCTCAATGGTACCGTCGTTAGTTGCAATATTTGGCGGATACCTTGCATTTTTTGATGCAAGCATGAAACTTGGCAGAGTCGTAGGGTAGACGTTTATGTATTTTGCCTACCTTTCAGGGGCATTTAACTTAAAAAAAAATTAAAGAAAACGTTGTTTTATGCTTTTTGTTATATTTTACCTTGATGGCCCACGTGCTCCAAAAAGACTCCAAAAGTACAATGAATATCCGTTTCTTTTCAAAATATGTGGTGGAAGATACAGTTGGCTACTGCTGCGAGTGTTAAGTTGGCAGCGATGCGCTGATGGACATGTAAATGGTCTGCTTCATTGTTGTTGTGAAGAGAATGTAAACATCGTTCTATATTGTGTTCTCGAGTTTTAATGCATTATATAGAAGACGTCTATATAATGACATAGTGATAAGTGTTAAATTGGCTTTTGTTTGAACTGTCAGTATAATAAACTTCCACAAGGAGCTATTGACATAAGTGCTGTTCTCTGTCTAAGTCAGGTTGTGTGTAAATATTGGTAAAAGTACAATTCATATAAAAAATTAAACGAAAACAGTAAGACAAAAAAAGTGATATTTGTAGACGTTAAAAACTTTTTAAAAACTTTGTTAAAAATTGATAGTTTGTAAGCATTACGAAAGAAATTTTATAGAAAAGAATAGGAACTCGTAATGAGTTATTTACCATGAAAATTATGCAAAGACCGATAATATTTCACAATCCCGAAGATCGTTGTCATCATCTGGTCGCCCTTCAACGAGTTTTGCTGATTCTCGTAATAGTAGTATCAGGACAGCTTGAATAACCACACCCGGGAAAAAAGAAGCATCGGTGAACGTACCCGTTTTAGTTTGTCCACGAGAATCCCGAATAGTTGGCCTTTGTTTCTTCACGACGCCACTAACAAGGAGGAACTATTCAAACTTCTTGCAACAAGTTGCATTGAAATAAATCGAGATAGAAAGCAGGTTTACTCGACTGTCGAAGACTTGGTCGTTTCAAATTCAAACCAAGACACGAACGGCGTTTTGTATCCCTGTAGCCATAAAGAAGCAGACACTAGGATCATGATACATGTAGATGCCGTTCAGCAAGGACACAAGAAGGTGCTGCTTCGGACTGTAGACACTAACGTCCTGATAACAGCTATCACTTGTGTCCGCAAAATCCCACAACTCGGAGAACTCTGGGTTCATATTAACAACTCGAGCCACCAATATATTTCTACACATGTTCTAGCAGAAAAGCCTCGGTGAGGAAAACGTTAGCGAATGATAAAAGATCTCTGCTAGTGACCACTTGCTGAATATTATGTTTTATTGTTTCCTGGTCCACAAAAATCCTGTATCCTTCCGGTCTTCCATGGTTCACCGAATCCGATTCAGTCTCATCGTTTGCGGGTAGAGGCAAAAAATGGCTCTCCAAGCCTGGAAAATAACTAACGGTTTTCTTGTGGCGGGAAGCGGATATTTAGAAAGTGCTATAGATCGCATAGAAAAATTTGTTGTCACACTCTATGACAAGTAAGTTCCAAAATAAAAATATTCTTAACGTAAATAATCTGGTTTGTTACAGATCTATGGCCTGTGGCAAAGTCAATGAGTGCCGAAAAAAAAAAACTATTTACACATACAAAGCCAAAGCCAAAGACAATTAGATAGAAAACCTTCCTCCCACCTACGACGCCTTAAAACTGCACACAATGAGGGCCCTTTATCAGGGGACACAGTTTGGAACATGCCAGATCTGCCAAGCCCATCAAACTATGGATGGGAGAAAAATGACAACGATTGGGTAGCTGTGTGGACAACCCAACCTATTGCTTCAAAGGTCTGCCTGGAATTGGTGAGATGTAAGTGCAAAAAGGGCTGCACAAAGGGCCAATGCCAATGTTACAAAAGGGAAATCAAATGTTCAAGTTTGTGTCTTTGTGAAGGCGAGTGTATATAGATTTAAATAAATACATGTTTGTGTAAAAATTTTCTTTTTCTTATTTTGTTCTTAATATGATTGTTCACGATTTTGTCGTTCTTAATCGAGAGTTACTTTAGAAAATATTAAAACTGAGCTCCGTTGAAACTCATGACTTCAGCTTTATAATTTGCTCCTGAATCGACCCTTAAATTAACAATTACAGTCTGTTCAGCCTAAGCTTGTGCATGTCGGTCGCTCACAGCGCATAGTAACGTCTACATCTGATTGTAAGAATGCCTTCTAGGGGCTTCCTCTCTGAAACCTAAGTTTAATAAGCCATTTCGAAAGCATTCTAATCATTTTTATTTATTTTGTTTGCTAAAACCGACAAAGAAACCGGATGCACTACTTCAGGCCAAATATACTGGATGTTTATTTAAATAAAACGCCCCTGGAAGGTAGGCAAAATACATAAACGTGTCTACTTATGGTCCGGTGGGATCTATGTACCGACAGAAAGACTGAATAAGAACTGTGTAAGTATTTCCCATTGAAATCCCCATCAAAATGGCCTTAATACGAGATGTTGAGAAAAATTCGTATCCCCAGTAGGCAATACGTGGCTCGCCGCTGGTTCCGGATTTGTCACTCTTTGGGGTCTACCCTACGACTCTGCCAAGTTTGATGCTTGCATAAAAAAATGCAAGGTGTGTTCAACTATCAACTGTACTACAAGTCAAAGGTGTACAATGAAGAGTTCATAACATTAGAAATAATCCGGAAGTGATTGATAGGTCAGTGAAAAACATATTAAAACGTTCTCGAAAATGTATTGACGCCGGGGACATTCATTTTGAAAACCAATCATAGTTTTAATTATTTGCACAGTTTTTAATTTTTTTTGTTCAATGATTTAAAGTTCTAAATAAATTTATTTATTTTAAGTTATTCTCAAAAGATGTTTAATATTTTTTTAAATTGTGCTTGTTAATTCAAGCCTCTTCACTAACATTATTTTTCTTTCATGAAAGAAATGGAATGTGTATTATTTTGGATGAAATTTAAACTAAAAAAAGCCCTGAAACACTGAATGTCAAAACAAAAACAAATAACAACCTCTTCTGCGGGTATTTAGCTAAAATTAATAAAATAATGATGTTAGCAATTGGATTGTGTTATTTGTAGAATGTCAAATCTGGTCTTTCAATACTTTTGAAAATGTATTGAAGAATAACTTTAAACGTGCCATCAAATATTATGACATTATTTTATAAACTGGCCCATAGGCTTTTTAAAAGTTTACTAACCAAAAAATAATACACAGTGTGATGTAACGACCCTAAGAACCATATTAAAAAAATGGAGGTCGGTTCTGGAATATTTCCAAAATCACTTAAGCTATTCATTAACCTAAAAGAGCATAATATGTATACCAAATTTTATCTAAATATGTGCAGTTATTTCAAAAATATGGCGGACTAAAGTTCTGGTCAAAAACCATAAAACACCCCGTATCTCAAAAACGGTTCACATTTAACGGTAAGTATAGGGATGTTTTGAACTCAGCTAAGTGTGCTCTACCTCCCACTACAGTATGTCCGTTTAAATCTGGGACACCCTGTATAACTGAATTCTTTTTGTAGAGCGTCTCATTAAAATATCAAGGATGTTAAACTGTGGAATTTAGTGTAATTTATTATAAATATATGTCTATGTTTTCCTGATATAATACAGAATTCCTCAAAGGGGATGAATAACGAGTGAAGAACGCTGGGGTGGGATATTATCTGTATTAAGTTATGTCATTTTCTTCTAGTGTCATAAATATCAAGTTTTTGATGTAGGAGGTTATGTTTATGGTAGATGTTGTCATATCTCGCTGTTGTGGTAGGTCACGTGTTAGTTCTGATGCTGCGATTTTAAATGAGAAAATTTTTTGGGCGGTCTCTTGGGCGGACCTTACGTCCTTGGTCCTAGGCATATTAGCAATTTGGTGGGTGCATCGATTGGTATGTATCGATTGGAGTTCGTTAACAGGCGGAATATTTTATTTCTAGTCATTTGAATACTCTGAAGTTGCATGACTGAGGCCCCGTTTCAGGCTACGCAGCCATAGAGGAGAATTGGTTGAAGTATTACCTTAGTTTATTATTTAACGAGAATGTACCAGATATCCCCAACGTGCTTCAGGAAAACGAAACCAATGACGAAGACACTGCAATGAAGAAAGAAACATGTAAAGCGGACACAGCATATTGAAGATGAAGAAATTGAAATTAAGAATTTTGTCGAGCAAGAAATCGATGAGATTCAACTAAGACCATTCAAAAAACACAGAATACAATAGCTTACAAAAAATAGGTTTATATTTTACTTTATGGTGATGTGGAAAAATGTCTTATTGAAATAATTTTAACCGCGTGAAATGATTTTAAAGTTCCAAGCCTGCCTTTCGATCTTTGAGGCGCTGTAAAAGTATAAATATTGATATTAAGCGTACCTATTGAAAGAATTGTGTATGACATTTGTAATTTTTTTTATGCTCATCAAATTCATAGTACCTATTTTTCACTCAAGGTTTACTAAAAACGTCAAAATGAGAAAAACATTCTTCAACCTATTCATTTAATTTCCTTACCATATGTTTTTCTTAATGTTTGTGGACTAGCAAATATTAGGATATTTCAAGACAAGGTGGTTATCTTTATTGTCCGCCTAAGAACGAATTCTACAAATGTTTAAAGCTATAAAAGATTATTTTGAGTCCTTACCTTGCAGTCAGTGCCCGACTATTATCAAAGCGTTTTTCGAAAACTAAATGTCTGAAATCTAGCTATTTTTTCATTGACTCCTAGGATCTTATTTTCGAACATTCGAGCATTCAACCTAAAACTTCATTAGGATCGCATGATAATAGTTTCTTGCCGTTGTCCGTGTCCATCAGATGCTAGGAATACAGAGGAAAATGGTGAATGCGCCATGCCAGAGAAATGTAGGTTTTTCAGTTATAAGTAATAACTACGTATATAAAACACTGTTTACCCTATTTAGAAGAATGACTTGGGATGTTATTCATGAAGCACTACCAAAATTACCAAAGGACGTAATTTTGTGAATTATGAAAATGATTTCAAATAAAAGTAGTACACTTTATTTTAGCAATGTAAACATGACTTGCAAAAAATATTGATAGCAGTCATTATCTAAACGTCAACTGTCACAAGTTGATACAGAATTCATTTGAGACCGCAGTTGATGCACTTTTGGAAACAATTTTTCCTGCCTCAAGATCTACTGCCTGTAGAAGAATTAGAAATAGCATTCTGAAATATAGCTCCACTGCTAAAAAATACAAATTAATGAAAAAAAAAAAAAAAACAAGGACAGATCATTTTGCACTCAACTATATGTTCAACAATGAAGACTTTTGGTCATATTTTCTGAGGAAAAAGTTTTCTAATCGTGCAATGATGGACACATTCGTGTTTCTGGCCTCGTGGGTAGAGATACAATCAAAATTTTACATTCGATCCGATTAAATGGGGACGTTTTCCTGTTAATTACCTGGGCATGCATTAGTCAAAAAGTACTGTTAATGTATTGGTTTATTGATGGTCATCTTTATTCCACTAAAAATATTGACAGACTTGAAAATGTTACGTTGCCGTCAGTAAAGGAAATATATCCAGATCATAATTTTATCTTTCAACAGGATAATTGCTCCATATATACTGGGCGTAATACAAAGCAATGGCTCCGGGATAATCATGTGGAAAAGCTACCATGGCCTTATAAAAGTTCCGACATTAATCCCATTGAGAATGTTTGGGGAATTATGGTGAAGCATATAATATAAAGAAATTAAATTATCGTCCTCCAAATGCGGAATAACTTTTGAAGATGAATGGTAAAGTTTATGTAATACCCAAATTGCAGAAAATCTAATTTTAATAATACCTAGGAGGCTACAAGCAATTTTAGATAGTGATGAAATAAGGACTTAATATGAATTGCTATTATTTTTGTTGTAATTTGTTTACTTGTGTTTTGAATTTTTATTCAAAATGTTATATTTAAAAAATATCTCAATTAGAAATAAGACTATTTATTTATATAGTTATTACTTAAATACTAATGTAATTATTACTTAAAATAAAACAACCTTAATGTCCGATCGATATCATTGAACTTATATCGGTTCTATTTTTAAATTTTTTTAAAATTTTTATCCACATATCATCAGTACCTACCTATCAACTTACAATTTTTATCAACATGTCAATAACAACTTACGTAATTACAACTAACCGACATTTCCATTACTAAGTTAATTTGAATAATTTACTATCAAAAGAACAATTTAGAGGCCATTTTCTTATCTAAGAGGTGTATTACTTTTTTTTTAAATCAAGTGTACTCGACGAGTGAATGAATATTCAATGATATGCAAATTAGACCGAAACTAATGACTGGATATTAAAAAGAAAACTATATTGGATTAATTTTCCAGATAATCATATTACGTTCAATATATTTTTTTCAAATTGGCAGAATATATCCAAATGCTTCCACAGAACAAATCCGTTATCAATAGTATGTGAATATCAGAAAGGGTGTGAACATAGTTAGGGTAATGGTTACGGTGAAACATAACTATGCGTATTAGTAGTTCGAGATTTTATAATTATTTATAAGGGAACGTTTTCAACTTTTTGAGTGGAAATTCATAATTTAGAAAAATACGTTTAATAGTGAAGTCAATAGAGATTTTCACTTCGGAAAAATTCCGGGAAGCAGTAACTTGAGAATACATCTCTGAACATGCCAGGAATAACATATCGAAAGTTACCAACAAATAGTTCTTGAGCGTAATTTGTTATTAAACAAATTATTTGCAAAACACCAGTCTTTGTCAAATATATCTTAAAATATTTTTTCTTTCAAAAAGTAATTGCGCCATTTGAAAGTACGGAAAATATCATATCAAAAATGTCTATGAAGTTTTTTTGTACAATCAAAAATGTAGGCTCCAGATTTTGTTGTTTAACGCACGGATGGAACCAGGAGATACGTAATTACTGCGCGCGGAGCGCGCGCGGCTTCGGGTGCGCTACACTAACTTTTGAACTAATTAATGAAATGACCTCACAAAAGCTTAAATGAAAGCAGAAACATGTAGCTATTGGATTATTATATTTTTAAATATAAAGATGAATGTATTTAGGAATAGTACATATATGAAATCGGAACATAAAGAGATTTGCGATGAAATAGGTAAAAGCTCTATCATTTTTGAAACTTTAAAATAAAAACTTGGGTCTTTCACATTTTACTCTTGAAGTAATGTATAAAAAGATCCGATAAGTGAAAAAAAATCTCAAAAATTTATTTTTGAAGATGTACACCCAAAATTTCAAAATTTTGAGAAAATGATAAAATTTGATGTATAAATTTAAAAACCGCTGCCCAAGGAATCACTACTTCCACATCCAAATCTCTTACAACAAAATACTATATTTGCACTCCAATATGTGAAAATAATTGTTTATGGAACTTTAATGGTATAATATTTGAAATCATGTACCCCGAAAACCCACAAAATTATATGCCACACCTGTAACAGAGGTGGGGGTGAATGAAGTGAAAAAAATTCTTGATGACTTTGGCTCTTGTACAGACACTAAATCACATTATTTCTTCACCACCTTTAATAACGGGGCGGGGGTGGTAATAGGGACGGCTAATGCCATTTTTTTTGAGGCCTTAGCTCCTCTTATATTTACTAAATACCAATTTCATGGACTCTTACTTGCTTGATTTACCTATTTACCCCCATTTACCTCAATTTACCCTTAAACTCTGCAACGGAATAAGATCAAAATATAATCTAGTTCCAGATCTCGTTAAAAACATACGTGTGCCATATTTTAAGTGAATATCTTAAACGGTTCGTGAGCACCAAAACGATACAAGACTAACAGACAGACCGACGCAACAGACAAATTTATTTTGCTCAAACTTAAAATATTGACGTTTCCTGATATTCTAAGCCTATTTAAACAATGAAAATTTCCAAAAATTTATTTGCGTTAATATACTTCAACTGAATGTCGAACTAATACGTAGAAAATAGCAAGACAAAGGTATAAAAAATCGTTGCGTGCCGTAAACTATACGATAGGAGTAAAGCCTCTACTTCAAGCATTTTCTTCGAGGGAATCTACTACGCATCCATACTACTCAAGGTAACCCACTGTGCATCCAATTTACTCGAGGAAAGCCACTCGCACTTCTTGAAGTAACCCACTCACATCCATTTTACTCGAGGAAACCCACTGCGCATCCATATCACTTGAGATAACCTACTGCGCATCTATAGCACTCGAGAAAAGCCACTGCGCATCCATACTACTCGTGGTAACCTACTGCGCATCCATACTACTTGAGGTAACCTACTGCGATCTATAATACTCGAAAAAAGTCACTGCGCGTCCAAAATATTCAAGGAAAGCCACTGCGCATCCATAACACTCGGGGAAACCTACTGCGCATCCATAGTAGTCGAGGAAAGCCCTGCGCATCCATACTACTCAAGGTAACTTTAACAACACAATATTTGAAATCGTCTACCCCAAATACCTGTAAAACGATATGCTACATCGGTAGTAGTGGTGGGGGTGGTGGTAGAGGGTTGGTAGTGGGGGATGAAGTAAACAAATATTTTGAAGCTTTTGGTTCTTGCACACACACACTAAATCACATTTTTTTTCATCCCCTTTAATCAGGGGGTGGGGGTGGTAATGGGGGTGGCTAATGCCAACATTTTTTTTTAGACCTTAGCTTCTCTAGTATATACGAAATACAAATTTTATGGACTCTTACCTGCTTGATTTACCCATTTACCCCTAATTTACCCCAATTTACCTCCAACCCTTCGACGGAACAAGATGAAAATATAATCCACTTCCAGATCCCGTTAAAGTACGTATGTGTACCAAATTTCAAGTTAATATCTTGAACGGTTCCAGAGTAAACGTGCGCACAAAAAAAAGTTACAGACAGACCGACAGACAGACAGATATTTTTTTTCGCTCAAACTTAAAATCTCGACGTTTCATAACATTTTAAGCCTATTTGAACAATAAAAATTTTAAAAATTTTTTTGTCGTTACTATATTTCCACTGGATGTGGAAGTAAAACCTAATTCTCTGGTTCAAATCGCGTTATTAGATCTCTGTAGGCACAATTTTTAAAGCTTGAAATGTGTACTTTAAGGTTAGGATTTTGCACAGTGAGAGGGAAATATGTGTTTATTTTCGGTTTATTATAAATATTTAAAAAATCATAAATGGTATAATCTTTAAAATAATTTCAGATACTTCCCATTGTTCTAAGGAATACAACCATATACAGTTTTTATCATTAATTTTGTATATAGGCAAATGCTATACTTTAATAATGAAATTAACCACTATTTTCATTCACAAAATACGATATTTAAATATAACAGAAATTTATAATAAAAAATATATATATAATTGTATTCGTTAGACCAATAGCAAGTATCTAAAGCAGTTTTAAGATTATACTAGGTGTAGTTTTTTAAATATTTACAATAAATCGAAAATAAACGCATATTTCCCTCTCACTCTGCAAAATCCTAGCCTTAATATACTTCAAGGGGATTTACCTTAAAAATTAAATTAACTCCCTTTTTTACGAAAATAATTTGTTTTTGCTCTAAATTTCATGAAATTATGTAGTCCAGTCAATGAAAGAGTTGTAGAGAACATTTTGGAGGGGAGAATTTTTCTCTTCAGGAATGTGTTGGGGGTAGTCAGGAGGTAAACATACTAAAAGTCCCCGCCCCTAGCCCCGCCGCTTCAGTAGGAGAGGGGGGTGGAAAGGTTCCTTTTTTCGATTCTTCGCTTATAACTCGGAAACGATGCGTCGTATGGGAAAAGGTAATCTGTGCAAAATTAAACGTAATTAAATTTCCCACAAGAATGTTTATATTCATTTTCTTCCTATGTGTTATATTTTACGAGATATTCTCCGTTATGAAAAGTCAAATTTTAAATGAATTTTTGACGTTACGAAACGTCACATTTTTCATAATTGTCATTTTCATTACATAACTAGTTATGTAAAAAAAAATTATGTAACTGATTATTGAACCTATTTGTTGTCACCAATTTTCAAATTTCATATATACTTCTTCATACCTGTTTTTTGATTTACCAGGTGTTATTGAATTTACTGCTAAAGCCGATTGTTCTATATCAGATGGAATATCCATATCTGAATCAATCAATTTCGACTGAATTTTCTTCAAAAAATTCAGCAGATTGACAAGTAAAGTTTATTTATACAAACGTCAATCCGTACTAACGCTTAGGTAAAGCGATGAACTCAGAATTTATTTGTACGGCTGCAAGCGTAGCTATGATGGGAACCGCAAAATAGTATTCAAAATAAATTGTCATTTCTGTTCTAATTTGGAGCGGGATTAGATAAAATTTTGTACTTAACATGTTATGAAAACAGTAATTTTACTTGACTCATGTAATTTGCAAAACTCGCTCGCTTCGCTCGCTCGTTTTGGCAAATATTACATTCGTCATGTAAAATTACTCTTCTCATAACTGGTTACGTAAATAACTATAGGAAAATCGAAGCTTCCCGTTGGTCGTTATTAATATAACAAAAAGCTCATTAGAGCTAAGCAGACTGTATTTTTCCTTTATGTAGTTGATTTGGGATTAATAGGTAAATAAAGTAACTATAAAATGAACGTTAGGTCAGTTAAGCGAGCTTACCACGTGTACTGTTTCTGTATCCTCCTGCTCCGGGGTTGTGATGAATGTCTTGTTCAGAGGCCTCTGTGCTGTTCCAGTGGAGCAATCTTCCTGGGGTTTTCTAACTTCTAAATGTTACATATGATCACGCACACACCACAGTTTAAAATATTGACTTCCACAACGAGTCTTCTATTTCTAATTGACTGCTAGAACGCGAGTCGTCTATTTTGATTGACTGCTAGAACGCGCGTCGATTGACTTCTAGAACGCGCGTCGTCTGTTCTCGATGACTGCTAGCACGCGAGTGTTTCTATATTCTTCTATCTAAGTATCTAGTGGTGGGGGCAATCTTAACTGACACAAAATGATAGGCAACTAATAATACGCAGTAAAATATTGTCGAACCTACGATTGATAATTACTAGGCGCAAATTCTTCGATAATTACATTTAATTCTCAACATTCCCCTCACCAAAATACGAGTTATTTTACCAAATCTAAAACTAACAAAAAAAACTAAAAATAAACGAGAAAAACTAAATTACTAACTAAAAGGCTGTCAATCGACAGGCAGCGGACACAGTTTGACAACTGGTCGCTTGAATATGCCAGTGCTCGTTCGTACGCTTACCACCCGGACTATACCATCAGCTCCTGGATGAGTTTCTGTTACGCGGCCTAACTGCCATTGTAAAGGGGGTAAATTTTCTACCTTTATCAACACTAAAACACCAGGTAAAATAGCTTTCCCCGGGTCTAACCACTTTCCCCTTTGTTGCAAAGTATGCAAATATTCGGAATGCCACCTCACCCAAAAACTCTGGTGCATTCTTTGTAATAATTGCCAGCGACTAAGTCGTGACAACGAAATACCGGTAACGTCTGCATCCGGAACAGCCGTCAATGGCTCTAAAGTAAGGAAATGACCTGGTGTCAGGGCAGACAAGTCATTTGGATCCGAACTAAGCGCAGTCAAGGGTCGCGAATTGAGGATGGCCTCTATTTGTACAAGAACCGTATAGAGTTCTTCATATGTTAAGATTTGTTCCCCTATGACCCTCTTTAAATGTGTTTTTACTGAACGAACACCACTCTCCCATAAGCCGCCCATATGGGGCGACGAGGGCGCGTTAAAATGCCAATCTATCGCTACTTGGCCCGCGGCCAGTTTCATGTAACTACTAAGTTCTTTGTGAGCCTTCACAAAGTTTGATCCGCAATCACTATAAATTTTACTACATCTACCTCGTCTTGCGACGAATCTCCGTAATCCAGCTAAAAAAGCCTCGGCGGTCATGTCCGAGACTAATTCTAAGTGCACAGCCTTGGTGGCCATACAAACAAATAAGCACAAATACGCCTTCCTAACCACAGCTCCCCGAACCCTACCCACAGTAATCATTAGTGGACCAGCGTAGTCCACGCCTACGTGAAGAAATGGTTTCAATTGTGACACTCGAACTGCAGGTAAATTTCCCATAAGGGGTTGGAGAGGTGTAGGGTTCGTACGCCAACACCTTACACACTTCGTCAAGACGCTACGAATGGCCCGTTTTGGTGACAATATCCAAAATTGTTGAGCTAGAATCGACTGTACTGTCCGTGGCCCTGCATGTAGGTACTTGATATGAACATTCTCTATAAGAAGCTGCGTTAACCGACAGGAACGCGGCAAGAGTATAGGGTGCTTTTTATCAAACCCCAACTGAGAATGATAAAGCCGACCGCCTACACGTAAAATGTTCTGTTCATCTAAAAATACGTTCAATCTTCTCAAAGGCTTTGACGGCGATAGTCGCTTTTTCAACCTTACTATATCTTGACTAAAATGTGAGCGTTGTACGTGACTAACTAAAACGAAAATGGAATTTCGCATTTCTAAAAGAGATAAAAAATTGTCTAAGTGGCGTTGACTAGGATTTCTAAGATTACGAATAAAACGCACCATGTATGCTACTACTCGTTTTATCGTTTCTAAACTACTATGTTTTTCTAAAAGTTCATCTAAAATGTTTGAATCGACTAAAGTAGTTAGAGTAATTTTTCGTTCTTCCTCCAAGGCTTCGGAAGGAACAGACACATTACTCTCTTTTTCTAACCATAATTCGTCGCGACGGTACAAAAAATCGGGTCCCCCCCACCATAGGGAATGGTGGACTAATTCCGAGGGGAATAACCCCCGGGATGCGCAATCGGCGGGATTTTCTAAAGAAGAAACGTGATACCACGCTGTCGGAGACAGTTTTTCTTGGATATGTGCTACACGATTACTAACGAATGTCTGCCACCTATGTGGAGACGATTTTATCCAAGAAATCGCTACCATGGAATCCGACCAAGCACAAACTCTATGAAATTGAATTTTACTACTATATACAGAGAGACAGAACGATAATAAATCGGCTAATAATACAGCGGCGCACAACTCCAGCTTAGGAATAGAAATGCGTTTAAGTGGAGCGACCCGAGACTTGGCACATAAGAACGACAAGGATACGTTATCATCCGAATCTAGGGCCCTAATGTAACTTACTGCGGCATAGCCTTTCTCGCTAGCATCGCAGAACCCGTGAAGTTCGCAGCGTAAATTACCCACTACTATACGTCTAGCTAAATGTATGTCCGAAAGCCGTGACAGCTCTGCACGATACTGTTGCCAAGCTCGCAAAATATCCGGAGGTGGAGTGTCGTCCCATCCCAAACCTAAACACCATAGGCGCTGTATTAAATGTTTTGTAAAAAATGTGACAGGCGTTAAGATTCCTAAAGGGTCAAAAACTCTAGCTAATTCTGAAAGGATGCTACGTTTGGTACAAGATTTGTCAAGTGTTTGCACATTAAATGAGAACACATCGTTGGCAGGATACCATTTTAACCCTAATATCTTTAAACTTTCTTCCTTGTCAAATGATAACGAACTATGCATTAAATGAGAAGAAGGTAAAGTGGAAAGCAAGGACGCATCGTTGCTCGCCCACTTGCGCAGTTCGAAACCACCCTCTTTTAATAAACCGATCAGCTGGTTTTGCAAGAGAGTAGCTCCCTCGAGAGTATCACTGCCCGTAACTATGTCATCCATGTATGTGTCTACCTTTAATGCGGCGGCAGCTAACGGAAATCTACTAGCACCGTCCTCCGCCAATTGTTGCAACACTCGAATTGCTAAATAGGGTGCACAATTTACCCCATACGTAACCGTTAATAATCTAAAATTTTGTATTTCCTCCCTAGGTGAAAATCGCCAAACTATACGCTGATAATCTACTTGATTAGGATTAACTAATATTTGCCTGTACATTTGTTTAATGTCAGCGGTGAAAACAAAGTTATGTAATCTGAAATTCAATAAAATTGTGACTATATCTCTCTGCAATTTCGGACCAGCAAGCAAACTATCGTTTAATGAAATGCCATTGGAGGCTTTCATCGACGCATCGAATACTACTCGCAACTTTGTCGTGGGGCTCTCTGGTCTGAGTACACAATGGTGTGGAATATAAAATGCGTTGTCTGAGACGGTTTCGTCAGAAACTCGTTCCATGTGACCTAATTCTAAATATTCCCTAAGAAAATTCGAATACTCTAAATGCAACGACGGATTTTTTACTAATCGTCGTTCTAAAGAAAGAAATCTATTAATAGCTAGCTGCTTTGTGTTCGGAAAAAACACACTATTATCCCTGAAAGGGAGAGAAACTACGAACCTTCCACTATCGGTTCTACAATGACTATCTAAAAAATACTTTTCACAGATGACGTCATCTGGAGAAAGCCTGGAATGTTCTGGGACATTTTCCAGTTGCCAAAATTTTGTAACTAAATTTTCTAGTGAACTACTATCTACTGAACAAAAGAAAGAATTTACTATTGGAGTAGGTTGCTGTGTATTCCCCATTAAAATATATCCAAACACCGTATTGAGAGCTATAGGGGTATTTTCTGCGCCTAGAATCCTCCCACTAGTTAAAAGTAACGGGAAAATATCTGCGCCTAAAAGTAGGTCAATAGGGCCTGGACAATTAAATTTGGGGTCCGCCAAAGTGACGTTGCACAGATGCGGCCACGCTTCTATATCTAAATGCGCTGAAGGCAAATCTGAACAGAATTTTGGCAAAACTATAGCACTAAGGTCGAATGTCGGAGTAGGTTTACCAACCGGTCGCAAAGTAATGTCTACCCCGGAGGCTTGAGACACTAGTGGTGTCTGACATAACCCTTGAACTGACATTGACGTGTTAAACTGACGAATTCCTAATCTATGAGCGCATTTTTGCGAAATAAAACTAAGTTGCGCTCCACTATCTAATAATGCCCGACATTTTTCAAAAATCCCCCTACTATTTCTAACTTCTATAAGAGCTGTGGATAATAAAATTCCATTTTTATTACGCACGAAACCCGACAAGGAACTAAAAGAGGTGCTAGGACCTGCGCTACCGGCGGGGTTCAACTCCTCCGCGCGGGAATGACTAGCCGACTCTAGTACCGGTTTACTAGGAGCCTGTGGCTCAGTCTTTCTACTAAAATGCAACATGCTATGATGTTTACTATGACAAGTTCGACATCTAAAATTTGAGCTACATTGTTTGATGCTATGTGCAGCGCTCAAACAATTCAAACATAATCGGAACTGTCTTACTAATTGATAACGTTCTTGAGGATTTTTTTCTATAAACTGTGGACATTTGCTAACTACGTGGGATGATTTACATAAACAACAATCTAGGCTGTGAGCAGGCTTCGAGGCCGTAGCACAGAAGGCAGACCTATGCTGTGGCTTACTAGAGTGTGGTGATCTACTAATATCTATCTTTTTATTTTTTAATCTAGAGGAAGATTGATCCATTTGTTCTAATGTGACACAATGGTTTTCTAAGAACTTTACTAACTTCGCATAAGTGGGTATAGTGGTCGTACTACCATGGTGCAATTCAAACCGCGTAAGTATCGCACCATCAAGACGTTTCATGAGCATGTGGCTAAGAATAAAATCCCAGTGGTCAACTGGAAATTCTAAATTACGAAGAGCTGCTAAGTTTTCTTGATAACTATCTAAAAGTTTACGAAGTTCGACTATACTATCTGACGAAATTTTTGGAGCATTTTCTAACTCAGAAAAATAAGCATTAGCTAATAAACGCTTATTTGAATATCTTTTCACCAGGTTATCATATACAACCTTATAATTGCCCGCTAACATCGGCAAGTATTGAGCCATACTAAGAGGCGGCCCTTTTAACGAAGACAGTAAATAGTTAAACTTTTCAATGTCTGACAAACTCTCATTTGTGTGAATTAAGGCATCATAAAGCTGAATAAAAGAGGGAAAAGCTTTAATGTCTCCAGAAAATTTCGCCAACTCTATTTTCGGAAGGTTGATGTGACTAGGCACAACCGAAGTAGTATTGTGCAACAGCGACATCCTCCTATTATCATCTTTTTCAAAAAGATCTGTATGTGCCGTCTGTATAGCATAATATTGTTTTTCAAAACTACGTAATATTGCATATTCAGCATCTAAATCTGCATCTTTATCAAGCGCTAATATGTTTAAAATACCCGAATAATTTCTATCAAATTCCCCTTTAATAGCTTCCAATTGTGCAAATCTCGACTTAAAGGCAGTATGATATTTTTTATCCGCTAAAGCTCTTTCGCAAATCTCATGAGTTTCTTGCAATCTATTTATTTCAGATGTCTGAAACGCCCTGTATTTTTTCAATTTGTCTGCGGCTGACATTTTCTACAATGAAATTGAACTATAATTTCGTAACTATTTTCTATGATTGACTAAACTGTGTTTTACTACCACTATAACACAACCCTCTAAGCGATTCCCAAAGTATCTACACTAATCTCTAAACTTGAGTTACGAAAAGAACTAAAAAAGGTAATCTAAAAGTCTAAAAGTGCTCCCATATGAGAGAACACCTCAAAGGCAACCCTTGACGCTACAAACTACACTATGTATGAACAAAAGGAAAATGATCTCTATCCACGGTTACGAGGTTATAAATCACTGAAATATTTCAGAATAAATTTATACTACAAAAACCGTACCTCTGACTAGCTATAAATGACTAATTTAACCCCTCAACAGTGGGATATTAACATTGCATTCCACGACTATTAGCTGAAATAACAATATCTAAAACAGTTCAGTTTACCACTGGATTCACCATCTAAACAAGTAAATGATGGGGAAATTTTAACTTCGCGGAATCTACTAACTGCTAATGTAAACAAACAAACAGAATGGATTAAAAATCGCACTATAACACTATAACTATATTTGCTTGAATGTTAACCAGCAGTATTATAAGTTAAAATTATCTACTTCTGAATTATTTAACCCAATGCTAAATAATCAGTTTTCAAACTATATTTTAAATTGTGGTAAACAGAACGAAATTAATGCAATGTCTTCTCCTTGCGTGTAAATCTAAATCAGCTGTTACTTCGAACGGCGTGGCAAGCGTACGCTGCGACTGCGCCGTACAACGAAAAGTAGTTCCTATTTAGAGAGCTCTGGCAGCTACTCTGTCATTGGCCAACAGTTTGAATGCTAACCGACCATCTAACAAAAAACGTGAAATGGAGAACGCTAATCTAAAATTTCACACTAATATATTCACCTATTAATTATCAATCAGGGTCGAAGGCACCAAAAAATGGTCGTTATTAATATAACAAAAAGCTCATTAGAGCTAAGCAGACTGTATTTTTCCTTTATGTAGTTGATTTGGGATTAATAGGTAAATAAAGTAACTATAAAATGAACGTTAGGTCAGTTAAGCGAGCTTACCACGTGTACTGTTTCTGTATCCTCCTGCTCCGGGGTTGTGATGAATGTCTTGTTCAGAGGCCTCTGTGCTGTTCCAGTGGAGCAATCTTCCTGGGGTTTTCTAACTTCTAAATGTTACATATGATCACGCACACACCACAGTTTAAAATATTGACTTCCACAACGAGTCTTCTATTTCTAATTGACTGCTAGAACGCGAGTCGTCTATTTTGATTGACTGCTAGAACGCGCGTCGATTGACTTCTAGAACGCGCGTCGTCTGTTCTCGATGACTGCTAGCACGCGAGTGTTTCTATATTCTTCTATCTAAGTATCTAGTGGTGGGGGCAATCTTAACTGACACAAAATGATAGGCAACTAATAATACGCAGTAAAATATTGTCGAACCTACGATTGATAATTACTAGGCGCAAATTCTTCGATAATTACATTTAATTCTCAACACCCGTAATTACTCCGAAATATTGCATATTTTCAGCCTCTATTGACTCCACTATATCTTGAATTTCCATTTATAATTATTCTTTTACATTTGTGTGCAGTGCTTACGGCTTAAGTTTAAAATAAAATTGATTATTTTATTTGTTTTAAAAATAATTTTATTATTATTATTTATCCCATATTTTCGTTACGGAAATCTGGTTACCTTACTGAAAAGTAAAATTAATTAACTAGGTTAAAAAAAACTGTATCGATCAATGCTGATGTGTAACATTGTATTTAGGTCACCTTGTTTTGATTCTGATACATTCTTTTAAACTGGAATATTTTTATTTTCAATCATAAATAATTACTTTACACAATGTGCGGCTATTTACAAATTAACATCGAAATAATTCGCGGCATGTTTTTCATAACAATTATATCATCGTTACTGTCTCTCTCCAATAAACTTTTTATTCTTGTGTGGATATTACGGATCTTGAGATTAATAACATCAATTATTTTCAGCTTATTTAGGCGAGAATAAAATAGATCTAAATCCAGATATAATTAGAATAATTTAAAATTAAATGTTGAACAATAACACACGTACCATTCATTTCTCATTATATAATTCGTAACTCAACCAATTATATTTATCAGTAAACTTCAAAATTAATTTTAAACAATTTAGACTTATTTTTTTATTTTGCTTTATTCAAGTAATTCGTAGAGAAAACATATTTAAAGCTTAATGAATACTTTAATTAATATTATATCTATATTTAACTATTGTATTGATCATCTCGGTAGTGTTATGTGAAAGTCCATTTGCAAGCAATAAAGTTTATATGCCAGAATTAAAAAATAATACAATAACAAAAATGAATCATTCATTGCCTTCGGTAAGTAGATAGTAGATTGTTTCAGGAGTCGCTTGGCCCTGAGTTCGCCTTTCTTCACTTCGACCGAAAAGGTCTTTTGTGAGTTACCCTACAACTAGTTGTTGCCCAGGATTCCAAGACTTTTTGCAAAGCTTGTGATTTTCCTGGGAGCTAATTTCCTTATGTCTTCAGGCGTTAATTCCGTTTATTCTAGGTACTTTAGCCAATGCGGATTAGTACCTTGCATTCAAAAAGTATATGTTCCGCAGTCTCAATTGCAACTTCACAGTATCTGCATTTGTCATCATCGGCCATGCCCATGTTCTTAAGATATCTCAAGGGGCAATGCCAGTTAGAAGGCCTGTGATCAGCCTTAGGTCGAACTTCTCAAGTTCGAGAAGCCTTGTGGCATTCTTGATAGTCTAGGTGCCCGCGTACATAAAGGCAATTTATACATATCCTCGTATAACTTCTTGTACGGCATAATTGCGCCTAGTCTATCACTTTTTTCCTTTGCGAAAATTTTCGTAAACGCGGCGTTCCTCCTCGGCAGGTAAAAGACGATTTCCACGCGTCGGACTCGAAAATCGGCAAATATATTTTGTCGGACAATTTGAGAATTGGATTCTACATATTTCTAATAAGCAATCTTGAAAAAATCAGCTGGTTATCAGTCGCGACATTATACGGCCGTCTTGCTGATGTTTTTCCAAAAATATGAACGAGTCAAGATTGCATGTTTTTGCAATTTCTCCGGTTCCGAAATGCGAGCTGTTCTTTGCTATTTTTCGCAGATATCTCCAGAACCATTCGAGCTAGCTAATTTACATAGAATTAAATTTGCTTAAATTATATTTATAATGTTGCAAAAACCGAAGTGTATATTGCATTTGATCGGCACGAATTACTTTCAAACTTTCAAAATGTCCGTCTGTCCATCTGTCCGTCTGTCCGTCCGTCCGTCTGTCTGTCCGTCACGTTTATTGTAAGCACGATAACTTAAGAAAGAAAAGTCCGACTGTGTTGAAATTTTGAAAGTAAGTTAATGTTAGCTAGAGGAAGAACTCTTCTTTTCCATTCAAAGTTAGCCGGAGTAGGTGCATTTTGGAATGATTGCAAACTGGTTAACCATATGGTAGATGTAGTGATTATTGTGTTGAATGAGGGCATCCTGTGTGGGCGGTAGACTTTGAATCATCTTTATGCTGTCAAATTCTGTTGGATAGAACACAATTACCTGAAAATGATTACAAATTAACTTACTGGTAGGGCTATGTAACATTTCACTACACTAACCTCTTGCCAAGATTCCTTGGCTTGCTTCAGTCTTCGACTTGTAGAGTAAAAGTGCATGTAGAAAATACAGACTTTTCTTAATCATTTCTTGAGTTATTACAAAATAAACTGGCCGTCTCTTGATTGATAAGAGTAACCCATTAGTATTAATCAACTCTCTCTATACATGATAGTTTGGTAAATAACCATCCTATCATATTCCCTACTAAATGTTGTATGCAAGTTATGTTAATTCTTGTCATCTTATCGGAGAATATTATCTATTCCCATTTTTTTCCTCAAAATTAGGAAATTTTCTTACTTTACTATTTCTATTCGTTATTAAATAAAGATTTAAGGAAAGATATTTGAGAGCAAACTTAACACACCAAAACTCTTTTTTTATCTATCGATTGAAAAAAAATTAATGGATTTTAGATAATCCTTAGCCCTTAATGTATTTTGGATAGGCCCGAATCAATGAAACGGTGATTAACTTCGATTCCAACGGCCTGTTTGCTGCCTTACTTCTACTACATTTGTTACATACCCTTAGTAATAAATTAATTCTTGAATGTATCTTCCTAGCTTTATCTAAAGGCTTCAAATCCAGGCCAATGGCACAAAAACTTGGTTTAGTGAAAGCCGATGCAACCACCAGACCTAATAGAATTGGGTCATTTGCGAATTTAAATTGTACTGG
Source organism: Rutpela maculata (assembly GCA_936432065.2). Taxonomy (NCBI): domain Eukaryota; kingdom Metazoa; phylum Arthropoda; class Insecta; order Coleoptera; family Cerambycidae; genus Rutpela; species Rutpela maculata. The sequence continues at coordinate 79,477,906 of OW386286.2, read as the reverse complement.
AGAGAAATAAAATTCCTTTCGATTTATAAGATATAACTGCGAATGGAATACGTAATGCCGAGGACGGCAGGGAAACAGTTCTCGTTATTCTAACGAATATAAATAGGTCAGTTGTGGAAGAAAAATATTTTACTATTTTATATATTATATAAATGCAAACTTATTATTGGACTCGAATTTTCTACGTTGGTTATGTTCTATGTTATTTTGAAATAATATAAATGGCGGAAATAAAGGGTTTCAGTTAAAAAAGAAATATATGGAAGTAAATTTTTATAGCAAATTTCATGGTTTTTTTAAAACGTCTTCAAGCGGAAACGTATTATTCTCGTTCGGCTGTCCCTTAGATCATGATGGAGCTAGCTTCTTCAATGTCAATAGCTATAATAATTATCAAAATTTCACAGATCACCCTTGCCCCGACCTATTTTTTAACACGTACATGTATTTTTTAACACGTACCGGAGGTACCGGAGAATAAGGCTCATTGATTAGAGTATTTTTGTATTTTACTTTCACATACACGTAGTCAAGTGGAACTATAGTAACGGTAAAAAAAATTGAAAATCTTTTTGTTTAAAGCGGCTTAGAATATCACGAAACGTCGAGATTTCAAGTTTCAGCAAAAAAAATTATGTCTGTCTATCGTAATGTCTGTAACTTTTTTGTGCACATGATTACTCTAGAACCGTTTACGATATTAATTTGAAATTTGGTACACCTGTGTATTATAACTAGATCTAGAACCAGATTATATTTTCATCTTATTTTGTTGAAGGGTTGTGGGATAAATGACAGTAAATGGTAAAGCAAGCAAGTAAGAATCCATAAAACTGGGATTTAGTGTGTATACGAAAAGTCAAGGTTTCAAAAATTTTAGGCATCAACTACCCCCACTACCACCCCACACCATGATTAAATGGACTTTAAAAATAAAATTGTCCTTTAGTGTGTACACAGAACCAAAGTCCTCAAACTTTTTGAAATTAGCTACCCTCTCTACCATCCTCCACTCCATTATTTACGGGGGTAAAAATAAGAATAATTTATTTTGAATAATTACGTTCATTATTTTGCTTCATTACAATGTTAAACTAATCAACGGCTGAGTTCATGAATAACTCGTATCTGTTGACATATACACAAATCTTGAAAAATTAATATAATGTTTATGTGGCAGATAATTCATTTACAAAATAAATAAAAATCAGTAAAATGTTTGACATTAAATAATTGACTTATGTCATATAAATATTCATGTATTTTACTGTGGTGAAATAAATATAAAATAAGATAATTTCTGGAAGCAGTTGAAGTGAGATAATGAAAATATATAGATTACCAGAACATTATTTCGTTGAAGTTAAGAACCTGTTTCGTAAGGGAATTTATTCTTGATATACTGGCATGATCAGACTTAGATCGTCACTACCTATATAGAAAGAATGATTAATAGTTATTTTCCTGTTTTTCTTACTGAATATTAGATATTAAGTGTATGTAAGAAGTTGACAAGATGTTTCGTAGAGGGAACTTCAAGTTAATATACTAATGTGATCAGACCTGGATCAATAGTGTGATGTGTTGCCACCCCTAGAATGAATTCAATTAATTCAGATGTATTTGCACCAACTCGAGAAAGAACCTACCAGAAGTTAGTTCTAAAGTGACATCTGGAATTATCTAGAGAATGGTGGCGTCATCACAGAACAATCGAGATCTGTCATTTTTAGGTATAAAAAACCAGTAGTTCAGAAAGTATAGAAAGTTTTGAAGTTTGATGGACAAGTGATGTTAAGAGTACAAAGTGATAAACATTGTTATTTTTAGTCAGTAAAGTGCATTTAAGTAAATAATCAGTATTGTGAAGTAACCAGTAAATTATTAAATAAAGTGTGTTAGTAGACATCTCTTGCTATAATTTTTGGAACCCACGGAATTTACAAGGGGTAGTTTCCTAAGGGTGGAAACACGTTACAAATTGTTGTCAGAAGTAGAATTTTATGACAAGAAGAGCTCTGAAGTTGTGCTGGAGTGTTCGAGAAGTATTCTCGACGGAGTGCTAACACAGAGGACTAATTTACTGGACATTATTCGAGGGTTATTTTCGAACAGGAAAATAGTGTTAAGTGCATTTTTGAGACATTGTAGAACATTTTAATTAGGACATTAGTGTAATAATTAAATCCTTTAAACTGAGTAGTGATAGAGGCACTGAAAAAACTCATTTGTGTTAGTGCGTGAAAAATTTCTAGAACTTTTCTATTTGAACATTAGTGGAGATTATTAAATTCTCTGAACTGGATAGTGACAAGACTCTGGATAAGTCTTTTTCGTGCTGTTTCGAGATTTTTCTGGAAAGTTCCATTACCGATATTGACGTGGCAGTTAAATTTATTTTATTTTTAACATAATCGTATGCCCATTACAACAAGAAGCATGGCTACGGAGAAACAAATGAAGGACCTACTTGCGGAATTTACGAGGATGATGGCAGAGCAGCGCCAGGAAGAAAAAGAAGAACAAGAAAGGAGACGTCAGGAAGACAAAGAAGAACAGGAGAAAAGACGTCAAGAGGAGAAGGAAGAATAAGAAAAGCGACGTCAAGAAGAAAAAGAAGAGCAAGAAAGAAGACGTCAAGAAGAGAGAGACGAATTAAAGAAAACGATGGAAAATCTGGAAATAAGACGCCAAGAGGAAAAAGAAGAACAAGAAAAACGCCAGGAAGAATTAAGGAAAAACTGAGCGGTCAAATAAAAACACAACAGGACGCAATCATTTCTGCCAATGAAGAACTAAAGAGTGAAATCAAGGAGGAAGTAAGCGAAGTCAAAGGGGAGGTAAATGAAGTTAAAGAAAAAGTAAACAAGTTCGAAGAAGAAGTCAAGGGAGAAATAGACCGGCTTAAACGACAGTTGAGAGATAGAGGAAGCCAGCAGGTGGTATCATCAGGTCAGCGACTAAAACCTCCTTCTTTTGACGGCCAAAGTTCCTGGACGACGTGTAAGAGGCAGTTTGAGGCAGCAGCGGGTGCGAACAACTGGGATAATGAGGAAAAGGCCATGGAATTAGTTCTGGCGTTAAGGGGCCAAGCCTCCAAACTCCAAACCATCCTAGTCGAGAAACAAAGGGACTTCAAAGTCTTGGAAGCTGCATTAGACTTGAGGTATGGCGATCAACACCTTGCCCAATTATATCAGGCTCAGCTGAAATCCCGGATGCAAAAAGCTGGGGAAAGTTTACAAGAATTTGAAGCTTCGATAGAGAGACTGGCACACCTGGCGTATCCGAGTGCACCTAGAGAATTTCAGGAACAATTTGCCGTAGGGGCCTTTTTAGATGGCATAAGGGACGAAGAGGTCAGGCGAGTTTTGAGGCTGACGAGACACCAAAGTAGTAGCGAAGCTTTGGTGCGTGCACTCGAAGTAGAAGCAGCTTACAGGGATACGCCAAGGTCGAGAATGCGAGCTGTGACTCTCGAAGAATCGCTACCAGAAATGAACCAGAACCCCATATTGACTGAGATGCAGAAAATGTTTACCAAACTATTCGATAAATTAGATGATCTCAGGGAGCAGGGAAAACAACAAAATAAACGAAAGCCGAGTGGAGGTATTAAATGTTACAACTGCGGCAAGGTGGGACATATGAAACGAGACTGTCGATAGCAGAACTTGGAGAGTCGAGTAAATGCTGTGAATGTTGAAGAGAAGCAGGAAAACAGTACCAGGGGGGTTGTTCTGGCTAGGGAATGCGGTGACCCCAGAGAAATAAAGATTTCCCAGCTTAGAGAAATTTCGAATAGTCTGTTGTTACAAGGCTATGTGAATGGAAGAAAATGTTTGTTTACCATCGACACAGGTACTACGTTATCAATAGTACGGGGGACAGGGCTACGGTTCATGGAGAAGTAGACCTGGGTTTGCAGATTGGACAATTAAGGTTTGACCACAAGGTCATCGTGGCTGACATCACGGATGACTTCATTTTGGGTCTGGACATCATGGAACAGTATGGATTTATTGTTGACGTAGGAAAGCGAGTCTTAAGAATTGGGAACGAACAATTTATTCTGTCAAAAGTGAATGACCAATGCGAGAAAACCAGGCTATTCACAACGCAGGCAGTCAAGACTCCTGCATTATACAGAAAATTAGACAAGGAAGATTGCAAGCGCTACCCTCAGGTGAGAAAATTGCCGAACATGGTTGAAGTCAACACTGTCAAGGTCGATCTTCCAGACAGTTGGTCAAAGAAAATTCTGAGGCAAGAGCAATTGCGCGATGTAGAAATCGGACCCATATTGAGAGCAAAAGAAGAGGGAACGCGTCCAGTATGGAAGGATGTTTCCAACAAAGAAGTGGTGCTGAAGGCTTTATGGTCACAATGGGATTCACTTACAGTCGTAAATGGGCTTTTGAGGAGAGCATGGGAAAGCCCAGATGGGAAGCAGGTTGCCATGCGTCTAGTGATTCCCAGATGTTGTGTACCAGAAGTACTCCAGGAAGCGCATAATGAAACGTCCAGCAGACACTTCGGCATAAACAGGACATTGAGTAGAGCACGGGAACAGTTCTATTGGGTTAATAGTCGTCAGGATGTGGAGGCTTGGTGTCGCAAGTGTAAGAATTGTGCTGCCCGTGGGGAACCATTTTCCATGAGCAACTACAGAAATGGAAGTCGAGAACAGCCGAAGAATGACCGAGAGCAGATGACCAAAGCTAGTAACCGATGGAAGGCTCGTTATGATCAGAATGCCAGTACAGGGGGATTCAAGGCGGGAGATCTGGTTTGGCTATACAACCCACAGCGGAAGGAATGGAGACCCCCGAAACTTCAACCGCCTTGGGATGGACCGTATACTGTTATTACCCGAATTAATGATGTCGTCTATCGGATTCAACGAAACAAAAAGTCCAAGATGAAGATCGTACATTTGGATAGACTGGAGAAGTATGTGAAAGAGGCTGAATTGCCTGACCGGGACGTTCAGGCTTAAGGAGGGGGTAGTGTGATGTGTTGCCACCCCTAGAATGAATTCAATTAATTCAGATGTATTTGCACCTACTCGAGAAAGAACCAACCAGAAGTTAGTTCTAAAGTGACATCTGGAATTATCTAGAGAATGGTGGCGTCATCACAGAACAATCGAGATCTGTCATTTTTAGGTATAAAAGACCAGTAGTTCAGAAAGTATAGAAAGTTTTGAAGTTTGATGGACAAGTGAGGTTAAGAGTACAAAGTGATAAACATTGTTATTTTTAGTCAGTAAAGTGCATTTAAGTAAATAATCAGTATTGTGAAGTAACCAGTAAATTATTAAATAAAGTGTGTTAGTGGACATCTCTTGTTATAATTTTTGGAACCCACGGAATTTGCAAGGGGTAGTTTCCTAAGGGTGGAAACACGTTACAATAGTATATGAATAGAACGAATGATTTTTTTTGAAAGTTATCTGATAAATACCAAAAATAATGTTATTTAATAGTGATGTAAGTAAAAATGCAAGATATTTATTTTGACTTTGACTTATTTAAAAAAATTTCTTTTATTACCATTTTTATTTGTATTAGGAGGAATCAATTTATAAAGTTTAGGGCCACAAAATGTGAAAAATTTTAGGCTAGCTTTTCTAGAATACTCAGGAATTACGGAAAGGTTTTCAAAGTTGGCTTGAGCAAAGTGTTCATGATCACTGAGTTTTCTTAGTATGACATACCTTTCGGTGAGGCCGAGACCAGTACTTTTGGCACCTTAGCAACGCCAGTCTTTATGGTTCGGTTGCTCGGGCGCCAGTTTCCTATATTACTTGGGAAACACCACGTACTTCAAACAGCCTGTACAGTAGCTGGCGTAACTACAGTGGAGAAACGGTAAATTCCAGTGGGTCAAAATGGGGAAAATTAAACTTCCACACATACAGAAGTAAAACGCACAATTCGGAAGAAAAGATTTATTTCCTATAATCTACAATAATAAGAAATGCTATTTACATCTAAACAAACTAAGTATATAAAGAAAACCAAAATATAGAAAACCAAGCTATGGTACAATGACGATTAAGGTTTATGCTGCGGTGAAGTTATGGTTGGAGCTACACTGATGTTACAATGGCAGACGTAAGCAAAGCGGCGGTATGACGTTAATGATGGTATGTACAGGTAACAGTGTAGAATAACTGGCGGTGATGGGGCAACAAAACAAGCTTACGTAAGCGCGACTTAGAATTTTTCGGAATACGAATACTTGCACGGCGGGCAGGGCTCCTTCATCAAAGTTACTTACTGGTTCTGGTAGAGCACGTCTTGAGCGGTCGGTCGGTCCAGACTGACTCACTGTTTCGGGTTCAACTTCTAGCTCTCCTTTCCCAGTATACAGGTAGAGTGGAAGATCTGTGCAGGCACGGTGCATATTTGTAGACGGTGACGTAGATGGTACTTGTGAATTTTTCACAACGATTTTCTGGACTTTGTCACTATTTTCGGTTTTTCCGGTCTTAGAAAAATTTCTATTATATTTATTTACTTCAGGATCCTTTCGCGGCACGTCTGGTCTGGAGTGGAGCTCATTAGAAACTTAATGCTTGTTGTTAGCTCCAACTGGTAGCTAGTCCAATATTACCCCGGCGACGGAAAACGTGGGAGAGATAATGCGCGTGGGTAACTAGTGACGTAGACCCGACGTGAGAATAAATGCGCGTTTTTTAAAAATGGATTAAACAAATAACGGTTCTTTCCTAGCAAATACTATGTTAAATTGTAACAATTAATAGAAGTATCAGATCTTGAAAGTTTTCACAGGTAATATAACAAAAAATCATACATAATTAATAACATTTGGCGGATGCAATTTGGCCTAGAAAAATTGCTTCGTTGCATTAGAGACAAGAGAAAATAATGTACACTTTTAAGACATATAATGATATACAGTGTACACATTTGGAATATTTATTAAATTTGTATCTTTGTAAATAGTTCTGTAGGCTGTCTAAAATTGAGTTTAAATATTATTACTTCCACGTCCAGTGGAAGTATAGTAACGACAAAAAAATTTTTAGAAATTTTTATTGTCCAAACAGGCTTAAAATGTCATGGAACGTCGAGATTTTAAGTTTGAGCGAAAAAAAAATTCTGCCTGTGTGTCTGTCTGTCGGTCTGTCTGTCTGTCGGTCTGTCTGTCTGTCGGTCTGTCTGTCTGTCGGTCTGTCTGTAACTTTTTTTTGTGCGCACGTTTACTCTGGAACCGTTTAAGATATTGACTTGAAATTTGGTACACATATGTACTTTAATGAGATCTAGAACTAGATTATATTTTCATCTTGTTCCGTCGAAGGGTAAATTGATAAATTTGGGGTAAATAGGTCAATCAAGCAGGTAAGAGTCCATAAAATTGGTATTTAGTATATACAAGAGAAGCTAAGGTTTCAAAAAAATTTTTGGCATTAGCCACCCCTATTACCACCCCCACCCCCTTATTAAAGGGGATGAAAAAAAAATGTGATTTAGTGTATGTACAGGAACCAGAAACCCCAAAATATTTTTTTTATTTCATCCACCCCCACTATCACCCCCCCTATCACCACCCCCCTCCCCACTACCGATGTGGGGTATCGTTTTATGGGTTTTTGGGGTAGAGGATTTCAAATATTACATTATTAAAGTTCCATAAACAATTATTTTCACATACAAAGTTTTTTCGTTGTGAGTGAAATGGATAGAGAATCTGGATGTGGAAGTAGTGATTCCTTGGGCAGCGGTTTTTTTACGAGTTTATTTCGGCAAACTTGCAACATTTTTAAGTACCCCAGGTTGACGGTTCTGAAGAATTGATGCAGCTATGGAATTGTACACGAGTGTCAATTTGTCTTCCAAAAGACACCAGTTCTCAAGCAGTAGTTTATATATTCAACATTAGCTGTGGACAGGCGTTTACTGTCGCTTTTATCGTCTGCGCTGGCACACCGTCTGGACTTGGTGCGCGTTATTATAGTTTTACAATATGACAAATCGTTCGTTAACTCAAGCAGTGTGTTTTGAAACGTATGCGTGTTTGTGGAGAATTTCAGTTTATCAACTATTTTCACCGATTTATATTACTATTCTCTGACGTCACGCGCTTCCAATTCTCTCTTTAAAAGTCGTATATTTCGATATCGCATTCATCTGAAACTTTAAATATCGTATAATTTTAAGTAATACTGTTTCCCGCCGGGAAACGAAATTTGCGGCTGACGATGTTGGCGAGGGGTGGAGATAACAAGAAAGATATACGAAAATAGTGTGAGGGTAGGGGAGGAAGTTGGGAAGTTTGAGAGGTCGTGAGAAGGGAGGGGAAGGTAGTGGGAATATGGACGAATATCAGGAACGTGAGAGAAAGTGGTGGGAAGAGTATAAACAGGGATCTTAAATGGAAAGAAGTTTATGTTTCACTCATTTCCATATCACGAAGTAAATTCACTCCAGCTAACTATGCCAGTAATTCCCAAATTCTAGGAAAGATAGTTACAATATGAACGTCTCAAAGTAAGTTTACTGCAGCAAACATGTTTCCACTAAAGAATATGCCCAAAATGGCATGAATTGGATTAGGGTACGTATAATATACAGGGTGGAACTAGTTTCATGTTATTAAAGAAACTAGTAGTGGAGAGCAACTTGACAAATGAAGAACTTCACATAACGTAGGGACTACAGCTCATAGGCTTGGAGAATTTTTTTTTAATAAAACTGGACGAGACCTTCTGACGAAATAGAACCATAATAAGGACTAGGCCGGTAACAGCCATCGAACTAAACTAAAGTTCAAGATCTTTTTGCGACCTACATCTACCTTTTACTTCCCTCGCTTCTCGAAGTATTATAATCGTGAAAAAATCACTCCTGAGATTTTTTCGTATTTTGATATTTCAGATTATGTAGATTATGAAAATCAAATTCAATTTCATCAGTCTGTCTGTCTGTCTGTCTGTCTCTATCTACAAAATAGCCTGAGGAAGAGACATCATATTTGCTAGCACAATTTTTAGTCAAAAATATATAGGGTTAACACTCTTAGAAATAGAGTTAATAAAAAAAAAGAAACCTGCTATTAATTTAGTAAGGTGGTCACCCTAACAATAATTAATTAAGGAACGACTGTGGAAAATAATATTTAAAATAAAGTTGGTATTATTACCAAGGAGGAAACCTGATAAAATTTTAGTGATATAGGAACTAATACAGAAAATAATTAAGCATGAAAATATTAGTTGAAAAGCAGTTGTAACTCTTGGTAGAAAGAAAAATTTATATACTCTCAGTTAAAAGGAATGTACAGGTGGTCATTCTAGAATGAATTGAATATTTGGAATGTAGCCAAAATTATTACCGAAGAGAACTCTAACATATATTTTGTAGGTATAAAAATATAAAGGGTGGTCACTCTAAAAAATAATGGAGAAACGACCGAGGAACATAATTTCTAGATTGCATTTGTCACCACTGCCAGGGAAGAAAAAATTATATACTGTTAGTTAAAAAAATACATGGTGGTTATTCTAAAAAGAAAATTGAACCGATGCGACGCGACGGTGGAAAATAATATTTGAAATGTAGTTGATACTATTACCGAGGAGGAAACCTGTTATAATTTTAGTGAAAGTATACAGGATTGTCACTCTAAAAAAATAATTAAGCAAGAAACGACGGAGTAAAATAATTAGAATGTAATTGTCACTATTATATTGTCAGAAACAAAACCTGATATACTTTTAATTAAAAAAAATATATTCAGCGAAGTCACCCTACATAAAAGATAATGAATAAAAGGTGCTAAATAAAGAGGGATGTTTTGAGTAAATACCTCCACAGGTTTTCTTAATGGCTAATAGGGAACGTGAGTTGGATTTAGACCGACGTGAGACAGATTAGTTTTACCCTACTGATAACTCGTCGTTGCGATAGTAATCCTACTCAGTACGAGAGGAACCGCAGGTTCGGACATTTGGTTCACGCACTCACTCGAGCGGGCGGTGGCGTAAAGCTACCATCAGTGGGATTATTCGTGAGCGCCTCTAAGGCTTTATCCTTTCTAGTCGAAGGTGGTAACGATATCTCTTGGAGTTCCGGGAGTCGAAAGGCATAAACCAATGTGACTTTACTAGGCGGTCGCGGTTCGCTACGATCGTCGCATTAGCCTTATTCGCCGTCGATATTGATGGTCGAGGGTGGGATCGATCCTTGCCGTGTCCAATCTGAACTTAACACTTGTTGACGGCCGGTCATGGGTTGCACAAACGTTTCGATGTAGAACTTGGAATTATCTGTAGATGACTTATGTACCTGGCAGGTTGTTGTGCTCGGTAGAGCAGTTTCCACGCTACGATCTATTGAGACTCAGCCCTCAACTTGGGGATTCGTCTTGTCGGTGATACGAGATACCGTTATCGTAATCGTCGTCGTCGTCATCGATTTGTTGTTATTCGATGACAAACGCACGACACGACACGACATAACGCTAACAATAGCCGTTGTCGATTTATATTGATGAGATACACATTATTTTCGTAACGGAAAGGGATGGACGTAGTAGGAACTCTCCACTACGTTTGGCTCTCCTGGTATAGAGGAAATTACGGATAATCGCGTTCGAGATTCGACCGGTGAGAAATAGACTATGTAAAAAAATACTAGATGAACATCCCCGACTTATCTGAATATTACTGCAAGTGTCGTCTTGGTAGTCTAATATAATAAAATGATTATCCTAAGACGTTTTAAAAGCTAAATAAATTAAGCATTCTCATACCGATTTTGCTAAGCAAATTATACTACTCACCACAAATAACTCTGTCAACCAGAAAGTGTTCTGATTTTTATGATACTCGAACCCACGGGGAATATATCTTTATCAAGAAGCTTTGGAAAGGCACTTCATCCAATTTTTTAATAAAGATTCTGAGTACATACATATAACATGCACAATGTTATTGTTATATTTGTATTTGTTCTTATTTAAATGGTCTGTATTTATCAACAAATTACATACTACAGTGTAAAACATTAACTTGCTGACATGTTAATATTTTAAAAGAAGGCAGGAAAAAATGTCAATTAATTTTTAAACTTTGAATTTTATGTGAAATGTTTCTCCATTGTAATTTCAGATTCGTCTATAATGGCGTAGTTAAAACTTATCGACTTTGCTTGATGTATTGTAGGTAATATTTCTTATTAAATTTTCATCGCCTCAAAGTTTCAAAGTTCAGGTAAGTTAACAAGAATAAAATAACTTTGTTTCGTTTGAACTTGTACAGTGATCAAATATTACTATTCTGTAGATACAATGTGCCCCAAAAAAGTGCTCACACGAAAATAGTATAAATGACAAAACATTTCAAAATGCAAAAAAAGTATATTTTCAGGGTCTAGCGGTTTTTTGGGATTCTTTTTCTCACATCTCAAAAATAAATGCAATAATGGTGCCATGAGGCAAAAAGAAATACTGCACCTAGAATAGACAAAATAAACCATGAACAAATGTGCTATATACCGAAAAGGCTAAAAGAGCAAACCTTAGAAATTATCACCAGAGCATGGATGGAAATCACACCTCTATATACGTAATGGAACACAACCATATAAATACCTAAAATCAACTCACCACAGAGTGTAGATGATTATAGAAGAACAATACTCTGCGACATAGGACAATAATATAACGCAAAATTTCTGCTCGAACAACTAGAAAAACACACCTAAAAACTGCCAAACTGATAGACAATATTTACTAAAGGAAGATTAACGGGCGACCATACATACACTACGAGAAGAATGTTAGAATAAAGTGGAAAGAAGGGACAAAATATATAGTCACGATGGAACTCCAGAAAACATCGATACTATTAGTCACGCAGTCTTTGGTCAACGCTTTGGTCAACGGTAGTCGACGATCTCCTCCATTAGTTGAGCAATTCTTGCTTCAACATTCAGGGCTACGCTGATGACCTGGTCATTACTGTGAGAGGCAGGGGTGAGGGAATGATCTCAATCTTCATGCAAATTGCCTTAAACATAATATCTAAATGGTGTTCGTCAGGGAGGTTTAGTGTCAATCCGAGCAAAATAGGTACTGTTCCATTCACCAAAAGGAGAAAACTAAATATGTTAAATGGAACAGTATTGAATCTTTCCAGTAAAGTGAAGTATTTAGGAATAATTCTGGACTAACAACTTACCTGGAAAGGGCACTTACAGAAGCAAGCACGGCTATCTGGACATGCCGTAAGCTGTTTAGTAAGACTTGGGATTTGAAGCCGAAAATGACACACTGGTTCTACCTTTGGATTGTCAGATCCATAGCGACCTACGTATTATGTGTATAGTGGTCAAAATCAGAAGAAATACTAGCAGGAAAGTTGCAGAAATTGCAATGCCTTGCCTGTCTAGGGATTACAGGTGCAATGTGCTCATGTCTCACAGCAGCTATGAAGGCAAAGCTGGACCTACTTCCTCTGCATTTGCATGTGAGGAAGGAAGCAGCACTTAATGCCCTAAGGCTGCATCAGGCACTCAAATTCGGTTCAGGCGACCTGGTTGGTCAATTAAGAATTCTGTAGCTAATCCAATTTGAATCCATGACTGACTCAATATCAGTCAAGCATGACTTTGACTGCTCGTCTGATTTACTGATTGAGAGGCGCCAGACGAGCAGGGTCGAAGCACTGCGGTTGGAGAAAAGTCACCCATTTTCTTAGATAAATCTAAGATGGCCGAAGGGGTAGGTGTGGGCACCGCCTGGCCTAAATGTAGGCTATCTAAAGCCCTTGGCGATACCCCAACCATCTTCCAAAAAGAAATCTATGCAATACATCTGTGTTCCCAGGAATGCCTTAAAAAAGGCATTCAAAGGGCAGATGTTATACTTTCAGGTAGCCAGGCAGCACTAAAGGCTCTCAGGTCCTATACCTTCAAGTCCTAAATTGCCTGGGAAGGCAGACAATCCCTGAAACAAGGTATAGAAGGTAATGAACTAGCTGACAGCTTTGCAAGGAAAAGGTTGAAGCTCCATTTTTCGGAGCCTAACCGTTTTGTGGCTTCTCTAAGGGACACATAACGGAGGAGATCCAAAAATTGGAAAAGGAACAGAAAAAGTCCTACGGGGGGGATACTCCAGGCTGAAGACAAACAATAAAGTTTATGCTTGAGATACGATCTCAAGAACATGGGCGTGGCAGATGATAAATGCAGATACTGCGATGCTGCAACTAAGACTGCAGAACATATACTCTGCGAATGCATGGTATTAATCTGCATTAAGTTAAAGTACCTGAAACAGGCGGAATTAACACCTGAAGACATAGGGAAATTAGCTCCCAGGAAAACCACAAGCTTTGTAAAAACTTTTGGAATCCTAGACACAATTAGTTGTGGGGTAATTCACAAAAAATCTTTTAGGTCGAGGTGAGGAAAGGCCAATTTAAGGTCAAACGACCTCTTAAACCTTAAACAATCTATATTCAGTCACGAAGCTATAGTCGACACTGGTCAATCATCAGGTATCGAGGGTCTTTTTTGGGTCAATCAACATCTAAGGCTGAATTACTATGGGAGGTATCGTGCCTTAGCAAAAAGTGAAAACTACGAATAAATTAGATTTTCCGGGTGCAGTATTAACTTCGTAAATATATCTAATTTTCTAGTTCGTTTTCATGGCACTATTTCTGTGTGCTTTGGATAGAGCATGAAGTCAGTCACAGCTCCATTAAGAATACTTAAGGTCATCAAATATTGAATAAAATCCCTTAGCTTTCAAATAATTCTCCACTTTTGCAAATGAAGACTTGGTATCTTTGACTAATCTCATCGGTAATAGTATATTGTGTATTTAGGTGTGAAAGCAATACATTCCCGGACGACGATGCAAATTGTTGGCCGAGGCGCTAGCCGAGGCCAACAAGCATCGAAGTCCGGGAATGTGCTTTCACACCGAAGTACACATACTATTTTTTCTGAAATCACAATGAATATTATTATAAATTAAGGAATTTGTATTAATGCATAACATTTCTTCATTACAATCTAACTGCTTACTAATAAATGCAATTTTAATGTGAGTTGGTTTGTCGGCGTGTATTTATTTACTGTCTAAAATATACATAAAAAACCGTACGGGAATGTTACTTTCCCGGCCTAGGCCGGGAAAGTAACATTCCCGTACGGTTTTGTTGATCGTTGCTTGGCAACAGAACTTTTCAGGTCTGTTTTCTTATAGTTTCTTAGCAACGGACTAAAATACTGGAATTATGCATTTTTCGATCTGAAATCGCGCCGAAATTGTAGACATTTCCAATCGATTTCAGAAAAAGCTTCAACAGTTCGAATCCTCAAATTTGCATGGCTTCCTAAAAATGACCTTAAACCATTTGTTATCGGGAAAGTTGGTATTAAATATACTTATTCTTCAACCGCATCCGAATATTTATTAATGCCGCCATATTGATTTTACCGGATTTTTCTCATCAAGCTTAAGTGTCAAAGAATGAATATTTGTAGGGAATTTTAAGTCTGTAGATTATCAGAAAGTATTAAAAAAAGTTCTGCACATTTTTTACTAACAGACATCAAGGATTTTATATTATAGATATTCACAATATATTGTAATACTTCCAAGATTTCAGTACATTTTAATTTGAAAATTATGACGTTTTCATTGTGAGTAATTACTTATTGTAAGTATATATTCTCATCTTTTCTTATTTTATTCAATTATCTAATGTCAGACTATTTCTTCTACCAAGACCTATCACCGACGCCAGGAGACAAGCTACTCCAATCTGGAAATTTTCGACGTCCTCTTTTCTGTCAAAGAGTAGGGATCTTTTACTTGCCTAACTAACATTTGATAGACAAGGGACCGAGAGCTTTATATTTCTCGGCTAGAAATGACATAGCTTCTGCGTATATGCTAATACACAAGCCGCTAGAAGGTGGAACGAGATCGTCGTGTTTCCCCAAGTACTAACCGCGATGAACGTTGCTTCACTGTGCATACGTGCCCAGTCAAGACGTCTCTACGCTCGCCCTTCTTTTTAATTGTAAAATTTCCGATTTAGTCACCGGAGATAGAGGAGAGATGGGCCGGGTACTTTTTTCCATAGATGGGCTAATAGCAACTTTAATTGATTCCAGTAGGTTTCTACAAGATTAAAAAACCATTATTGGAAATATTTTTCAATATTACTAACCTGATGAAAATTAATTGTGGTATTTTACTTCACTTGTGAGATTGTATGTATAATAATCTGATATAGTTTAATTTTACTAACAAGATGCTATTTCATTACTTAAATAAATATAATTTCTTGCTTCTTAAGTCCTCACTGCATATAAATTTCATGGTTGATGCGAAAAGACATCGAAACATTCATTTTATTTCTATAAAGTGAAAAGTTTATAGATGTTAAATCAAATTATATTTCCTGTTAAAATTTTATTAAAACAAATATTTCGAATACGGTGCGGTTTTCAGCTTTTTAATTATTTTGCTCAGTGTTCATTTCAAACCCTTGTGTTTGGTTTGCTTCAAAGTATTATAACAAGAGGAGAAAAATGTTCGAATATTTCATTTATAGCTTTTGTAATAAAATGCCTGGGATTTGTAAAGCCAATTTTCAAGAAGAATCAATGGTCAATAAATTACGTAATAAAATACCCACGAACCAAATAGTACTCGAAACATTTTAGCAACCGTATCAGCGTAGCTAAAAAATATAGTAGGTAACGAATAATCCAATACAATCTGGTAATAAAATGACATGGTCAATAAAATAAAAATATGAATTATTTTATAATGTATTGCTTTAACGTATTTAAACATAAACCAGTCCAAAAAATCGAGGATATTCCAAATTGTCATAATATGACAATGACTAGAGGTAAACATACTTTTCATCCGAATCTTTTTTTTTATATACTTTTTGAACATTCTATGTTATACTCAGAGTCCTTCGAAAATATGTTAGTTTTTTAAGTATTGTTGCAATTTTAATCCTCTCCCGATGATGACTTCTTGAGTGGTGAAATGCTCATCAGTTTACTATCCTTGTGTTTCAAGGATTACAACACTTTTCATTTACATTTTTGTCTAGAAATATAAAAAAGATAACTGTCAAAATTGGTTTTGGTATGGATCTCTAGGAGACTGGAACAAATGCATAGATGTGGTAAAGGCATAATACCCAGTAATCTAAACAATATTTTATTTTTAAAAGCTTTTATTTAACTTGCAATGTTTGTTTGTGTGTTTGTAGGTGTGTTTGTTAGTTTAGGTTAAATCCTGCAAGCTGAATTTCGACTAGTTCAATTAAGCTAGAGCTTTGAAATTTGGCACACTTATATAAGTCCGGTGACAATGCAACATAGTATAGCCATTATCCGTCTAAATCCAATATGGCGGACGTCCCAAGATGACGAATCGGCTTTTTAGTCGGTGTAAACTGAAAAGGTTTGACGAGTAAAATACGATAAACAATGTGACGTCATTATAAATCCAATATGGTGGACGTCCCAAGATGGCGGATCGGCTTTTTAGTCACAACTCCCTTGATATGGGTATCAAATGAAAGGGTTTGACGGGTAAAATACGATTAAGTGTATCACGTCATTCTAAATTCAATATGGCGGACGTGGGGGAGGTGGGGAAGGGTGGGAAGAGGTGGGAAGAAGTAGATAAAAAATGGGGACGAGGTGGGGAAGGGGTGGGACGAGGTTGGCAAGAGGTGGGTCGAAGTGAGCAAGAGGTGGGAAGAGGTGGGAATGGGGTGGGATGAGGTGGGGAGGGGATGGGAAGAGATGGGGAAGGGGTGAGAGAGAGGTAATAAGGGGCGGGCAGAGGTGGGGAAGGGGTGGGAAGAGATGGGAAAGAGGTGGGAAGGAGTGGGAATAGGGTGGAAAGAGGTGAGGAGAGATAGGGAAGAGATGGGAAAGGAGTGGGAAGTAGTGTTAGAGTGTGAGTGTGAGAAGATGGGAGAGGGAAGGGGTGGATGGCGATGGCAAATGAAAGGATTTTGCCTGTCTGTAAAATAAGTAGACTAAAAAGTAAAAAATATATTTTTAAGAAAAAGCTTTTATTTGAAAAAACTACTAAGAAGTAAAAATATTTTTTTTTAATTTATACACCTGGAAACCAAAAGCTTTGGGGGCGGTCAATTGATCAAAGTAACTATACAATAGAGCTATATGACCGCCTCCAAAGCTTTTGGTTTCCAGGTGTATAAATTTAAAACAAATATTTTTACTTTTTATTAGTTTTTTCAAATAAAAGCTTTTTCTTAAAAATATTTTTTTTATATAATTTTATTACCTTTTGACCATCTCACAGGATCAAGAAATAAACTTAATTTAAATCGAAGATGTCCATCTATGCATTTGCTGTTCATTGAAGAGATTGATCATTCTAACAAATTAGGTTGTGAAATCAAAAACAGTCTTATCCGAAAACTGTTCAATTTGATCAAGCCTATGCAGTGTCAATATTCAAATTTTGATGAACTTTTGTCATTAATTAATGTTATGCATTTTCTTAATTTTATTTATATTTGTGTAACGGCGTGATAATATTAGTAATAATAACGTACTTATAACGAAGATGAGTTTATTTTATTATACTCTTCAAACATATGATAACAAAGAGTATATTGGCATTTGATCGGCACATTTCTAAAACCGTAAATATAGCTCGTAGAGAAAAAATGTTCATGTCTAAGTGTTAGTGATTGAATTCTGAACAACTTTCAAAATGTCCTTCTGTTTGTCCGTTTGTTCCATCATCACGTTTCTTGTAAGCACGATAACTTAATACATAAAAGTTCTATCGAATTGAAATTTGGACAGAAAATTAGTACTAGCCATAGAAAGAACCCTATTGTTTAATAAAATCGATCAGTAAATATACCATTAAATATTTTCAGAAAAGAAATGCACATGCAAAGCACTGCCTTTGATAAAATTCTATGAACACATGAATACTGTATAGTATACCGATGAACATTTCACCAATCAAGATGGCATCATCAGGTGATGATTATAATTATCAATCATTTTTATTTATTTGCTTTTATCATGATTAGAGAATATTATTTAGGTATTACGCAAATCACAACTTACACACTTTTTTATTTATTATAAAAATACCCACTTTCTGTATATTGTTGCCCTAATCTGGGCACGCTAATATACTAGTTAGGTAAATACTTTAAAACACTCATTATTGGAGAACCAATCAAAACAACTACTCTTCTAGCTAATACTGACGAAGTATTGAATTACATGATAGGATTCTTAGCATTTTAAAGAAAAAAATATATTGAAAATACTTAAATCATTCACACTTTTTTTTTTTTTTCATATTAAATTAAAAAAAAAAAAAAAAAAGTGTGAATGATTTAAGTATTTTCAATATATTTTTTTCTTTAAAATGCTAAGAATCCTATCATGTAATTCAATACTTCGTCAGTATTAGCTAGAAGAGTAGTTGTTTTGATTGGTTCTCCAATAATGAGTGTTTTAAAGTATTTACCTAACTAGTATATTAGCGTGCCCAGATTAGGGCAACAATATACAGAAAGTGGGTATTTTTATAATAAATAAAAAAGTGTGTAAGTTGTGATTTGCGTAATACCTAAATAATATTCTCTAATTATGCCAAAAGTATACTATAAAGTATTCAACAATTATATAGAAACTTCAATCATCCGGCGAAAAGTATAATGTATACATCATTATTTCCTTCCTTATTTACTTATTTATTCATACATACCTTTATCAGAATTTCAATTTAAATGCATTCCTTAGTTACTTACTTACTTTCTTATTCCTTTTCAGGTATGTTTGAACCAGATCTTCGTGCATGAATGGGTAAGACTTTACATGTTTAATTAATTATTTTAATATCTTGATTATAATTTATGTACTGTAATTTATTACGTGCTACAAACCAGATTTTGCGTTTCATAGCAGTATTATTAACAAAGTATGTCTGCAGTTACAAAATTTAAGTTTTGTGGAATAAACGAGGGAATAAATTAATAAAAAATGGTTGATTTATTGCCAAATATTATAGTAAACCGTAATAAAATTGTTGGAAGTATTCTAACGTTGGAACCCAAATAAATCTAGCGTATATAC
This sequence comes from Rutpela maculata, assembly GCA_936432065.2. Taxonomy (NCBI): domain Eukaryota; kingdom Metazoa; phylum Arthropoda; class Insecta; order Coleoptera; family Cerambycidae; genus Rutpela; species Rutpela maculata. The sequence goes on along the minus strand of OW386286.2, from coordinate 79,458,743 downwards.
CAACGCTTCTTTATAGTCTAAGCTACCATGGCACAAAAAGGTACACCATCGAACACCTCATATTAAATTAAAAAAAAAAAAAAAAAGTGTGAATGATTTAAGTATTTTCAATATATTTTTTTCTTTAAAATGCTAAGAATCCTATCATGTAATTCAATACTTCGTCAGTATTAGCTAGAAGAGTAGTTGTTTTGATTGGTTCTCCAATAATGAGTGTTTTAAAGTATTTACCTAACTAGTATATTAGCGTGCCCAGATTAGGGCAACAATATACAGAAAGTGGGTATTTTTATAATAAATAAAAAAGTGTGTAAGTTGTGATTTGCGTAATACCTAAATAATATTCTCTAATTATGCCAAAAGTATACTATAAAGTATTCAACAATTATATAGAAACTTCAATCATCCGGCGAAAAGTATAATGTATACATCATTATTTCCTTCCTTATTTACTTATTTATTCATACATACCTTTATCAGAATTTCAATTTAAATGCATTCCTTAGTTACTTACTTACTTTCTTATTCCTTTTCAGGTATGTTTGAACCAGATCTTCGTGCATGAATGGGTAAGACTTTACATGTTTAATTAATTATTTTAATATCTTGATTATAATTTATGTACTGTAATTTATTACGTGCTACAAACCAGATTTTGCGTTTCATAGCAGTATTATTAACAAAGTATGTCTGCAGTTACAAAATTTAAGTTTTGTGGAATAAACGAGGGAATAAATTAATAAAAAATGGTTGATTTATTGCCAAATATTATAGTAAACCGTAATAAAATTGTTGGAAGTATTCTAACGTTGGAACCCAAATAAATCTAGCGTATATACCAACGCTTCTTTATAGTCTAAGCTACCATGGCACAAAAAGGTACCCCATCGAACACCTCAAATTTAAAGTGCGAAAATGCTTGGAAAACATGTAATAAAGATGTTACGCCCGCCAAACTAGTAAAAATGTGTTAATTCCTATTTTTAATCAACTTTTAAAATTAGTTAAAAAAATGAATTTACTTTTTTACTTGAAAACACAATTTGTGGTAAATAATGTATCACACTAACTGACTGTCCAATTTTCAATACAATCGGACTTTTATTTATTAAATGATCGTGCTTACAAGAAACGAGACCGACGCACAGACAGACAGACATTTTAAAAGTATATTATTCAACGAGCATGATGATGAGTATTACTCAAGAGGATGACGTTTACGGCACGAGCCAAGGAGATGTTTTTGAACTTTAAATCGTGTCATGTGATTGCTCCACAACTATTGAGTAATGAATATGAGCTCTTGTGACTGATTCTAGCCTATGAATAATGAATTATTGTAATTATGAGTAATAAATTATTACCCACTACCGTAAGCAATGAGCTCTATTGCTTCTTCAAACATGTATGTCTAATATATGAATTATATTGAATAATCGGAGGAAAACCTTAGTATAATATTTTATTAAGTCCCTATTATTAAACTGTGTTTGCGATAGACGAATATAAATTATATTCTATAGAATTTATGTATTCTGTCTATCGTCTGATATTATATTAGTCAAAGAGAAATTGTAATAATTTGAATTAAATCTGTTAATATTGCAATGTTTGATTGATTTTTCATTTCTATATATTCCATTTAACTGATTTATTTACATTATGCCGCACTAAAATCATATAAACCAATATCACCGAACGTATTGGAAACAAAAGTGCAATCAACTAAAATACCTTCCGGTATGATTGAATTAAATATAAGGGCAAAGCCAGTACTATTAAGATAAAATATTTATTTGCATTCTTGAATTAAATTGACGAGGGCCGATTTTAAATATTTTTTCATTCATTCTCCCTGAACATTATTCATTTTGATGTCAACTTGATCAAGCGATTGAAAACCTTTTAAATTTAAATGATAGATGTCATCATTTCCATCATATTTATTATATAAAAGTTTTCTTTAAAGATTTTGACCTAAATTCTCAATGGGTTTAAAATATTTTTATAAAAGAACTTCAGATATAAATTGCCTATCATTGTCATTTTTACGGTTTCATATTCCGAGATCACTAATTTTATTAACTAATTTTAAGGAGTAAGACAAATATGTTTTTATAAAATATTTAATAATATTTATATTTACTTCATTTTCACAAATAGATAAATATTTTAAAAATTCAATTCAAATTCAATTCCTTTTCAGGGTATTATGAAAAATATTTTCAATACATTATATTTTCTTTTCTCTCTTGTTTGTTATTTGTAAACAAAATATGATTTGGAACACACAGCAAACTGATGCTAGTTTAGCCTGTTCCAAAAGGAATATAATAATATTTATTTTGTAAATTAAAATTGTTAAGGCCATGCCGTTTTTAGGGGCCATGCAAATTCCATATCTATTTTAAAAGTTATTTCCTAATTTATTTGTAAAGAGAAAAAAACTGATTAATTTCACTTAAAATGTATCTAGCCACATTTCTGTGTTCTTTAAATGAAGGTGGTAAATATTTATTTTGCGGTAGTGTATCGTTTTTGGTATATTCTAGAGTGCATTTTGCTTTATTTTGTTATCAATGCTGTTTAATCTCAGTGTTCAGTGAAGTGTAGTAAGTGGGTATTTAAATAATTCCGTGATAGTATTTCACTGTTTATTAATTGTCTGTATTGTACAACACTTTAATTTGTTTCATTTTGTTATAAATGTTGTTTAACATTTTTAAATGTGAAAAATAAAACCGATTTTAGGTCGAAAGATATAGCGAATTCTGTGGGTTATAATATATCTCTCATTTGAGAAAGATCATCAGAAGAAATCAAAATCAATTTGAGTTGATATACGTTCGGGCAAGGAAGAAGTAGACCATTTGGCGGAAGAAGGAGCAAGAACTCCTTTCTCTGGCTCAGAGCCAGCCTTCCGTCTGCAAGAAGCCCGATTCAGTCAGAGCTGCAAGATTGGACTATGGCACAATTTGACAACGGTTGGACAACGTAAAATGGTGCTTGGGCTTGTTAAAGAACGATTGAGATGGATGGTAGGCCTGATAACAGGAGACCGTCCTCTGAACAAACACGTGCATACAATGAGGTTGAAAGATGATCCTAGTTGTCGGATGTGTGGAGTGCAGGATGAAACCATCACTCATTTCTATGTTATTGTCCATCAATAGGAGCATCAAGGTATAGGTATCTCGCTAGGCAGTTTTTACAGCCTGAGGAAATATGGAATCTACCCTGGAAAGAATTGCTCTCCTTCGTAAAGAGCACTTGTCTTTTCTAGGGAATCCTAAATGTCGCGAATCTATAATGGGCCGATAGGTCTGAGTACTGCGAATCTTCGAATCTACTCACGTTTCTAATATATAATGATGATATATGTTGGAAACATACCACTGTGAGTGAATTGGCCGTTTACAGAGTTTCAAGGTAGAAAGTAGAATGAAGGGGACGTTTAGGTAGATAGATAGATAGATTTATTGGCCAAAGATAATACAAAGTACATATGGCACGTCACAGATTACAAATAGTAAGTTTATATAGTAGAAACTTATCAAGTACAGTTAACATAATTCTGTAGGATTAAAAAAAAATACAATAATAAAAAGAAAGAACGATAGACAATCATAGGTACTATAAGTATATATGATTTTCAACTTAATAATAAAATTAATAATTACATAAAAGAACAAACTCAGGACCAGGACTCAGCTATAAAAAATATTTGGTAGTAAACTATATACATACGATAAGAAGAAAAAATGTATAAAAACTTGCTTAGAGTAATAATAATAAAGTCAGTTGTCATTTACGGCCTATTCACAAACTTCTTCAAGGAGGAAGGTTTTAACTGCTCTTTTGAAGTGGTAGTAATTTTCTATATTACTTCAACATCCAGTGGAAGTATAGTAACGCCAAAAAAATTTTTAAAAACTTTTATTGCTCAAATAGGCTTAAAATGTCATGAAACGTCGAGATTTTAAGTTTGAGCGAAAAGAAAATTCTGTCTGTCTGTTGGTCTGTCTGTCTGTCTAACTTTTTTTTGTGCGCACGTTTACTCTGGAACCGTTTGAGATATTGACTTGAAATTTGGTACACATATGTACTTTAACGAGATCTAGAACTAGATTATATTTTCATCTTGTTCCGTCGAAGGATTGGGGGTAAATTGGGGTAAATTTGGGGTAAATGGGTAAATCAAGCAGGTAAGAGTCCATAAAATTGGTATTTAGTATATACAAGAAAAGCTAAGGTCTCAAAAACATTTTTGGCATTAGCCACCCCCCATTACCAACCCCCACCCTTATTAAAGGGGATGAAAAAAAATTATGATTTAGTGAATGTACAAGAACCAGAAACCTCAAAACATTTTTTTACTTCATCCACCCCCACTACCCTATCACAACCCCCACCCCACTACCGATGTGGGGTATCGTTTTATGGGCTTTTGGGGTAGAGGATTTCAAATACTATATTATTAAATTTCCGTAAACAATTATTTCCACATACAAAGTTTTTTCGTTGTGAGTGACTTGGATAGAGAATTGGATGTGGAAGTAGTGATTCCTTGGGCAGCGGTTTTTTTGTATTCAGGCGGTAGGCATTATATATAGAAGCAAACTTATAATGTGGGGATTTCTCATATGCAGAAATTCTGTGCTTAGGCAGTTGTACATAGTGTCAATATCTCGTATGATGCTCATGTCCTTCATTAACTTTAACAAATGTGTCCATATTTCTTTTCGTGAAAGTAATACATTTTAAAATAAACATACAGGAAACTGTTAAAATTTTATTATTTTTAAAAGTGTATTTACAAGTTTCTCACCAGTCTAAATTAAAAATTAATCTAATAATCCTTTTTTGAGCGATAAAAACCCTTTCACTTTCTGTTGCAGAACCCCATGTGTCAGTGCTTGTACGGCTTATAAAGTGAGAACACGCGTATTAAGTTCGATCTCGAATATCCGTATCTAGTGCAATCTATTCAAGCAATTTAAATTGTTTCTTTATATAGTGTATTAACAATTATTTGATTGTGAATAATTAAATAAGGCCCCAATATCCCCGGAGGAGGAAGAGCCTCCAGATAGGTATTTGCAAAATAGTGTAGAACATAATAAAACTGGAGGTAAGAATAGCATAGTAGACCCGCCGTTGGAAACTGACAGTTCAATGGTAGACACGAGTAATAACAACTTGGACAACTCTGAAGATATGGATTCTACTAGTTCATAAAAACCTTTAAAGTTTTTTAACCTAAATAATATTCATTTATATGACCATTTACGCTTTTATAGAGAGGATTGAGAGTATTGATAAAAACATGTTTGTCGGATACATTTTAATAAAAAAATTAAATATTAAAAATATTGTTACAATTAACACCATGGGTAAAAATAGAATTCGTGTCGTTTAAAAGTCTGCATTTGACGCTAATAATCTCGTCAATAATAAGATGCTTGAGACAGAAAAACTAAGGATTTTTATACCCAACCATTTAGTAGAAAGAAAAGGTATAATCAGATCGGTATATACGTTTTTTGATGAAAAGTATATTAAGGAAAATATTGAATGTTCTAGTCCGGTAGTTGATGTCAAAAGAATGCTTCGTAAAGTTGTGGATGAAAGCGGATCCGTAAAATGTATGCCTAGACAAGCTGTCATTATAACATTCGAGGGCAATATTCTACCAAAATATGTTGTTAGTTTCATTCATTAGTAGAATTGTTCAATACTATAAATGCTTGATATACGGACATGTCTATAAACAATGCAGAAGCACTAAAACACTCTGTCCTAACTGTGGAAAAGAAAAATTAGACGATCATAAATGCCTGTCTGAGGATGTTTTTTGCATCTACTGCGACAGTAATCTCCATAACTCTACCTCTTATAAATGTCCAAAATATGAAAACCAAAAGAAGATTAAAGAGCAGATGTCTCTAAATAATATTCCATTTTTAGATGCCAAAAATAAGGTGGAAAATTCATTCGCTACAATCGCAACTAATAATAGATTTTTTGTCTTAGATAACGAAACTGATTTCCCAAATCTATCTAAACCTTCCACAAACCAGAAACACATTTCTGTTTTCTAACCCTCTACCAGTGGTACTAGCCCCAAAAAACAATTTAGTACACTATCTCAGTCACACAAGAAACGTAAAATAGAAAAATCTCCTCTGCCGCAAACTAGCAACGAAAATAATTTCCCCTTTAGATTTGGACCAGCTAATCCACTACCTTCTAACCCACATAAACCCCAAACAACCCCTTTAGGTACAGATGATATGATAGTATATTTGAATCACTGCATTCACTCTATATTTAAAAATATTGATAATATAGATAATATCAGGAACTTAGATATTGATGTAATTAAAAAGGAATTTATTAGGATACTGGAGGATGTCCTTAGAAAAAATAGCAATGGCGAATCAAAAATCAAAAACTATAAACATTATGCAATGGAATGCTCGGTCGGCCATTGCAAATAAAATAAACCTATTAAAATTTATACGTGATTATGATGTTCATGTAGCACTTATTAGTGAGACATGGTTTAAACCTTACCATTATATACATTTTCCAAGATATAATATAATACGAAGAGACCGAATCGATGGTAAAGCTGGTGTTGCAATTTTATTAAAAAAAGGAATGAAATTTAAAGAAATTCAGTTTGTTAATAATTTTAATGATGAAATTCTGATTTGTGGAGTTACTGTAATTATCAACAATATTTCTTACGACCTTGTATCTCTCTATAGACCAACCCAATGTAAATACTGATAATAGTGATTGTGAAAATATTTTTAATCAACTTACGAATGTTAGAATAATTGGAGGCGATTTTAATGCCCATAGTAGCATATGGGGCTCGTACAAAAACGACCAAGTGGGAAGACAGATAATCAACTCTGTCGATGCCCAAGACTTAGTTTTTTTAAATAATGGTGCTACAACCAGACTCTCGTCTCCCTCTCGCAACAAATCTGTGGTTGACATCACTATGCCAACCTCCAATTTAGCCCCATTAATAAGTTGGAAGGTTTATCAGGACACACTAGGTTCGGATCATTTTCCTATTATGATTGAGCTCGCAATTAACATTAACTTTGGGAACATTATCCATCCAAAAAGTAAATGGAACGTTAATAAAGCTAACTGGAGCACATATGAGGTTATATTAGAGGAGAAATTTCGAAATCCTCATGGTCTTTTATGTCCCCTAGAAAAATATAACTTTTTCCTCAAAAATGTAAACACTGATTCGGAAAAATCGATTCCAATTTACAAACCTTTTAAAGGAAAAAACGCCCTCCCCCTCCATGGTGGGATGAGGAATGCGAGAGAATTTTATCCCGAAGAAAGGACGCCCTAAATAACTATAAACAAAATAGTTATCTAGAAAATTTTATTCTCTGTAAAAAAGAAATAGCTCTATCAAAGAAACTTTTTAAAATAAAATCCCGGGAAAATTGGAAAGTCTACTGTGAGAATCTCAATCATTCCACTCCGTCTAAAGTATTATGGTCGCAAGCAAAGAAGATTAAAAGAGTGCCTGTAAATAATACATCGAGTTCCATTCCAGAACTGTGGATTGATGATTTCTTCAACCAAATCGTTTATAACACCCCAAAATCAATTCAAAGTTTCAGGTACCCTTGACGCGGTCACCAATTTGATAACAGACATACAAAACTCCTTCTCGGAAAATACTTACTTGGGAGCCCTTTTCTTAGATCTAAAGGGAGCATATAATAATATAGATCTGGATATTATAACTAGCGATATTACACTATGTGCCATTCCTGCTTATACAGCCAACATATTAACTAATTTATTCCGTAACAGATGTACTTACAAGTACATAAGAGACTCGAACAATAATAAAATTTGCCCTCGAATTAATTCAACTGGACTACCACAGGGATCATTACTCAGCCCTATCCTGCTGGCATCCACTCTTATATTCAACATTTTTGTAACATAATACAGTGTCCTGATGATTTTTGCTTCTACCTAGACCAGAGAAAATATAATTATTGCGTTTTGAATTTAAGTTTTGCAGCGATCCACATACACACGTGGTTTTTTAACCACGGCTTCGAAATTTGTGTTGAAAAATCTGTCACCACAATATTCACAAGACACAATACACCAACTTTAACTTAACTAAAATTAGGTAACCACATATATCCATACGAAAACAAAATTACTTATTTAGGAATTGTTCTTCACAAAAAACTCAATTGGGGAAGCTATGTGAACAAGATTGTATCTAAGTGTGAAAGAGGTATACATTTCTTGAAAATGATCACTAACCTGGTGGCGAGCCCATCCAAACACGCTATTGGTTTTTTATCAATCCTACATTCGCTCTATAATTGATTATGGATTCATTTTATAGGTTCAGCTAGTAATACTATATTGAAAAGAGTCGATACTGTACAAAATAGAGCACTACGTGTATGTATAGGAGCAATGAAGTCTATCCCAATAATTCCTCTTCATGTGGAAACACGGGAACCTCCATTACAGTACCGCAGACAATTTCTTAGCGAAAAATATATCATACAGGCTGAATATAAGCAGTTACCTATAATTTCAAAAATATTCCAACTGAATAATTCTGACTTGGCCAATAAGTATTGGTCAAATAAAAAATTCCCATCCTTATGTTCTGGTTTTCGTGAAACTAGCGAAGATAGGAATAACTTACTCTTAATCTCAAACATATCATATAGGAATTTGGAATATATAGATTTATTTTATGAACCTCTCGTTTTAATCCCAACATTCTCGGACATTCCCAGCATCAACCTGACTATTTTAAAACGTTTGGAGACAAGATTTGCAAGTTATCTCCACATTTACACAGATGCATCCAAGATTTATGAAAATGTGGGATGTGCTGTTTATATCCCATCCAAGAAATTTGAAAACAAAATGAAGCTGACAGAAAACACAACTGTATTTGTTGGAGAATCCATAGCGATCCTCAAAGCCTTGGAATATATTAAATGTAATCAAGTCAAGTATGCAGTAATCTATACAGACTCTTTGAGCGTTTTGACAAGCATTAAAAGTGGAATATTCAATTACACCCACACAAATACATATATTCTCCATATAAATCTTCTTCTATGTGAGCTTAATAAAAATAATACTCTTGTCAATTTTATTTGGGTTAAAGCCCATGTAGGAATTCCACATAACGAGCGCGTTGATTGTCTTGCTAAAGAATATGCCTTATCAAACGAACTCTCAAACTTTAAGATATGTTTATCAGACTATAATTTCACCCAGACATAAAACATACAATAATTGGTCAAATTCATATAGAAATTATCGTGTAGATTGTAGATTGTTTAAGGGGTCGCTTGGCCCTGGGTTGGCCTTTCTTCACCTCGACCTAAAAGGTCTTTTGTGAATTACCCTGCATCTAGTTGTTACCCAGGATTCCAAGACTTTTTGCAAAGCTTGCGATTTTCCTGGGGGCTAATTTCCCTATGTCTTCAGGCGTTAATTCCGCCTGTTCTAGGTACTTTAGCCTAATGCCGATTAACACCTTGCATTCACAAAGTATATGTTCCGCAGTTTCGGTTGCAGCTTCACAGTATCTGCATTTGTCATCTTCTGCCATGCCCATGTTCTTGAGATGGTATCTCAAGGGGCAATGGCCAGTTAGAAGGCCTGTGATCAGCCTTAAATCGGACTTTTCCAGTTCGAGAAGCCTTGTGGCATTCTTTGTAGAATAGGTTATAAACCTTTTTGCTTGTCTTTGTCCGTGTTCCTCCAGTAGGACTCTTTTTGTTCCTTTTCTCATTTTAGGACCTCCCCCGTTATGTGTCCCCTGGATAGGCCACAGAACGGTTCGGGTCCAAAAAACGGGGCTTCAGCCCCTTTTCTTGTGAGGCTATCAGCTAATTCGTTGCCTTCTATCCCCTCATGCCCTGGCACCCACATCAAGGTAACCTTGTTGTTTTTTGCCAGTTGCTTCAGGGATTGTCTGCATTCCCAGGCAATTTTTGACTCAAAGGTATATGACCTGAGAGCCTTTAATGCTGCCTGACTATCTGAAAGTATATAGATCTTTGCCCTTCGAGTGCCTCTATTTAGGCATTCCTGGGCGCATAGATCTATAGCATAAATTTCTGCTTGGAAGATGGTTGGGGTGTTACCAAGGGCTTTAGATAGCCTGCATTTAGGCCCTGCTACGCCCACACCAACCCCTTCATCCATCTTGGATCCGTCTGTGTACCAGATGTGTGACTCTTTCTCCAACCGCAATGCTCCGGCCCTGCCCGCCGGACGGCTTTCAATCAGCACATCAAACGGGCAGTCAAAGTCATATTTGATTAGCATTGAGTCAGTGGATTCGAACTGGATTAACTCCAGAATCCTTAAGTGACCAACCAGGTCGCCTGGTCTGAATTTAAGTGCCTGATGCAGCCTTAAGGCACTAAGTGCTGCCTCCTTCCTCACATGCAAATGCAGAGGAAGTAAGTCCAGCATTGCCTCCATAGCTGCTGTGGGACACGAGCGCATTGCTCCTGTAGTCCCTAGACAGGCAAGGCGTTGCAATTTCTGCAACTTTCCTTGTGCTACTTTTTCTTCTGTTTTTGGCCACCATATGCATGATACGTAGGTAACCATAGGTCTCACAACCGATAGGTATGACCAATGTATCATTTTCGGCTTTAGACCCCAAGTCTTACCAAACAGCCTACGGCACGTCCAAATGGCCGTTGTTGCCTTGGTAAGTGTCCTTTCTAAATGTGAGTTCCGGGTGAGTTTTTGGTCCAGAATTACTCCTAGATACTTGACCTCACTGGAAAAGGTCAGTACTGTTCCATTCAACATAGGAGCTCTCAAGTTGAGTTTTCTCCTTTTGGTGAATGGAACAATAACTGTTTTGCTCGGATTGACACTAAGACCCTCTGACGAGCACCATTTGGATATTATGTTTAGGGCAATTTGCATGTGGTTTGAGATCATAACCTCATGCCTGCCCCTGACAGTAACGACCAGGTCATCAGCGTAGCCCTGAACGTTGAAGCCATAATTGCTCAGCTTATGGAGGAGATCGTCGACCACCATTGACCACAGCAAGGGCGATAAGACTCTAACTGCAGTCACGGTGGGCGACTCACCCCCCATATCTGTGGTAATTATTCTGCTTCTTAGCATGGATTGTATCCATTTGATTGTTGGGGATTGCATACCCCTTTTTTTCCGCGGCTCTTTGTATGGATTCATAGGAGGTGTTATCGTGTAGATAACCCTACACCCAAGTTGTAGACTATATCTCCAAATCATCATGGTTTAAGGGCACTAACATCCCTAGAAAATTTATTACCACAGTTTGTAGAATGAGATTCGGGCACGCTTGCTACCCAAAACTTCTAAGTAGAATTGGAGTACTTAACTCAGATATTTGTAGTACTAGTCCAGTCAATGAATGGTTTCTAGAGAGAAATGCTGAGATCACAATTTTTGACTAGAGCGCTGTGATTGAACTATTTTGGAAGTAAACACACCAAAATTCCCCGAAAGTAGGAGGTGGGGGGGATGCAGGTCACGAAGAAGGTACTGGTTTTTGGTTTTTGCTCATATCTCGAAAACGGTTAATTAAAGCTAACTAAATTTTCTGCAATAATGTTTGTATTATTTTTTTCGTATCTGCTATGGTTCAGTAATGAAATGTATATCTTTTGACTGTATTCTAACTTTATTATAAATTTATTATTAATTGAAAATAAATTTTAATAATCATCGTAGAAAAAAATTTCTTGTACAGATATCCGTTTCACAAGATACTGAACTGAAATATCGAATAAAAATGTCTCTGTGTCTGTAAGTGTGTGTGTGTGTGTGTGTGCATGTATATCTATGTGTGCGAGTATACCTCTTCTTGTAAACACGGTAGCTTCTGTTAGATATAAAATATTTGGTTACAATTTGGAACATATGTAAAACAGCATATTACAATAATCCCCATTGAAATTGGGCCATATCTGTAATACATGGTGATAACCAGAGGCCTACAATTCTCACTTCATAATAATGTTATTAAAAATACCATGTTTCATATTTTAGGATAACACTGATATATCATCTAATTTAAATAAAGTTGGTTTGCCTAACATACACCCGGTATATTGCGGTTTAGAAATCTAATACATCTTCTTATTTTTGTATGCTTAGTAATATTTTGCTCTGAAATTAAAATAAAACGTATTTTACGTATGAGAGTTTGTAGGCTTCTGGTTATCACCATGTATTACAGATATGGCCCAATTTCAATAGGGATTATGGTAATATGCTGTTTTACATGTTCCAAATTGAAATCAAATAATTTAAGTCTAACAGAAGTTATCGTTTTTACAAGAAACGGTATACACGCACACATAGATATATACGCACATACGCACTCACAGACGCAAAGACATTTTTTATTCGATATTTCAGTTCAGTCTGCTTTGAAACGGATATCTGTACAAGAAATTTTTTTCTACGATGATTATTAAAATTTATTTTCAATTTATAATAAATTTATAATAAAGTTAGAATACAGTCAAAAGATATACAATTCATTACTGAACCATAACAGATACGAAAAAAATAATACAAACATTATTGTAGAAAATTTAGTCAGCTTTAATTTTTCATATAATGGCTCACCGTTTTCGAGATGTGAGCGAAAAACCAAAAACCGGGACCTTCTTCGTGCCCCCCTGCACCCCCCCCCACTTCCTACGTTCGGGGACTTTTGGTATGTTTACCTCCTAAATAGTCCAAACACTGCCCTCCAGTCAAAAATTGTGATCTCGGTATTTCCTTCTAGACCCCCTTATTGTACGTTCATTGACGGGGCTATACCTACATGCGGCACCACGGGCGATCTGGATCATATTTTCTTTAATTGTCGGAATCATCAAATGGCTACTAATGTAATGTTAAAAAACTTAGTTGATATTAATGTTCCTCTTTCAACAAATGCTATTCATCTATTGGCCCTTAAAAACATGCAAATATACAACATGTTAGTTAATTTTTTGAACACTATTAAACTGTTGCTTTGATTAGGTTAGCTTGGTATTCCTTAATTGTCTTTCCTATTGAGAGATATAGCCCCTTAACGTGGTCTACATATATATATATATATATATATATATATATATATATATATATTGCACTGTACTGTGTGTGTATTTATGTTGTAGACATACGAGGTAGTTTTGGGGCGCCAGAGCAGCACGAGGGCTGTCAAATTTATTTTCTTACCTCTACATGCACCACACAGGCATTCAGAGCACGATTTCCACACCAGGAGGATTGACTCCGCTCAGGGAAGAAGCCAGTTCAAGTTTATTTTTTTTTTTTTTTTTTTATATATCAGGAAGCAAATAAATAACACACAAGTTTGGTCAGAAATGTTTGAACAGAAACCTTTTATTAAAATTTTAAATTTTGACCTGGATTGAATTTCTTAATTACAAAATGGTGAACAAAATCTCTTAAAATAACTTATGCTACTCGGCCTTTAGATTTTTGATTTGATAATAATCAGTGTTTTTGCTTTTATGAAAATTTTATATTCAAATTGAAATTTTTATTTTAACGAAGACGATTTTTTATATAGAAATAAATAAATTGACACTTTTGTGTCTAGTATTCTTTATTTAGAATTTGATAAAAGCTTTTACCTTTGTGCTAATCCCAATTGACGACGAAAGTTGGTTGCAACCACGCGACCGTTCTTCACAAGCGAAAAGTCCTGTCGAAACAGCCTGAAGTTCTCTGTTGACACGCTGTCTTCAAGTCGGTAAAGTGACTCGTTACAATGGTGATGTTTTGTTTTGATATAATCAGGATTCTTGAATATTCCTCTTGAAAAACCAGGATACTGATTGCGTTGCACTATTTGGCACTTTAATTAGACGCAGGTAGGTGTTTTACCCTTACCTTTCGGAGCAAACACTTTTTATTTTATTTTCGAAGACGATACCTTTTTTGTTGTTTACAAAATTTTTATTTGCATTTTAATTTTTAATTTATCAGATGTGTTTATTTTGAGTCGTGACTAACTTTCAAAATTATAATGTTAAAACTTGATTTGACCAATCACAGGTCACAAAATATATTTTTCAAAACTTAGGTTATAATTTCAGCAAATTCTGATTAAACCTCTCCCTTTGAATGATAATTAACGACTGAATGCTAAAATATGGCTTCTAATTGGCCTGGTTTGACAATTTTAAAAAAAATCTGGATTACTAGATTTTGACTTTTGATGTTTATTTTTGGAAATTTTATGATTTTGAGCTTATTTTTAATACAATGCTTATTTTTCTTTCTGTACTTTATTCCTAGCTTTAAGCTGATCATTTTGGTATGCAACATGCCTAGTTTGAATGATGTATTTTGAGGTTACCTGATCAGTTGGAAATTTCACAAAAACACTCTTAAAAACTAATTACAGCTATAAAAAACACTTCCAGGTCAAACATAAAGCTATAACGAATATTTTCTTACATAATAAACATAGAACAACATTTTATTTAATCTAACATGAACAAATGTTTTTTCAGAGTCTCGGAGACCCTATACTGTGAAGTGTCCAGCCCTAACTATGGACAGTGCATGTAGCAATTTGCACTAAAACAACATTGTGTAACATAATCTAACTTCTAGTAGTGAAATTACACTGAAAAAATCTTAATTTATACCAATTTGACAAGAATATATGGTAGCGTCCCATACCTAGAAGTTTGAAAGTCAGCTGTGGCCCCCTTTTCAAGTCTTTTGTTGGAAATAACCACGCTGTTAAGTGAACTAAGGTATGTAACTTTATGTTTTAATGCTTTTTAGTCTATTACGATTAACATTTTACACAATTTTTGACATGATTAGAATTTACCGTTGGCTGTCCGAGCCTTGTTTTGACCAAATTCATAGGAGCTTAAAATGTTTGTTTGATTTTGTTCCTTATGAACTTATAAGTTTATTATGAGTAATTTCTCACTTTTTAACACATGTTTAGTCTATTTGGAATTTTAATAGTAATGATTTTGTCTATTTTTAGGCTGTCCTTGTAGCCAGAAAGTACCTAGGTAGGTTCTACACTGCTCCAACAAGCAAATCCCGCACTGTGGTCCTTTTGCCTGCCGTTGAGAGTTTTCGAAGCACTAATTTTACAATTAGATTGTACAGAGTGATTTTCTCTATAGGTATGTTACAATTTTTATACAATATTTTACAAAGTACATGTTTAATTACACAATATGGCAAAGCATTTCTAAACCAAACCTTGCCTATCATTTCACTGTTCCTTCTGTGTAGTTTGAACATGGGGAAAGTCAATACACCCTGCTATGGCTCTCACGCTTAACGTGTACACCATTTGCGATTTAAAGTGTTGATAAATTTTTATAAAATGTTTTATTTTTGATTTAAAATTTTACTTTGTGTTTTTTCTAAAATCGAGCATTGTCCATTGATCGGTGGGCTATGTCATGGCATTCCCCCTTTAACTAATAATAATTTTTGACTGGTGACAATTTTGTTAGTTACCAATATGGCATGACATGCACACAGTCAAATTAAAATTAAATTTTTATAACATTCTGTCTAGCCTGGCTCATATGGATACATCAGACTGACGTGAAATCTTCCCCTTATCGAGTTGTCATAAATATTCTTTAATTCATAGGTATTTTCATTCAATATTTTGTGTACCACGTACGGTCCTTCGTATGGGTACTGCAATTTAGCGCAAATATCGTTTTTATAGTCCGATACCCTTAATCTTTTGATTACTACTTTCTCCCCTTCTTGGAATGAAACTTTCTTCTTAATTTTTTTGTTTTCCCGCTTTTCATATCGCCTCGCAGTGCGATCTAATCTTTGTTTGACATTTTTGTGTACATTTTCTAGGCTTAAATTTTCATTATTTGTCCATGGCCTGACTGGTAACTGCCCAAGCATGGTTACAATTGGTGATACTTGTGTTACAGTACTTTGCACATTATTCATATAATTTTCTACATCGTTTACCGCAGAAGGCCATTCTCTATGATCGTATTGGATAATTATACGTAAAAATCTAATAAGTTCCTGGATATAGCGTTCTGCTGGGTTGGCATTTGGTCTTCTAATCGTTGTAAATACCAATTTTGTCCCCTTTTTTTCAAGATATGTTGTCAACCTTATATTATTAAAATAGGTTGCATTATCTGCCAATATTTTACATGGTTTCCCTATGTTTCTACTATAGTGACTCAATTTTTGTAGTACTGTAGTAGTATTGCATCTTTTTGTCGGGTATAGTTTAATAAATTTAGAAAAAACGTCTACTAGTATTAAAATGTGTTTATAACCGTTTTCATCAGGAATTAGGTTACTGACAAAATCCATAGCTACAAGTTCTAAAGGTTTACTGGTAGTAATGCTATAAACTATGTTCTTATTGACATGATTCTTTATTTTTGCCATGCAACATTCGTGGCATTTAATTATTATTTCCTTTGCCAAGGATAAATCCCTCTTACAGAAAAAGGTTTCCCTGAAAATCATCCAAGTTTTCCGAACTCCGATGTGTCCGAATTTAACATGCAGATCTATTATAATCTCTGCAGCTAAACTCTCGTCTAAAACATATTTTTCCTCGTTTGCAATTGTTTTTAAAATGAAATTGTTTCTTATGATGTAACCTCTACTGTGTGGGTATGTCGATATGTGGTTCCTTAATTCGTGTAATTGTGCTTGGCTGTCTATTACGTGTTGATATGTGTACAAAGTGTTGTTGTGTGAGAGTGCGTTTAATCCTACTGTGAAAGTGTTCCGCTTGTCAACTGTGTCGATTTGTCGGTTACGTGTCAAAGCGTCTGCAGTGACATTGTATCTACCCGGTCTGTGTTTAATTGTAAACGAGTACTCCTGTATGAGCAGGGACCATCTGTAAATTCGGTTATTGGCGAATCTATTCTTCATTAAGAAGCACAGAGCTGCGTGGTCTGTTTCAATAGTAAAATGGTTTCCTGTTAGGAAAAACGATAGTTTGGCCACACTGTAGGTGATCGCCAACATTTCTTTTTCGGGCGTTGAATACCTGATTTCATACGGCTTTAAGATTCTAGATATGAAACATACCGGTGTTTCAATTCCTCCTATTTCCTGTGTGAGTTCCGCGGCTATTATGTTGTCTGACGCATCGGTCCTCAACGTGAAAGGTAGCGAAAAATCCGGACTGTGAAGAAGTAGATTGTCGTGAAAGTTCATCTTTACCTTTTGAAAAGCTTCTTCCCTTCTTTCATCCCACTCCCACTTGACGTTTTTGCGAAGAAGTTCAAGTAGTGGAATCTCGAGTTCTGACAATCTCGGTATAAATTTTTTGTAGTAATTTAATATCCCCAGAAATCCCCTTAAAGTTTTCAAATTTGTCGGACGCGGATAATCCTTTATTTCTTTTACCCTTTCTTGCCCTACGCTTATGCCTTCTGGTTTAATTTTGTACCCTAAGTATTTTACATAAGTACGGTAAAACTCACATTTTTCAATGTTTAACTTTAAACCCGCTTCATTCAATGCATTCAAAATTATGTCTAAATGTTCATAATGCTTTTCTTCTGTTTCAGAAGACACTAATATATCATCGATATAATGTACGCAGAAACTATCATACTTGTCTAGTATGTTTTGCATCGCCCGGACAAGAGCTGAAGATGCTGATTGCAAACCAAAGGGTACCACTTTAAATTGAAATATGTGGCCATCTATGCTGAATCCTGTGAACTTGCGTGAGTCTGGATGCAAAGGAATCAACCAAAATGAATTTTTGAGATCGAGCTTTGAGAAAACTGAATTTTTGCCGATCCTGGACAAAAGTGTGTCGATCGTTTGAGGTGCATCGAACTGTGATTTTGTGATTGTATTTAAGTTTCTAGCATCTAAACATAAACGTATTGACTCGTCTTTCTTTTTTACAACAACTAAAGGATTGATATAATTAGTTTTAGCTGATTCAATAATGTTAGAATTAATCATATTTTTAATTTCTTGCTGTACTTGTTCTCTGTGTTTATAAGGTATTGGATAAGTTTTGCACTTAAATGGTTTATTTTCGTCAACATCTAACTTGTGTTCATAACCTTTTGCAACTCTAGATTCATAATTAATTAAAGAAATGTAATTTTGCAGCATGTTTTGTATTATTTTATCAAACTTAGCAGGACATCTTATCAGTAATTCTTCGGGCTTTTTATAACTAGTATTCATTACATATGTGGTACTTTCCATCATATGTTCTCCGCAATATTTATTCTTACCGCTGGCATTTTCGCCTTTTATAATATTTCCGCTGGCACTATCGCCTTTTTTACCGCATTTTTCATTTTTACCGCTGGCACCTTCGCCATTTATATTCTTAATATTAAATATGGGTATTTTTTCACCCTCAACAACTAGGATTCTCTCTCCTAAATCAATAATTGCCCTTAATTCAGATAAAATATCTTCCCCCAGAATGATATCATAATTCATTTTTGCCACAATAACAAAATCACCTTTAAATGTTTGATTTTTAATTTTAAATTCTGTACTTAATATTTTGTTGCATTCTGCGAACTTTATACCGCTTAAATTAACCAATCTTATTTTTGATATTTTTATACATTTATTTTCACCATTATTAAAATATTCATTAAAAATCTTTTCATCAATCAGACTGATCTCTGACCCTGAATCAACCAGTGCCCTAACATTTATATTATTTATTTGCATATTTATTATAGGTAATTGACTAATTTTTACATTTTTAAATTCATCATCCATCTCAGTTCCCAAATATTCTCTCATGTGTTCATACGTAGCTTTCGAATTTAAAATTTGCCTAACTAAAAATCCTGATTTTCAGGCCTAACATTAATTTGTGCCTCCGTTTCTATCCTATGCATGTGAGCCTGTGAATTTTCACTTCCCCTTTGTACAGTGGTATTTGCCACTTGCGAGTACGTTCTTGTATCCCCTTTTCGTTCATCATACGTTGGCTTCTTTAATTCCCAATGTACCTGTTTCTTTTCCTGTATCTGCTTACCCTGTTCCCTGTTTTGATTCATAGTTTGTTGCCCCCCATATGGCATATTCCCATTGAAATTTCTGTTTTGCCCTTCATTTCTGTCATACCTGTTATAATTATTATAGTTATTTCTGTTTTGATTGTACCTGTCCTCATTATTCCCCCCTTGATAGTTGAAATTCCCATTTTGGCTATAATTGTTCCCCTTGAAGTACCTGAAATTATTTGTCCCCTGCGTATTATCATATCTATCATATTTGTTATCTTGATTTCTGTTTCGATTTTCATTATTACCGTACCTATTATCATTGTTCCCATACCTGTTATCCCTATTTCCGTACCTGTTCTCGTTATTCCCGTATTTATTATAATTGTTCGACGAACCTTGGTGGTAATCGTCTATTTCCCGTAAATATTCTAGGAGACTGTCCATCGTTCCTATCCTTTGTGTTATAATAACGTTTTGAATGCTATTTGAAAAATGTCTAGCCAAATACCGAACAATTTCACTCTCAGTGAACTTAGGTTCTAAGTGTTTTATGTTGTACACTTTTCTTAGTACATAGTTTTCCCTAGAAATACCTGATTTGTCATTATACCTTCCGTTGAATAGATTTTCCCTTACCTTTTGCTGGGTGTGATCACTCCAGTATTGTTTCATCAATAAAACCTCGAACTCCTGGAGAGATTCGAACCTATTTTCCACAGATTGGTACCAATATTCACATTCTCCTTTTATCATATTTTGTATATTAGTCTTGAGGTCGGCAGAGCTATGCAATGTGTCCATGTGTTGCTTTAGGCGTGTTATGAATATTTTTGGATGTGTTCTGTTGTCTCCGTAGAAGTAAAAAGGTGTTTTGTTACATGTGTATGTGTGTAGTGGCGTGTGCGTTCGTGTACTATCCCTGATCATTCTAGTAACTTCAGATATCTTTCTCTCCTGTTCTTTTTTGTGAGTGTCAACCTTTTCTCCTTGTTTTCTTATCCTTGCGTCCATTACATTCATTCCTTCTTCGAAAATTCCAGCCATTTCCGCTCGTACTTCTTCCCTCACTTCTTTTGTTGCTTCACCAACTTTCTCACAAATTGTTTCATCGATTTTTTCCCATTTTCCTTCCAGATTGTCACATCTGTTTCTCAAATCTTGCGTGCTTTCTTCGAATTTTTTCATCCCTTCTTCACTTTTCTTGTTCAAATTCTCCGTGAACATTTCCATCTTTTCTTCTAATTTTTGTTGTGTTTGCAAAAGTTCTGTTGCCAGCTTTTCTTCCAACCACTTTGTCCTCTGTTCTATTTCTTCCATGGTTTGATCGATTATGTTTTTAATGTTGCCTATCTCATGTGTGTTTTGGTCTAGTTTTTCTTCTAATTTTTGACTGTTTTCTTCCATTCTTTGACTGGTTTGTTCCATTTTCTCTTCCATCCTTTGACTATTTTGCTCCATTGTTTGTTCTAATTTTTCTTCCATCCTTTGACTATTTTGCTCCATTTTCGCATTCATTCCTGTCATCATTTCCATCAGCTTACTTAGCATGTCTGGATTTGTTTGTGTAGTGGTTGCATCACCTGCTTGTTGTGTTTGTTGTGTCTCTTCTGTCGAAGTTCCAGGTGCTGGGTTGTCTCCTGCCATGTCAGTAGTCTTACCTGATCTTAATCTCATTTACCAAAATATGTAGATTATCTCTACCTTACCAATAGCCTTTTATAAAATTACCTTGTTATTTACCTTTAAATCGACAATGCCTGATTTTAAATTGATTTTAGAATTTTAAATTTTGTTTATTATTGAATTTATTTGCTTTCCTGAGCTTGATATACAAAATGTGTTACAACACGTTAAACCTCAAACGTTGCGTGCTTACAAAATGCTCACCACGTTGGACGCCATAAAATGCACTGTACTGTGTGTGTATTTATGTTGTAGACATACGAGGTAGTTTTGGGGCGCCAGAGCAGCACGAGGGCTGTCAAATTTATTTTCTTACCTCTACATGCACCACACAGGCATTCAGAGCACGATTTCCACACCAGGAGGATTGACTCCGCTCAGGGAAGAAGCCAGTTCAAGTTTATTTTTTTTTTTTTTTTTTTATATATCAGGAAGCAAATAAATAACACACAAGTTTGGTCAGAAATGTTTGAACAGAAACCTTTTATTAAAATTTTAAATTTTGACCTGGATTGAATTTCTTAATTACAAAATGGTGAACAAAATCTCTTAAAATAACTTATGCTACTCGGCCTTTAGATTTTTGATTTGATAATAATCAGTGTTTTTGCTTTTATGAAAATTTTATATTCAAATTGAAATTTTTATTTTAACGAAGACGATTTTTTATATAGAAATAAATAAATTGACACTTTTGTGTCTAGTATTCTTTATTTAGAATTTGATAAAAGCTTTTACCTTTGTGCTAATCCCAATTGACGACGAAAGTTGGTTGCAACCACGCGACCGTTCTTCACAAGCGAAAAGTCCTGTCGAAACAGCCTGAAGTTCTCTGTTGACACGCTGTCTTCAAGTCGGTAAAGTGACTCGTTACAATGGTGATGTTTTGTTTTGATATAATCAGGATTCTTGAATATTCCTCTTGAAAAACCAGGATACTGATTGCGTTGCACTATTTGGCACTTTAATTAGACGCAGGTAGGTGTTTTACCCTTACCTTTCGGAGCAAACACTTTTTATTTTATTTTCGAAGACGATACCTTTTTTGTTGTTTACAAAATTTTTATTTGCATTTTAATTTTTAATTTATCAGATGTGTTTATTTTGAGTCGTGACTAACTTTCAAAATTATAATGTTAAAACTTGATTTGACCAATCACAGGTCACAAAATATATTTTTCAAAACTTAGGTTATAATTTCAGCAAATTCTGATTAAACCTCTCCCTTTGAATGATAATTAACGACTGAATGCTAAAATATGGCTTCTAATTGGCCTGGTTTGACAATTTTAAAAAAAATCTGGATTACTAGATTTTGACTTTTGATGTTTATTTTTGGAAATTTTATGATTTTGAGCTTATTTTTAATACAATGCTTATTTTTCTTTCTGTACTTTATTCCTAGCTTTAAGCTGATCATTTTGGTATGCAACATGCCTAGTTTGAATGATGTATTTTGAGGTTACCTGATCAGTTGGAAATTTCACAAAAACACTCTTAAAAACTAATTACAGCTATAAAAAACACTTCCAGGTCAAACATAAAGCTATAACGAATATTTTCTTACATAATAAACATAGAACAACATTTTATTTAATCTAACATGAACAAATGTTTTTTCAGAGTCTCGGAGACCCTATACTGTGAAGTGTCCAGCCCTAACTATGGACAGTGCATGTAGCAATTTGCACTAAAACAACATTGTGTAACATAATCTAACTTCTAGTAGTGAAATTACACTGAAAAAATCTTAATTTATACCAATTTGACAAGAATATATGGTAGCGTCCCATACCTAGAAGTTTGAAAGTCAGCTGTGGCCCCCTTTTCAAGTCTTTTGTTGGAAATAACCACGCTGTTAAGTGAACTAAGGTATGTAACTTTATGTTTTAATGCTTTTTAGTCTATTACGATTAACATTTTACACAATTTTTGACATGATTAGAATTTACCGTTGGCTGTCCGAGCCTTGTTTTGACCAAATTCATAGGAGCTTAAAATGTTTGTTTGATTTTGTTCCTTATGAACTTATAAGTTTATTATGAGTAATTTCTCACTTTTTAACACATGTTTAGTCTATTTGGAATTTTAATAGTAATGATTTTGTCTATTTTTAGGCTGTCCTTGTAGCCAGAAAGTACCTAGGTAGGTTCTACACTGCTCCAACAAGCAAATCCCGCACTGTGGTCCTTTTGCCTGCCGTTGAGAGTTTTCGAAGCACTAATTTTACAATTAGATTGTACAGAGTGATTTTCTCTATAGGTATGTTACAATTTTTATACAATATTTTACAAAGTACATGTTTAATTACACAATATGGCAAAGCATTTCTAAACCAAACCTTGCCTATCATTTCACTGTTCCTTCTGTGTAGTTTGAACATGGGGAAAGTCAATACACCCTGCTGTGGCTCTCACGCTTAACGTGTACACCATTTGCGATTTAAAGTGTTGATAAATTTTTATAAAATGTTTTATTTTTGATTTAAAATTTTACTTTGTGTTTTTTCTAAAATCGAGCATTGTCCATTGATCGGTGGGCTATGTCATGGCTATATATATATATATATATATATATATATATATATATATATATATATATATATATATATATATATATATATATATATATATATATATATATATATATATATATATATATATATATATATATATATATATATATATATATATATATATATATATATATATATATATATATATATATATATATATATATATATATATATATATATATATATATATATATATATATATATATATATATATATGTATATATATATATATATATATATATATATATATATATATATATATATATATATATATATATATATATATATATATATATATATATTATATATATATATATATAATATATATATATATATATATATATATATATATATATATATATATATTATATATATATATATATATATATATATATATATATATATATATATATATATATATATATATATATATATATATATATATATATATATATATATATATATATATATATATATATATATATATATATATATATATATATATATATATATATATATATATATATAGGTACATATATTATGTAATTGGCTAATAAAATCCAA
The DNA here is from genome assembly GCA_936432065.2 of Rutpela maculata. NCBI lineage: Eukaryota > Metazoa > Arthropoda > Insecta > Coleoptera > Cerambycidae > Rutpela > Rutpela maculata. The sequence continues at coordinate 79,434,845 of OW386286.2, read as the reverse complement.
TGCCACAAAAAAACCCATGTGGCAATGTTATATGGTATATGGCTATAAGCCAGAGCATAGGAAACATTCAAAGTGCCTTGCAAATTTAAATATAGTTTAATCTGATAAATAGCAAAGTAAGCTTTGCTTAACATAATTTATATGCGACTGGAGTGACAGATCAGAGTTAATTAAGAAGTTTAGTATCTTCAGAGAGCGGAATACCAAGGATATTAAAATTGTCAGGCAGTACTTTTCTTAAATGGAATTTTATTCAAACTGTTTGGAGTTCCTCTGAAGTGTCCGCTGAAACAGAGATTGAGACATCATCAGCAAACATTGCAACTTTTCCAACACTGATATGTTCAGGTAGGTCATTAATAAAAAGCATAAGTAGTAATGGTCCCAACACTGACACCTGAGGAACTCCTAGAAGAACGTCAGCTGGATTGGATGTTTGCTGTCCAATCTTCACAATCAATTTTCTATTAGTCAAATAAGAACTAATACAATTTACCTTCATACCTCTTATACCAAGGTTGTACATTTTTTTAATAGAAAATCTGAATTTACGCTATCGAAAGTTTTCGTAAGATCGAACAACAAAGATATAACATATTTACCTTGATCAAGTTCCGAGTACACATAATTTAAAAGATGGTATGAGGTTGTTTCTACAGATTTGTTAGATCTAAAACCATGTTGAGATTCTGTTAATAAATTGTAGTCTTCTATGAAAGATCTTATTAAGTTATAGACTATTATTTCCAAAATTTTAGAGAATCTTGGCAGTAATGAAATTTGTCGATAGTTGTCAGGAATTTGGAATCACCCTTTTTATGAAGAGGAATAACTAGAGCCGTTTCCATTATCTCAGGAAAAATACCTGATTTAATATAACCGTTTATAAGGCTGGTTAGTGCAGAAGATATATAAGCGAAAATTATTTTTATGATATTTGAATTCATTCCGTCATTGCCTGTAGTATTTTTATTTTTTAGGTTTGCGACTAACTTATACACATCATTTTTGGAAATGGGGTTAATTGACAGTGTTATTTATATAATCTGAAATTGTGAATGGTAATGAAAGGTTCTGGCCAAAATGCCTTAATAATGCTGTGCTGCAACTTGTAGTAAGAAATATAGAAAATGTTTCCGCAATTATGTTCGTATCAGTGATTATCTGATCATTATGCCTTAATGTGATTATTTCTTGTTTTCTTTTTTTTCTACCTAGTTTCTCATTCACTATCAACCATGCTTCTTTAGTTTTGTTGTTCGCTTTGTCAATCCGGTTGTTGAAATGTTTTTGTTTAGCTATTTTAATTTGTTTTTATACTCTTTTTTATGTTGGCGGTATATGTCTTTTATCTCAGGTTGGTTACTATGTAGAGCATTCCAGTGTAATTTTACTTCCACGTTCAGTGGAAGTATAGTAATGACAAAAAAATTTTTAAAAATTTTTATTGTCCAAATAGGCTTAAAATGTCATGAAACATCGAGATTTTAAGTTTGAGCGAAAAAAAAATTTCTGTCTGTCTGTCGGTCTGCCTGTCTGTCAGTCAGTCTGTCGGTCTATCTGTCTGTAACTTTTTTTTGTGCGCACGTTTACTCTGAAACCGTTTAAGATATTGGCTTGAAATTTGGTACACATATGTACTTTAACGAGATCTAGAACTAGATTATATTTTCATCTTGTTCCGTCGAAGGGATGGGGGGTTAATTGGGGTAAATTTGGGGTAAATGGGTAAATCAAGTAAGTTAAGAGTCGATGAAATTGGTATTTAGTATATACAAGAGAAGCTGAGGTCTCAAAAAAATTTTTGTAATTAGCCACCCCCATTACCACCCCCACCTCCTCATTAAAGGGGATGAAAAAAAATGTGATTTAGTGCATGTACAGGAACTAGAAACCTCAAAATATTTTTTACTTCATCCACCCCCACTACCACCCCCTATCACAACCCCCACCCCACTACCGATATAGGGTATCGTTTTATGGGTTTTTGGGGTAGAGGATTTCAAATATTATATTATTAAAGTTCCATAAACAATTATTTTCACATACAAAGTTTTTTCGTTGTGAGTGACTTGGATAGAGTATCTAGATGTGGAAGTAGTGATTCCTTGGGCAGCGGTTTTTTTAAGTTATTACTCATTTCTCTCAGCTCTTCACTATACCACGAGTTATTTCGAGCAGCAGAATTTAGCCTATAAGTTACAAAAGGGCAACATGCTTCTAAACACCACTTAATGTTTTCTATGAATTCATGGCATGCACTATTTATATCATTTTTATTATTAATAATAAGTTCATAGAACATTGCCCAATTAATCTTTTTAAGGTAATGAATCAGCTGATTAATATTTAATTGACTTAGTTTCTGGTGACAAAATTATGTTCTTTGACAGGATTATTCATTGAAAAAATTGTTGGTAAGCTAAATGGCAAAGTGATCGGCTATATGAGGATTTATAATTTCACATTAGGAACTTGAAAGGTACCGTCTATCATTTTTTAAATTATTTGTTGACGAAGATCACAGCGGAAAATAAAAAACATAGCCTTGAATCCTCGACATAATTCAAAAATGTAATAAATAAAATTGGGACGGAATGGAAATGTATTAAACCGCAATTATGTGAGTTTTATGTGTTATATATGCGATTTGATTGAATCATTTAATAATTAAGCATTTTTTTTTAGATGTACAGTTTCTGGTACTAAATCCTTAAGTTCCTCACTTTTATTATATAATAATCATAGAATCAAAATAATATTGGACGACAACCGACATTAAACTGAAACAGAACAAACTACACATGCGTCTAACTAATATTTTACGAATTTCCAACCGATCTGATCATCAACAAAAATAGTTTAAAGAACCTGCAAGAATAGTAAGTGAACTGTCAATCATAGTTCAAGGTCTGCCCCGCAGAAAAAGCTAAAATCGTCCTGACTCGACGGTTAGGAACCGTTGCTACCACCGCAAAAACAAATCTATTGACAAAATATTATAAAGTGGTTCCAATATATCAAGCGGTGCACTCTATTCTTAAACTGACGTCACAGTTTTACTTTGATTACCTGATGTCAAAGTTATTACATATAATATTTAATTATACCATTCACAATAAAATTAATATTGAAAAACACACTAACTAAACTTTACCTAATTTAGTCCAGTAACCATATACATTCGACTATGCGTCAAATCCGGTAGTTCTGATTTTTTGCTGAGTTGTTTATGATATTGGTCCAATGAATTATCCAAGTTTTCGAACTCGACGGCCGAACGCAACCTAGTCAAAAGTCCAAAAAAACGCGAAATGTTCGACATTTTTTCAGTTTTTGGCGATTTTAACCCTGAAGGGTAAGTTTTTTCGAAATAACTGTTCAGTGAATTTTTAAAGTAGACTAAATTTCCTATAATTTGAGACTACAACCAGCTCTGTAAGTCCCACAGTTTCCGAAAGACAGCTTTTTAAAATTTATCGGTTTTTTCTTTTCGGTAGGTCGTGCTACCGTTTACAACCGACAATACCGCCGTACTTTACGGGCTGCTTGCGCGCATGCCTACGAGTCTCTTTTCTTCGCACGTGGCACATCAGTTCTCGTCTTACCGGCTGGCGTGAAAGTTGTGCGTATCTTATACTTTCGTTGATATTTGAAGTCGAAATTTACAGAATGGCGGATCCCGGTCCCAGCGATGCGAGTATGTGTTTTATATGTAAGAAAAGTTTACATGAATGTGCAGTTTTAGTTAAGGAAAAGGGGGTGAAAACCCTTCTTGCGTCCAGTGTTTCCGGAACAATAAAGAAAATGTACATTTATTGACAGGTGTGAATGAAATATCTGTACACAGTGCCTGCCAAAAGAGATATAACGATGCGAGGTGTATAAAAGCAGCTGTTCGCCGTGGAGACACAAGTATAAAAACATCAAGAACAACAAGAGCAGTCTCGGAGCAGTTTAATTTTAGAGAACAATGTTTTCTTTGTGGTGAGAGCATAACTGAAGAATTCCTTGTGGCCCAAAGGTCACTGGTTCTCGCAGCACCCTCCATTTCCCGCAACAGACTTCATCATGTCCATTAGCAGTGGTCAGGTTGGAGGAGCCACTGTGAACAGCCATATGGCTCTAGAGATTGGAAAGGAATTGATGCTAACAGCAGTTGGCCAGAACTTCCAGGAAGTGAAATTCAAACGAAAAAACAATGTGGTATCTGGTACCTTTCTTCAGCAATACGAACTACTACTATTGGTGATAGAAAGGTCACTGTTAATCCCCTAACACTGTTTCACAGGCTATGTGTTCTAAAGAAATCGAATGAAGAACTGCAAACTTTTTTCACATACGAGCTGTCACCAATCCCAATGTCACTTATTCACTGAAGAGGGAATGAGAAAGGGCACGAAATCCTCGTTATTTGCTGCATTTCAATCGGTAAACTTGGATAATATGGAAGGAAAAACTAAATTTGTAGTGGTAGATGGAGGTCATCTGCTCCACAACGTTGTGTGGCCTCACAGCTCATCGTTTAGTTCGATAGCTGACCGGTACATCCAGTACATCACTGCTCAATACGGCTCAAACGTGGCAGTAGTTTTCGATGGATACCCAACAGATGCTGCACAAAAAGGTACAAAAAGCTCTGAACGTCTTCGCAGAGTCAAGCCGCACACATCTCCAGAAATAATATTTGATGAAAAAACCATGGCTCAGATTCCTCAAGGAAATTTCCTGTCAAACGATAAAAACAAAATTCGCTTCATCAACCTCCTGAAAACAAAAATGAAAAATCATAACATTGAAGTATTCCAGGCAGAGGAAGATGCTGACAGGCTCATCATCACTACAGCTTTAACTGTTGCTTCTTCTTACGATGTAGTGTTAGTCGCTGGTGAAGACATAGACTTGTTGATAATCCTCACTGGAATCTCACACCAACGTGAAATTTTTTTCAAGAAATGTGGAAGAAGCAAAACCCCAGATGTGATCTATTCCAGCATTACTTCTTCAAAATATAAATTAAAACCGGAGCTTTTCCTATTCATCCATGCTTTCAGTGGGTGTGACTCGACATCATGTTTTTTTGGCCAAGGAAAGATGAAAATTTTGTCCACCTTCCATAAAAATCCGGACCTCATAAAGGAAGCTGCATTTTTTTTTGAGCCCACCTCTACACCTGACGAGATAGCAGCAGCAGGAGAGCGGATAACAGTTGTTCTCTACGGTGGAAACCCCGATACTCATAACCTCGACGAGCTGCGGTACTACCTATTCTCGAGAGCTGCAGCGAAAACGAGCTTCAATCTTGCCAGGTTACCTCCTACACGAGATGCAGCTAGATTTCACTTTCTGCGCACCTACAATCAGGTATGAATTATCATCGTTATAATATGTAGATATAGTTTACTTATAAATGTACAATCCTCCTACAGGTGCAGAAGTGGTTGGGCGTTGAATTTAATCCTCTCGACTGGGGGTGGATATCCACTACACATGGCCTCATCCCAAAAATGATGTCCAGAGACCCAGCCCCAGAAAATCTTTTGCGGATGATTTCATGCGGCTGCAAGGGGCGTTGTGGAAACGCGTGCAGCTGTAGAAAATCAGGGTTAAAGTGTTCCTCAGTCTGCAGCCATTGCAGCGGGGCCTCATGCGATAATGTGCCAGATATTGAACTTGATGATCTCGACTCCCCAGAAAGTGAAGATATGTCTAATATCGAAATCCTAGATAACAATGAAATGCTAGATGTTTTGTGGAGAGATTCCACAGAAGACATTAACAGTCCAGTTGTAGGTCTTTCCTGTGCAGCAAGCGATGACTCTCAACCAGGCCCTTCCAAGAGGGCGAAATTTACTTAAATAATATAAGTTTTTTCTGATTTTCTTATTACTTTATCTTTACTTCAATTTAATACGAACCTGTCTTCATCCTATTTTAACGTTATATTAACCAACCTAAGTTTTAGTTGATTTCATTTTTGTAAGATTGTAGGCAATATTCGTAGTTAATCAGTTTAACTTTTTGGTTAGATGCATTTATTTTCTAGTTTTAAGAAATGTTTACTGGGTACTGTTTTAAATATAGACATACTTACTTGCCTTATTCTAATTTATTGACCTAAACAGAAAACCGAGAATTTCATCAAATTCCATTTACCTTTATTTTATTGTTTTTCCAAATGCTTCATCTTATTTCAAACAATTTTCAAATCTGCTCCTCATGGAATAACCGGAGAAATACCATCATGTACATACCTTATACATTGAATATATTTATTAAAATCAAATTAAAACCAAATATTATAATAAATTGCTTAATATTTCACACATTCGAAAAAATCGATAAATTTTAAAAAGCTGTCTTTCGGATACTGTGGGACTTACAGAGCTGGTTGTAGTCTCAAATTATAGGAAATTTAGTATACTTTAAAAATTCACTGAACAGTTATTTCGAAAAAACTAGCCCTTCAGGGTTAAAATCGCCAAAAACTGAAAAAATCTCGAAAATTTCACGTTTTTTTGAACTTTTGACTAGGTTGCGTTCAGCCGTCGAGTTCGAAAACTTGGATAATTCATTGGACCAATATCATAAACAACTCAGCAAAAAATCAGAACTACCGGATTTGACGCACGGTAACCCCCACTTTCACGGACAAAGTTACTGGATTAATTATAAAACTTTGATAAATTAATCCAACAAACTAAAACAACATTAATTAAATGTACAATAAAGCAACGCGTGACAATATACATGCAAACATAGTTGTAGCGCAGACACCAACTTAAATATTCCGTATGTACATACGGAATTTGCACGCAGATATAATTTTGAGTTGGCACTTGATTACGTCAGAATATCACTACGAATGACGTGTATCGCTTAATGTATTGGAATTACTTTAGTTAATAGATTGGACTGTTATCCTTTTAATAGAGAAAATTTAGTTAGTATATGCTACATTTCATAGAATATTATGGTTTCTCTACCACAGAATCAATAATTTGGAACCGAAACTTTCTCGCTTAATTAATGTCGAACGATATGTTTTATGCATAGCTAGCTGGAATAACCCGATCGAAATGAAACCAATCTAATCTATTAAATGTAAATCTAACGTACCAACTTGTAAAGTTAAGATCAAATGCTTGAATATTTCTTGTTCAACGTCGCAATTACAAAAGTTCAGTACTGAGCGCTTCTTATAAATCTCGAATAGAAATTACATTAAATGAGTGACATTAAATATTTTACTATATTAAAGTAAAAGTAGTTACACGTAAAACCAGTATATCGGCTCTGAAGACCCGTATCATTTACTCGTGAAAGTTAAGACAGTAGAGTCTATTTGACAGTAACTCGCAGTTTATGTCGATATCTACTTTCAACTACTTCTCCATTTGAGAGAATATTTTGAGAATTTTACTCTCAGCTAGCTACGGAGGTGATTTTTTTCTTGCGGGTTGCAGTGTTTAGTGCACCCATAGTCTCATTAGACCTTTTTTTGTGCGAAGTGAGGGAGGAAGGGAAATCCATCATAGACACCCAGCGCCTCACGCTTGGTAGTGTGGGACTCTAACCGAGCTAAAATCCCTCCGGAATAGTGGCCCCCTCCCCGTTTTCAGTGTTTCCTCATATCCTGAAACCGCCCTGGCTTACCGTCAGAATATCAGGTCAATCTTAGTGTTAGGTGTCAGAAATTATCTGCGTCCGGAGAGATGTCCTCCCCTTACTTCCCAACTTCGTTGAAACGATTAGAGGTTCCAGTATCTTTCGTCTACTTCCTTGGTTTTCATGACTGATGTTATCATATTCTCCAAGAGTTGCCAATTTTCCTCTGATTCTAGCATCCTCAACACCATGTCATCAGCTATAACTGGGCCGCCTAACCTATTTATGGTTCGTAGCCTTTCTTCTCTCCACCTGCTACACCGGAACACGGTATGCTCCACGTCGTCTGTCTCTCCACCGTACATGCATTCTCAATCTTCGATCTTCTCGATGTCGTAAACGTACTCTGCAAAGCATTCATGCCCTGTTAGGGCCTATGTAAGATAGTAACCAACTAACCAACCTCCCCGTGTCCTTTCTCCACCCATCTTTTAATATCTGGAATGAGTCTCCTCGCCCATCTTCCCTTACTCGAGATATTCCATCTCTCCTGCCACCTCTGATAGTCTATCGTTGGCCTCCTTCTTGCCAATTCCCTTACATATCTCCCACCTTTCCTTTGCTAGAAGGTCGACAGGGGGAATCCCTGCCACTATTAGCATTGCCTCGAGACTGTCCTGTAGGCACTACAGACTCTCAGTGCCGCACATCGTTGTACCCTGGCCAGTCTTTTTCGCGTTCTTTCCACTGCCACCGCACTTACCCATACTGGGGCCGCTACAGGGGAATGGAGTGCACCACGCTGCACACCACCCTTCTCTTGCTGCCTTCGGTCCGCTGGTGTTATGCATCAACCTGCCTATGCCATTGCCACTCGCCCAGCTTTTTCCCCCATTTTCGTCACATGCACCCTGTCAATTTCGAATCAAGCCATATGCCCAGGTACTTTATGGTCTGGCTCGGGCCAATTTCCAGCTCCTCCACGGAGATAAGGGAGATTCCTCTTTCTGGTTATGACCACCAACTCGATTTTTCTAGGGGCAAGTTTCAGCTTAGAAAAACCAAGCTGCTCCATTAGATCTGTTCCTCCCATAAAGGCAAGTATCGACTTTATTTCTCACCTGCAGTTCTCTTTTCTGAAGATGCAATTTCAGTATCCTTTTTTTTGCGAAATCACCACGACGGTCCTTGCTGATTCACAGATAACCGTTTCTGCGTGCAGTATTTGTTAATCACGTTGAGGACATTCCTATTGGTAGAATGGAGATGTCTGCTACATATCCGTCGCATATACTCCTTACTGTTCCACCTGTCAAGAGTTCGTCTATCAGTAAACTCCACAGTAAAGGCGATAGACATCCCTCCCTATGCACATACTCTAGTAACAAACACCTCCTTAGAAGTGAATCCTGGCTTGAACTGATTTTTTCAGCTTCAGAGTGCCGCGCCAATCTATTCATAGTCCGACTCCGCGTCCTTTTACTACTTTGCCTATAGGCACTGAGCGAATTTGTAACTAGCGCCACCATCGTGACCGTCTAAAGTTTAGTGGAAGTTAGCTTTCAAATACTTGTGCTGTTTGAACGTAATTTATCGTCAAAACTCATTAAAATAATTATGAGGACAGGGAATTGTGTGAGCAAACAAAATTGCATTTTCATGTTTACGCAAATAACATTTAGGTTAGATTTTTATTTTTTGTAAAATATCAAAAAAATCCAGTTCAGCAACGAAGCAAAAACGCGTTAGATTTTAGCGAATTGTGAAAGGAAAAACTGTTGTAGATACGCAACTGTCCACTGTCGAAATAATGCCAACAATAATTAGGAGTTTGATATGAGCAACGTAAAAAAAATCTAAGTCAATCCAAATCCAAATTCAGAGAATGAGCTTAATTCAGTTGTATTTGAATGCGCATATTATTCAAAACAAACGTTGCTATACAAGCTAAAATAGGGAGGCAAAACCGAACTTGTTTATAAGAATTTCTGGCAAAACGGAACCTGAATTTCAGTTAGATTTAAATTGCAGTGGTTTCCATGAGAATTAATCGGTTACAAGTGACCAATAGTTTATTATCAGCATTGGTGGTATTAACAATGACATTAACTGAGAAACTGAATTCTCAGTTAAACTTATTGGTTCAGTAAAATAACAGTTCGTATTGTAATATATCGGACAAAATTCAGAAAGTTTTGAAAATTGCGATAGACACTGAGGAAAAGCGTGCTCGTTACACAGCACGCTGTAACCTATTGCCTGCCGGTAACAGTGTAATTGAAAATTTTGAGAAGATGGATGTTCAAAGGTTTTCCTTTCGCCCGTTATTATTGTTCCAACATGTATTTAAAAGATAAGTGAAAATAAAGTAATGCCATTACTTTATAATGCAATAGTCACTAGCTAACAAAAACAACTGCACTTTATTTCAACATAAACTAGATAAAATGCATGAAAGCACATTCAAGCCATTTCCCTCATTTTAGAGTCAATATCCGAATGACATTTCTAATCTAGAACCGTTAAGAATACACTCTGCTTTATTCACCAGTTTGGCGGGTAATTTAAATTTGTACCAGCTAGAACGCTACACTAGTCTTATAATATGGCCGTCTTTCCTGCAACATAAGCCCATGTTAAAAATCAAATTCTTACATTAAGATAAAACAATTTACCACAAGTCAAACACCTCTGTAATTTGTTATTTTTTCTTGTGATGAGTGCCCATTTCAAATTTTCTTTTCCTTGGCTTTGAAATTAGTCCAGTCAACGGGGGGGTTTCACCTAATGAATGGATTTTGATGAAACCTTGTGCAATGTGTTTGTAATGAAGTTAATAAATAAGTTAAAATAATTAGAGTAGCAAATGATTGGAAGGGGTAGAAAACACCTCTTTTATCATGGATTCCGTAACTTGTAGAATTAGGTCAAAAAAGTGAAAAACGTATTCACCTTTTTTGGCCCAAAATAAGATGTTTTTATTCTTGTAATTTTTTTCGAAAAATGCATATTTTTTCGAGATATAGCCACTTGAAAATTCCTAAAAATGGAGGAGGGGAAATGTATCAATTGAAACAAAATCTGAAAAAATTCAGGTGAATGTATCATCGAAATGCAAGACTTTTCTATTTCCAGTTTTTCTGTAAAGTGCGTTTTTACAGAGGAAAAACCTGAAAAACTACCCCTGTCTTTGAAATTGTAGCGCCTTAATAATATGTAATTTAAAAATTTGATAAAAATTCAGACGTATGCATTGAGGCCTTCTAAACATTTGTTGTCTCTTGGAATTTTTTGTAACCTGCTAATTTTCCAAGCTACAGGCAGTTTTTCACGATACATAATGTACAACATTTTTTCACATTAGAAAATACATGAAAATTTGAAAAATGAGCGGGATTTATATATTATTATAAAAAAATATGAAACCTAGTCATACCATTTTTAAAGTTTCAATACAATTTTTGAATTGAAAATGTGAAAAAAATGTAGTACATTATTTATCGTGAAAAACTGCTGTAGCTCAAAAAATTAGCAAGTTACAAAAAAATCCAAGAGACAAAAAATGTTTAGAAGGTCTCAATCCATACGTCTGATTTTTTTCAAATTTTTAAATTACATACTATTAAGGCGTTACAATTTCAAAGAAACGGGTGGTTTTTCATGTTTTCCGGAAATACTCTGTGAAAACGCACTTTACAGAAAAGTTGCAAATAAAAAAAGTCTTGTATTTCGATGATTCATTCACCTGAATTTTTTTAGATTTTTTTTTAACTTTTACATTTCCACTCCCCCATTTTTAGGAATTTTCCGGTGGCCATATCTCGAAAAATATGCATTTTTCGAAAAAATTGACAAGAGTAGAAACATCTTATTTTGGGACAAAAAGGTAAATATATTGTTTTTTTTTTATTTTTGACCTAATTATACAAGTTACGGAGCCCTTGATCATTTCCTATTGTAACTTTTTTTATTAAAGTCATTACAAACACATAGTACAATGTTTCATCAAAATCCATTCATTAGCACTCAAGTTAGAGATTTTGATCATTTTAGCGCTCCGTTGCCTGGACTAAACGGTCTCCATAATAAAAAGACTTGGTCCTTGTCTACTGGCCTTGAATTATTCATTTTTGAATTCAGTATTCATTATTGGAACATTTAAGAACAGTTTTTCTGGTGAATTGGTGGTGTTATTTACACAGTACGGCGGGAAACACTACCTTACTTATCCACAACTAGATGGTGTTAAACTACACCGAATTATAACCTATGAACGTCAGTTGAATTTGACATTAAATATAATGTCAGATTCAACTGACGTGATTCTCTTTTTTCTCCGTCGCTATCAAAGAGTTTACAAATTAGTACCCGTTTTTCATCGTTCTATAACTAACTTCTCTCTAGACTGCCGTTATGATTTCATCTCCGTTTTAAATGCATGTTTTTTTTATAATTGATATTATAATATTATAAGGCTTTATTTTCAACTTCTACATGTTTCTAATGATTTTTTATGAATAATTGTTATTGTTTAACACAGATTCTCCTCAAATTTTAACTTAGTGTAACAACTCAAGAATTAGTTTAATTTATACATAGGACTATATTAACAGAAATCTTAAAGTAACCAATAGAAACAGAAAATTAATAATATGGATATAATTAACAGAAATGATTTTGAAGTTTTATGTAGGTTCGCCGCTACGGCGCGGCGTATTATAATTGTAGTATCAGTCTCCTGTTTATTTTATATATTCTAAAAATAATTAGATTAATTTATTGTGACTTGAAAATAATTTCCAACTCTACATAACAATTCATTTTCCCATAATACAAAACAATTTAAAACTTGCAAGTCTTCTACCATAATCCCATTGGACACCGTATGATACTCCTCGTTGACAGAAACACGCCGTAAGCGCATCTTCTATAATAAATTATCTTGTGCTATTGGCACGGTAGCTAAGTCGGCTAAAGCGCACTGTGTGGTGAATATGCTAGATACACTATCTGTCATGTACAGAGTTCGAAGCCCAAGTCCGGCACTGACAGTGTCGGTGAGCATGGATATATGTCTACGTTTTTCATATGTGCAACCCCGATACGGACAGCTTTGGCTTCGGATTTGGGGGTTGTTTTGTTTATGTGATGTGTTTATGTATCAAATAATTCAAATATTAAACTCTGTGCAATGTATAGAATCATTTTGTACTAAATGATAATAATCCCAGTTAGCTGTTAAAATTGTTTTTCCTTGCCCACATCGCACAGTGGGAAATTATGGATTTCTTTGGACAAAATTCCCCCGACAAATGAATTCGCATCAAAAGCTAACATTTTTTTTGAAATTACATAAAGAGCTTGTCGCTACAACATAGTGCTGCTACAAAGTGACTAAAATTAAATCTGACCTGCAAAATCTTAAAAAAATTCCTATTAAACCTTTTAGTCTAGCCAATTTTGGGTACTTTTGACGTTTTCATCATATTATTTCAAATAGAACATTCTTTATTACAAAATCTAATGAAATTATATATTTTTTGGGTCACTGATTACGAACACAATAGCTATTTTGACCAACATTGGACACATTTTGAAGTATTGGCCATTTCTGGGTATTTTTTGACGTTTGTATTAAATTATTTCAAATATAACATTTCTTTATTTCAAAATTCAACGGATTTATATGTTTTGTCGGTCGCTGATTACCAAGGGTCGGAATTTTTTCAGCGTTAACAGAGTCGGACTTGATTCGATATTTAGTTTTTCAAGAAATATTATAACATATGTGTTTTGACAATTGTGAATTTGTAATTGTAATTTCTCTCTCTATGTTATCCCTATTTATAATATTAACATACTACCTTTCGTATTTCCGTAAAGTTATTTTATTGAGTGGAGACATTTTTAATAACGGACAACAATCAGTTGAAACTGAGAAAATGTATTGGAAAAGTACTATACCCCGGATGTTTGTCTCTTTGTGGTCAGATTTGGACGATATAAAAAAGGTACCAACAGCCAGTACAACATAATCGGCATCGAATGAAAGATGTGATAAAAAATATCTTATTCGTTTAAATTATTTACATACATTTATTTGCATGGTATAAAATCATTGTTCTTTCCAAATTGTCTATAGTAATTTTTTTAAGCCTACTGCTAAATATTGACTTTAATGATGAAAATCAGCGTTCTACACCGGCAGAAGTAAGCGGCGCATACCTCATAGGACTCATGGTCATTTGTCCTCATGGACAAATATATATTGAATGTTCGGTATTTCCCAGATTACCCTCCAAAGGTTTGTTAATTTTTGCAATTCCTTCAAATCCGGATTTGTTTCGAGAATTTTTTATTCAATTTGTGGAATATTTTTTTTATTCCCTCTGCTTCCTCGAGTTTGTCGAACACCGAACTAATTTTTTGCAGAGATTGATGAATTGACAGCTCAGGGCATTATAGATACTCTATGACATTTCCTATAACATTAAAATTACTGTTTGTACATTCAAGTTCTGTCTTTAGCGTTGCTTTTTCAAAAATCTTTTGCACTTTACATATTGTAATAGACTGACGGGAATCGAAGGTGTTGATTAAACTTTAAAAATTTTTAGCATAATAAAATGCCGCCTGCAACCAAGTGCCCCTGTGAGATTCTGAAATATACTATTATATTAATTACAACAATAAGACGTTAACTTTTCGCCCGCGTTTTCCGTATAGTTTACAGTTTCCAGTGAATAGCGCAGCGGACAGAACGAGGTAACCGGTGCCGGTGTTGTCTAATATTCGTAAGTCCATCCCAATCGCAGCACACGATGAATAGACCGCACTTATACTATATGTCTGTTTCATACACATAGTTGTATATTTAACAGGTAAATTTACATACTGATAAATAAAATCTCACATATTTTCAATATATTATTTTTCAATGCACTTTTAATATAATTTATTGTACTTTATTTAATGCTCCTGAGTGTGACCCTGTTATCGCTGAAGGATTCCGACCCTTGCTGATTACTAATATAATAGATATTTTTTCCCTGATAATTTCATTGGATTTTTTAATAAAGATATATTCTATTTGAAGTAATTTGATAAAAATGTCAAAATGTACCCAAAACTGACTAGACCGAAAGGTTTAATAGCAATTGTTTTAAGATTTTGCAGGTCAGATTTAATTTTAGTCACTTTGTAGCGACAACTTTTCTGTAATTAAAAAGAAAATTGTTAGCTTTCGTTGCGAATTCAATTGTCGGGCGAATTTTGTCAAAAAAATTTAATAATTTCCCACTGTGCACCGTCGAAACCTTTTTCCCTGAAACTTAGCCGCGCAGTCTCTTACACTCTAATGTTTTTATATTTTATTATACCCGAATATGCATCCATCAATTTTGTAGTTCTGGAAACCTACCGAGTTGTTTAAATAATTATGGTTTCAGTTCGCTGTATGCTATCATAAATTTTATAACGCGGTGTCAGATTTATTATTAACCGACAAACAAGTAGCAAATTCAAACACGATGAAATACAAATAGTTAACGTTACAAATATACAGGTTAAAAATAAATGAAATAAAATTTCATTTTTTGATAAAAATGATAAATTTCACAGCCCCACAAAAAAAACATATTGTACCAGAGACCAGATTAAAGCCCCACGTATTTTGGCGCGCTGAATCCGAATCTGAGGTCCAAATTAACTGCTGTTGTGTATTTTTTTGTAAATCGTAAAGAAAGTGGTTTTTTCTTCGTATTTTATCTGCAGTTTACTGGAATATTAAAAGCTTAAAGACTTAATACACGAACTGTGATTGGTCGGTTACATATCACATCCATCCTAGATAGTATATGAAATATATCCGTTCAGTTAATTGGAATTGCCTACTTATCTATCTATAGACTGTACAGAAAACAGCAAATTTACATAAGGGAGTAGAAAATAGTAGTTTGTGCAACAAGAGTGGATATGATATCCATATCGCACGATAAAGAATCAATCTTTTGAGTGCGATATGGATAATCCACTCCAGTTGTACAGTATACTTTTTCTACGACCAGCTTAAGAAAAAACTACAAATTATTGAAAAATTTATTAAACATTAATAAGGGCATGTGCATCATATATAATTAACATAATCTCAAATTTTAAGTTTCTTAAGTTTATTCTCATTTTTAATGTTTGTATACGCATTTTTTGCTTGGAACCATACTGGCTCCAAGCAAATGTTTAAAAATTCACGGAAATAATTTTTCAATATTGTCGATTAATAAAAATAGACCACTAATAATTATAGGTTAGATCCCTAACTAACAAAATGTCTTATTTTATTGTGACAAACTATTCAAAACTTCACAAATATTTCGTTGAATTAGCTTTTGGTTGAAAGTATAGGAACAAAGCAGAAGGCAGAAATTTTAATAATAGCTGCGAATTACTTGCAAATCATAAGAAATATATATTTTTAAGGTTAGCTGTGACGTCACGTGCAGATGCCCTAATATGCACTGGTAATTACTTTGACAGCTCACGCACTGACTTGAATTATTAAGAACGAATAGTTGCCTATGTACTTAATACACGAACTGTGATGGGTCGGTTTCATATCCATCCTAGATATCATATGAAATATACCCGTTCAGTTAACTGGAATTGCCTACTTATCCATTCTACAGACTGTACAGAAAAGAGCAAATTTAGATAAGGGAGTAGAAAATAGTATATTATATTACTAGGAGTAGAACGCACTCTTTTTTTGTGTTGAGCCCAGGATTTGCGGCTGAACCGAAGCCGAAGCCGCAAACTGGGCGAAACACAAAAAAAGGCGTTCTACTCCTTGTAATATATACTATTTTTTCTTCAAGCGTATTAAAATGCAAAAATTTATTTATTTATCATAAATGTACAAATATTCAAACTACAGTCTTACATGTTGACACAATATGACAAGTGGCTAGTGGATAGCGCGCCACCGGTGGCTTTCGGTATTAACATTATGTTACTAGTAAAACAATACCCACTGCGGTGGCGCTTTCGGGACTAACATTATGTTACTAGTAAAACAATGTCCACTACGGTGGCATTCGGTACTAACATTTTGTTACTAGTAAAACAATGTCCTACTTCTACTTCTGTTTTGGTGACATAATTTAAACATTTTAATACGCTTGAAGAAAAAAGTATTTTTTTCTAGTCCCTTATGTAAATTTGCTGTTTTCTGTACAGTCTGTAGAATGGATAAGTAGGCAATTCCAGTTAACTTAACGGATATATTTCATATCAGTTCTAGGATGGATATGAAATGAAACCGACCAATCACAGTTCGTGTATTAAGTACATAAACAACTATTCGTTTTAAAATCAAATTAGTGCGTAAGCTGTCAAAGTAACTGTCAGTGTGTACTGTCAGTGTGTATTTGTGTAATATATTATATATTAATGTTTAATAAATTTTTTAGTTTTTTTAAGCTGGTCGTAGAAAAAGTATACTGTACAACTCGAGTGGATTATCCATACCGCACTCAAGAGATTTGAAGCACCCCGCCTACGGCGTCGTGCCCAAACTTCTTTATCGTGCGATATGACTATCATATCCACTCTTGTTGCACAAACTACTATTATCTCCGTTATTAATGGTAACGCTAAAATGTCAAACTTTACTGTCGTGAAATGCATTAAGCAATGTCATGTTTTTCTGACGTTTGAAGAAAAATATTATTATCACTTGAAAAGGGTGAAATAAGAATATCATCCTTAGAATATCTCAGGATATTTCAGTACCTATATAGTTCTGTACATCCTAAAATGCTCTTTTAGTGGAGTCACTTCAAATTTAAAACAGCTAAAAGTTCGGAGAACGGTTAACCAAGACCGATTTTGAAGAAACCTTTTTTAGTGAATTCAAATGACAAAAAAAATTCACTCTTTAAAGGAGCGTGCTTTGCCTCATTTATTGTTTAAGCAAATTATTGTTAATATAATTAGAAAAAATTTTAAAATGAGAAAAGAACTTATTTTAAAAAATGGTGTTTTGCAAATATTTTGAAAACTACGAATTTTATCAAAAAGTATTAAAACATGTAACTTGAAGTTACCTTGAATTTGAAATGATGATTTGAAATGTTTTAATATATCGTCATCCTATAATCTGCAAATATATAAATAATTGTCTAAAATTCAGAATTAATGTAGTTTACGTCAATAATATTTTTAATCAACTTAATGATAAAATAGTGATGAAATTAAATAACAATATTTATTTACCAAAAATGCAGGATTGTAATACAATAGCATATAACATGACTATTTAATAAAAAACTTTAGCAATATGTTTCCTATCCAATAGTAGTAAATAAATAACTATAATTGATAAATGTTAAAACAATATTTGATTCGAAAAAATTAAACCAATATACATTTCATATAAATAAATGAAAATAAATGTGAGATACTTCTAATATTTATGCGTATAAATAAATAATTTTACATAGTGGCATATATACTGAAAAGCAGGCTGTAAAAGTAATGTAAAAAACAAATCGTTAATATTTTCTTCTTTTATATTATATGGAAAGTTATGTGTTTATTTTCACCAGTAGTGGAAAAAGACAGTAAAAATGTGAATAATTTGTGTAAGGCGATATATTAGGCTAGTGCCAATACCTTTTTGAAAAAAAAAAAAAATTATTTACGAGCAAGGATCAGTCGGGGAATTTGGTTAAGGTTATAAAGAAGAGAAAAAACAAAAATTAAACACGAGATAATGTGAAATCGTGAAATAAAGGTGCTGTTTACGGGTTGAAAGTGTTTTTTTGCGATTTTCGGCGAAACGTGACCTCCTAGCGGAAAATATCCTTCACAAAAAATGTTGATAGTAATATAAAAGTTCCATATAAGGCATTTTTCGTCATAACCTCAAATTTTCCGAGAAAATGGCGGAAAACCGATTTTTCGGTCAAGTGACACCGACGCACTGAATTACATGTCACTAAATCAGAATTTGTTCAATCTATATTGAGTGTTGGTTTAAAAGATTGAAGATGGAAATTGTAGCTTTCCGATGCTTTTTTGTTTGAAACAATACAATCAAAGGATGGATTCGAAAAATATACTTAGATATATTGTCACGCCCGAACTCAATCGTCGCAATAAAAAATACAAAAAAAAATAAAAGCCCTTCAAGAAAATCCTTTCTTCAACTGTTAAAAAGCATATACATTTCATGATTATTATGGTTTATAAGTTGTATTAACGTGTATTCAAAAAAAGTACATCTCAAATCATTTTAATTTCCTTGCTTGATGATTTTTTTGATACATATATGTATTGGAGGCTGTAATTTGTCGAGAAATAGACCCATTGGAAAAAATAAAATATCGCTATGTCGGAAAAAATGTATACTTTTCGAATGGTGAGGCACAAATTCGTTTACTTGTATGCATTTTTTCGGAAATATGATCAATCAGATCATGAT
The DNA here is from genome assembly GCA_936432065.2 of Rutpela maculata. NCBI lineage: Eukaryota > Metazoa > Arthropoda > Insecta > Coleoptera > Cerambycidae > Rutpela > Rutpela maculata. The sequence goes on along the minus strand of OW386286.2, from coordinate 79,415,758 downwards.
AAGAAATTGCGATTTTCACGATCTTATCCTTATAACTATGAATATATCTTTGACTGTTTTGAATATAAATTCTGGAACTTTTCCAATACATTAACAAATGTATAAGGAATCCATTGGATACAGCTGAAATGTGGATAGGTGTAACTGTAATAAATATAATACAATAAAGGCACGTAAAAATTCATGCGAGCGATTCAGGGGCCATGTGTGGTATCTGTGTAATCTGTATGCGTTCATAATTATATATTTTCCCTTCATACTCACTATTTATCCTCGTATTCACTAAGAAAAATGTTAAAAATGTGTAATTGTTAGAACAGCTAAGAATTTTTAGAGGTTCCGTAGTATACATTTAACCGTGTACTTGGCCACGCAGACTGACAAAGTTACTTCACTATTTTTTTCCGGGAATGCCGTCGCTTTAGCGATAAATTTTATTAAAACTTTTTTCGTTCAGATTCACGTGGTCTATCCACTGTATTTTTCATTTTTTCCTACCCATACTTAATTTCAAAATTTTAAAAAAAATGGATGGAAAAAAATTTTTTCCACTTTTTTTTATGTTCTGCATCCGAGCGAAATGTAAACTTTTCAAGATATTATTCTACACACTTTCACGAATTCAGTGCGTACGGTGCATTGCCATGAAAAAAGTTTCAGAATGTTTTTGCCCACTTTCTTCAATTAAATTCATTCAACTTTAGTAATATTACATTGAAGTAAATTCTGTCATTGAAATTTAATCCATTATTTACATAAATAATAAAAAAATGTTGAAAATAATATATAATATTGAAAAATTCGTGATCCGAAAAGTAATTTTTTTGGTTTTTCTCAATTTTAAGCGGTTTCGTGAAACCATCAACATGTATAGACCAATTGAAAGTAGACATTTCAACGGTTAAAATGAGTCCAGATAGAATATTGATATCGAAAAAAACGCCAATAAAGTTTTCCGTGGAAGATTTGGATTTTTTTTCGAAAAATGTAAATGTCTACTTCTTTCCCAGATTCCCAAAAAATCATGCTTATTCAATGTAAAAAACGTATACTTTCACAAAATTTCATGTAAATTTAATTATTTTTACGAGAGAGAAAAATAAAAAACCGAGAAATCGGTTTTCCGCCATTTTCTCGGAAAATTTGAGGTTACGATGAAAAATGCCTTATATGAAGGTTTTATATTTTTTTAATATCTACATCTTTTGTGAAGGACATTTTCCACTAGGAGGTCACGTTTCACCGAAAATCGCAAAAAAACACTTTCAACCCCTGAACAGCTCTCCCATTTCACGATTTCACATTATCTCGTGTTTAATTTTTGTTTTTTCTCTTCTTTATAACCTTAGCTAAATTCCCTGACTGGTCCTTACCTGTAAATAATTTTCTTTTTTTTTTTAGCATTCAAAATCCGCTTTGGCACTAGCCTATCTACATAGGGAGTACCAGAACATGCGGGCAATTTTTCGGGAGCATATATTTTAGGTAAAAATAACACCTAATGTTGATATAACTTTTTTCTATAGGATGCACCCTGAACACAGGGTGGGTAGAGCGGTTCTTCAATAATACATTTTTTATATTTGATTGATATAATTTGTTCATTATTATAAATAGGGATGATGAAATTTATTGATTTAATAATAAATCGGAGAGGCCGGAATTGAACTACCCTTAAAATATTTTGCCCTAATTTTAGGACCTGTAAGATTATTTCCTTAAAATAGGTGTTATCCAGTTTCTTTAGACTTGAGGAGAAACAAGGGTGGTTTTTATTGAAATCCCTAAAGTGAATAATTTTCGAGAAAAACTTAGTTTAACGTTAACAAGTAGTTTATATTTTAATTATTGCATTTTATTGCATTTTTCCTAATAGTAATTAAAAAAAAAAACGTCAAGGAATACTGATTTTAGGTGAAAATTGCAATTTTCAGTTCGCAATATCTCGAAAAATATGCATTTTACCAAAAAAGTGTATAGGACCTTTCTTCTGATTCTCTATCAGATTATGTGTATATTTTTCTTTTCCTAAGAAGGGGGACCACCCCTAACCAAAAAGCAGGAAAAATGACAATATAGATTCTTATGAACATACTGTAATATGTTGCAACCCCTTAAAAATTTAAGGTTATGTTGGTTACTAAAAAGTAGGCAGACTTCAACAGATCGAATGTCAGAATGAATGTAGTGTATTTGCACCTACTCGAAAAAGAACCTACCAGAAGATTCCAAAGTGACATCTGGAATTATCGAGAGAATGGTGGCGTCATCACAGAACAATCGAGATCTGTCATTTTTAGGTATAAAAGACCGATCGCATTCTCGGCGAGTAGTTCAGAAAGTTGAGAAAGTATAGAAAGTGAGGTTAAGAGTTCAAAGATAAACAAAGTAATAAACATTGTGATTTTTAGTCAGTAAAGTGTATTTAAATTAATAATAGTATTGTGAAGTATCCAGTAAACATTTAATAAAGTGTGTTAGTGGACATCTCTTGTTATAATTTTTGGAACCCACGGAATTTGCGAGGGTGGTTTCCTAAGGGTGGAAACACGTGTGACAAATTGGTGTCAGAAAGCGGAATTTTATGACAAGAGGAGCTCTGAAGTTGTGCTGGAGTGTTCGAGAAGTATTCTCGCGGTTTAGTGCTAACACAGGACTAATTTACTGGACATTGTTCAAGGGTTATTTGTGGACAGAAAAATAGTGTTAAGTATTAAACCCTTTAAACTGAGTAGTGATAGAGACACTGAAAAAGACTCATTTTTTGTGTTAGTGCGTGGAAATTACTAGAACTTTTCTATTTGGACAATAGTGGAGATTATTAAATTCTCTGAACTGGATAGTGACAAAAGACTCTGGATAAGACTTTTTCGTGCTGTTTCGAGATTTTTCTGGAAAGTTCCATTACCGATATTGACGTGACAGATAATTTAATTTTATTTTTTTTCATCGTATGCCCGTAACAACAAGAAGTATGGCATCCGATAAACAAATACAGGACTTATTAGAACAGTTCCAAAAAATGATGGCACAGCAACGGCAGGAAGACAAAGAAGAACAGGAGAAAAAACGTCATGAAGAAAAAGAAGAACAAGAAAAGCGACGTCAAGTAGAAAAAGAAGAGCAAGAAAGAAGACGTCAAGTAGAAAAAGAAGAGCAAGAAAGAAGACGTCAAGAAGAAAGGGCCGAATTAAGAGAAATGATGGAGGACCTGAAGATACGACAACAAGAGGAGAAAGAGGAGCAAGAAAGACAACGTCAAGAGGAAAAAGACGAACTCAGAAAAATAATGGAAAACTTGGAAGAAAGACGCCAGGAGGAATTAAGGAAAATCCTGAGCGATCAAATAAAAATACAACAGGACGCAATCATTTCTGTCAAGAGTGAAGTCAAAGAAGAGATAAATAAGGTAGAAGAAAAAGTAGGTGAAGTCAAGACCGAAGTCGGTCAAGTAAAAGGAAAAGTAAATCAGTTTGAAGAAAAGATGAGTGAGTTCGAAGAAGAAGTCAAAGGAGAAATAGACCGGCTTAAACGACAGTTGAGAGATAGAGGAAGCCAGCAGGTGGTATCATCAGGACAGCGACTAAAACCTCCTTCTTTTGATGGCCAAAGTTCCTGGACGACGTACAAGAGGCAGTTTGAGGCAGCAGCGTGTGCGAACAATTGGGATAATGAGGAAAAGGCCATGGCATTAGTTCTAGCACTAAGGGGCCAAGCTTCAGAGTTACTCCAAACCATCCCAGTTGAGAAACAAAGGGACTTCAAAGTCTTGGAAGCTGCATTAGATTTGAGGTATGGCGATCAACACCTTGCCCAATTATACCAGGCTCAGCTGAAATCCCGGATGCAAAAAGCTGGGGAAAGTTTACAAGAATTTGAAGCTGCGATAGAGAGACTGGCACACCTGGCGTATCCGAGTGCACCTAAAGAATTCCAGGAACAATTAGCCGTGGGGGCCTTTTTAGATGGTATAAGGGACGAAGAGGTCAGGCGAGTTCTGAGGCTGACGAGACACCAAAGTAGTAGCGAAGCTTTGGTGCGTGCACTCGAAGTAGAAGCCGCTTACAGGGATACTCCAAGGTCGAGAGTGCGAGCTGTGACTCTCGAAGAATCGCAACCAGAAATGAACCAGAACCTCTTGCTGACTGAGATGCAGAAAATATTCACCAAATTATGCGATAAATTGGATGGCCTCGGAAAGCAAGAAAAACAACAAAATAGAGGAAAGCCGAGCGGAGGTATTAAATGTTTCAACTGCGGCAAGGTTGGACATATGAAACGGGACTGTCGACAGCAGAACTCGGAGAGTCGAGTAAATGCTGTGAATGTAGAAGAGAAGCAGGAAAACTAAAGATAGCCAGCACCAAGGGGGCTGTGCTGGCTAGGGAATGCGGTGCCCCCAGAGAAATAAAGATTTCCCAGCTCCAAAGAATACCAAGTAGTCTGTTGTTGCAAGGATATGTGAATGGAAGAAAATGCGTGTTTACGATTGACACCGGTGCTACGTCATCAATAGTGCGGCCAGGGTTTATATCAGGCTTGCAGATTGACAAGAAGCAAAATGGAGTAATCATTCGGACAGCCACGGGGGACAGGGCTGCGGTCCATGGAGAGGTCAGCTTGGAACTGCAGGTTGGACGGTTGAGGTTCAATTACAAGGTCATTGTGGCTGACATTATGGATGATTTCATTTTGGGTCTAGACATCATGGGAGAGCAGGGATTCATTGTTGACGTAGGGGAGCGAGTCTTAAAAATTGGAAATGAGGAATTTATTCTGGCAACCGCAGACGACCAATTCCATAAAGCGAGATTGTTAACAACACAGACGATCAAGATTCCTGCTCATTCAGAACAAATGATCGATGCTGCCGTAGAAGGAAATCCTGGAGGGTACCGTGTTGGCCTAGTTGAAGATGACGAATCGATTAAGTCCCTACCCAATATTATTGTGGCGAGAACTTTAACCCGGACTAAAGACAAAATCCCAATTAGAGTCGTTAATTTAAATTCCCACTCGGTGACAATTAAGGGAGGCAAACCGATTGGCTCCTATGAACCGGTCACATGGGTAGCGAGGTGCGAGGAAGAAACAGAGGGGAGTTCGTCTACGAAAATAGACCAGGAAGTTTTGACCTTGCTGAGTACCCAGTTGGAGCATTTATCTGAGGATAAACGAAGGGAGGCAATCAAGTTCCTAGAAAAGGAAAGTTCAGTATTTGCCAAGAATACAGAGGCCCTTACAAAAACAGACATAGTCCAGCATCGGATAAATACTGGCAACTCACCCGCTATTCGACAACCACCTAGGAGGGTGCCATTAGCAAAACAAGAAGATGCCTCGGCAATGATAGACAAGATGCTACAAGATGGAGTCATTGAGGAGTCGACGAGTCCCTGGTCATCGCCAGTAGTTTTGGTTGCCAAGAAGGATGGAACATTAAGATTTTGTGTCGATTATCGAAAATTAAACGATGTCACGAAGAAAGACAGTTACCCATTACCACGAATTGACGACACGTTAAGCACGTTGGCAGGCTCACGATGGTTTTCTACGTTGGACCTTAGGAGTGGATACTGGCAAGTGGGGCTTCATCCTGATGATAAAGAAAAGACAGCGTTTTCAGCAGGCAGTGGTCTTTATCAATTTACCGTGATGCCTTTTGGACTTTGCAATGCGCCAGCTACCTTTGAAAGACTGATGGAGTTCGTGCTGCGAGGGCTAACCTGGAGGACGTGCCTGGTTTACCTTGACGACGTGCTTGTTATGGGACAGGACTTTACAGAACATTTGAAAAATCTTCAAGAAGTATTTGGGCGAGTCAGGAATGCCCATCTGAAGTTGAACCCGAAGAAGTGCCTGCTATTCCAGAAAGAAGTCAAATTTCTTGGTCACGTGGTGTCTTCGGATGGAATACAAACAGACCCCGACAAAATTTCTGCTGTACGAGATTGGCCAAGACCATCTAACGTTCATGAAGTACGGAGCTTCCTTGGCCTCTGCACTTATTACAGGCGCTTTGTGGAAGGGTTTGCAGAAATTGCGAAACCATTACACCGGCTGACAGAAGAGAAAGTGCAGTACCAATGGACACCGGAATGTGAAACGGCATGGAGAAAATTGAAGGCAGCTCTATGCACTGGTCCTGTGCTAGCGTACCCACAACGGGAAGGACTTTTTATTTTAGACACTGATGCCAGCAATTCTTCGGTCGGATCTGTGCTGTCTCAAATCCAGAATGGGCAGGAAAGAGTGATCGAGTACTTCAGCAAGGTGCTGTCCAAACCAGAAAGAAATTATTGTGTAACCCGGAAAGAGTTACTGGCCATCGTAAAATCAGTGGACCATTTTCATAAATATCTTTATGGAAGACATTTCAAGATTCGGACCGACCATGCTTCATTAAAATGGCTGTTGCAGTTGAAAACCCCTGAAGGTCAACTGGCTCGTTGGATAGAACGGTTGCAACAGTATGATTTCAAAATAGAACATCGACCTGGAAGATCTCATAAGAACGTAGACGCTTTATCTAGAAGACCATGCAAGGAAGATTGCAAGCACTGCCGCCACGTTGAGAAATTGCAGGGTACGGTGGCCGTCAACACTATTAAAATAGAGGTTCCGGACGATTGGACAACCGAAGCCCTGAGACAAGAACAACTGAATGACACAGAAATTGGGGCTATATTGAGAGCAAAGGAGAAAGGAATTCGACCAGCGTGGAAGGATGTTTCGGATAAGGCAGTTGGATTGAAGGCTTTGTGGGCCCAATGGGATTCACTTAAAGTCATGAACGGGCTGCTAAAGAGAGCTTGGGAAAGCCCGGATGGCAGGGAAGTTGTTATGCGTCTAGTGATTCCCAGGTGTCGAGTACCGAAAGTACTTCAGGAAGTGCATAATGGAGCATCCGGTGGGCACTTCGGCGTTAATAAGATCCTGAATAAAGTACGAGAACGATTTTATTGGGTAAATAGTCGTCAAGATGTGGAAGCTTGGTGTCGCAATTGCAAAATTTGTGCAGCCAGTAAGGGACCACAGACTAGAAGTAGGGGTGCAATGAAGCAGTATAACGTCGGAGCTCCTTTCGAGAGGATCGCGATCGATATAGCCGGCCCATTCCCAGTAACCAAGGATGGGAACAAGTACATACTGGTTGCAAATTCAAAAATTCAAAATTCAAAAATACTTTATTCTCGAAGACAAACATTTGTATGAGAAACGTCACAATTTTAGACTTAAGTGCTAAAACAAAACGAACAAACAAACAAAAATAGAGGCGCTATATACATGTACATATATATGTCACAAATACATTACATCAAATAAAATGCTGGTGAGGTGTTCAATCATTTAAAATACTCTGCAGTATTGTATAGGCATTTATCAAGCAAAAATGTCTTAAGTTTTTTTTTAAATATATTTTCCTTTTCTATAGATTTTATAGTATTTGGAAGCCAGTTAAATATTTTTGCACCTATACGGCTAGGAGCTTTAAAGGTGATATTTACTCTAGAGAATGGTATATGTAAATCATTTTTTTGTCGAGTATTTACCTGATGATAAGTACTATTAGTCAAAAACTTATTTTTTTTGTTGAAGACAAATAAACAAATTTCGAAAATATATAAACCATATAATGTTAGTATTTTATAGTTTTTAAAAATATCTTTGCATGTGTGAGTGCTCGATACGCCAGCAATACACCGCAATATTCGTTTTTGAGCCACAAATACGTCATGTGAGAGGGTTGAGTCCCCCCAAAAGCGGATACCATATCTCAGGCGACTTTCTACCTGAGCGTAATATAATGTAATTAGTTGGTGTTCGGTGAAAACAGATTTTAAATTTGTAAATAAAAAATAAATGGAGGATAATTTTGAGGATAGAAACTTACATTGTGCTTTCCAATTTAGGCATGGTTCAATGTGCAGCCCTAGAAATTTAAGGTTATTGTTTTCTTTCGCTTGAATATAAAATGTGTCTGTATTATTGACAGATAAACTAATGTTAGATGTCTTATTTTGGTATGAATGAAACCTGCTTAACTGGGTTTTGTCCTTATTGAAATATAATGAAATGCTGTTGAACCAATTTATTAAATGCTCAAGAGTATCTTCGCATTTATTCTTTAAAATAATATCACATTTGTCCGAAATTAAAATGGTAAAATATAAGGTAAAATGGACATCGTTAGAGAGTGTAATAATTTCGTTAATATATAAAATAAACAGAATTGGACCCATTACAGACCCCTGGACTACGCCCATGTTTATTTGTCTTGACTCAGAAGTGTAAGTACGTATTTCATTCTGACTTACATGATTTATAGCAACATACTGTTTTCGTGAATTTAGGAATGATGAAACCCAGTTCTGTGCAGTTCCTCTTATTCCATATCCGTCTAATTTATTCAATAGAATTTCGTGGTCGACGCAGTCGAACGCCCTGCTAAGATCACAGAAGATACCAACAGGACACTCGCCTGCGTCGATATATTTTATAAGTGTATCATAAAAGCTATGAATGGCTGTAGCAGTTGATTTTCCGCGACGGAATCCGTGTTGGTTTTCCGTGAGGATATTAAATTTATTAATAAAAGAGAGTAGTCTGTCTAGAAAGGAGTATTCTAAAATTTTCGAGAAACCGCTAGGGACTGTAATCGGTCTATAATTATCTAACAAATGTGGATCTTTGTTTTTAAATATCGGAGTAACTTTTCCCGTTTTTAGGCAGAGGCCTATGCAATTCCAAACCAAGAAGCAGTCACTGTCGCCAAAGTCTTGGTAGATAATTTGATATGTCGGTTTGGTGTACCCCTGGAGCTGCACTCAGATCAAGGGAGGAACTTTGAGTCAGGGGTGTTTCAGCAAATCTGCAAGTTATTGGGGATACACAAAACACGGACCACAGCCCTTCACCCGCAATCAGATGGAATGGTGGAACGACATAACAAGACCATGAAAGAACATCTCTCTAAAGTGGTTCATAAGAATCAACGCGATTGGGATCTCCACATACCGTTCTTCCTCATGGCATACAGAGCTGCTATCCACGAGTCTACGAAACAAACACCAGCCCGTGTAGTATTTGGACATGAGATCAGACTGCCGTGTGATTTGATTTTCGGAACACCAGGCGGAGAACAGCTTCCTGTGAACAGCTATGTGGATGAAATGAGTGAACGGCTAAGAAATGTTCATGAGCTGGTTAGAGACCAAATCACCATAGCCAGTGACCGAATGAAGGCTCGATACGACCGTAAGGGTAGTTCAGAAGGGTTCCAGGCAGGAGATCTGGTTTGGCTGTACACAGCGGAAGAAAGGGAAGTCACCGAAACTTCAACCTCCTTGGGAAGGACCTTATACTGTTATTACCCGAATTAATGATGTCGTCTATCGTATTCAACGAAACAAAAAGTCCAAGATGAAGATCGTACACTTGGATAGACTGGCGAAGTATGTGAAAGAGGCTGAATTGCCTGACCGGGACGTTCAGGCTTAAGGAGGGGGCAGTGTGATATGTTGCAACCCCTTAAAAATTTAAGGTTATGTTGGTTACTAAAAAGTAGGCAGACTTCAACAGATCGAATGTCAGAATGAATGTAGTGTATTTGCACCTACTCGAAAAAGAACCTACCAGAAGATTCCAAAGTGACATCTGGAATTATCGAGAGAATGGTGGCGTCATCACAGAACAATCGAGATCTGTCATTTTTAGGTATAAAAGACCGATCGCATTCTCGGCGAGTAGTTCAGAAAGTTGAGAAAGTATAGAAAGTGAGGTTAAGAGTTCAAAGATAAACAAAGTAATAAACATTGTGATTTTTAGTCAGTAAAGTGTATTTAAATTAATAATAGTATTGTGAAGTATCCAGTAAACATTTAATAAAGTGTGTTAGTGGACATCTCTTGTTATAATTTTTGGAACCCACGGAATTTGCGAGGGTGGTTTCCTAAGGGTGGAAACACGTGACAATACTTTATGAAGCATGTTAAAGAAAAAAATTTGGAAATTCATTACATCGTTTTCGGGCTGGGGACCTTCACTTACTGTACTATAAGAAATATTTATAACTTGACTGACATAATAGTCTAATCAGTGGGGGATATTGCCGCCTGCAAAAGATGGAGTAGTAATGGTTTTGGTATATTATGTTGTTTAAGTTAAGGCCCTGAGAAAAAATACAAGTTTTCGACGTTGGGGAGGAGGCGCGAGCAGCTATATTGAATTAAAGGTACAGAAAATTAGTTTCTTAAAATAATTCGGCAACACTTCTACGAAAAAAATGTTGAAGGAAAAATTGAATATGACAAAAGTTCCTGCATTTTTTGTATATATATTTTTATTGTAATTCTAATGTTTAAGGAGATACAGCGTCAGAAGATAGATTTAAGAAAAAAAAATTACTGATAGCTTAAAACCGGCTGAAAAAGCAACGGTGCAAAAGATCATTCGTGCTTGCGTCAATTATTTTGGAGGTGTTTCCACCAACATTTAAACCCACAGCGACCTTATTGCAAAATGAAAAAATGCTGAAAATGTCTTCGAATTTTATATTAAAAAGTAAAATAACTGCATTAGTACAGTGAATGAAGGTAAAAATCAACTATTACCTCCGATTTCGGTGAACCTCCATCGATTTGCATGAAAATTTGGGATTGAGTATATTTTACCCTCAACTTCAAAAGTGACATATGCTCGACTTGTGCTTTTTGCATTTTAGGGGTGAAATCCACCTCTTTTTTTAAAAATTGGAAAAAATGCAGATTTAAGCATTCTGGCGTAAGTAATCTCGTTTAATTAGATAAAATAAATATTTTTCAACACTTATATGCATGATTTATGATTTTAATTAATTGTTCAACCCTTTTAGCAACCACCCCTCAAATCGAAAATCATGAAAAAATCATTTTTTGTATTTCTGAAATATGAAATCGCATATTAACATTACACAAACGGTTTGTTTAATGTTTATGATATAATTTTTGGTTGACTGTGAAATTTCAACCCTTCAAAAACAACTCCCTTAATGCAGAATCATTGAAAAAATTGGTATCAAGAAACTTTAATCATTTCAATAATACATTACTGAATTGAAATCTCATTTACTGAGTATTAAAGTAATTATTTATTTATTGCGAAATTTTCCACCCTTAAAAACTACCACTTGTCATAAAAATAATGCACAAATTGATGAAAAAGCATAATTTAATGTTGGAAACAATTTTCTCAGTGCTTATGTGACTTATAAAAATTTAATTTATTAATTAAGACACACAGCATACTAGAAAGCCCCACTATGTTTTCGAGCAGATGTTCAGAATTCCTTTCACTTTTTCTATCTTCAAAAGAAACATACACACACTCACACATGTATATCGACAGGTCTACTTCTTACTATCTATCTTTTTTCCTATATATGCATACAAAATCTCTGCTCAAAAAATTTTTCCAAAAAAATGTTATTGTTTTTTTACAATAACTCCGTTAATTTTTATGATATCAGGTTCATCCAAAAACCATTTGAAAGATAATTTCAAGGGCTATAAGACCGTATTAAATTTAATCTTTTAAATCCCTCATTTTTTAAAAGATAAAAGGTTAAATGGCCCCGGTTACATGGTTCTCGCAGTAAAATTTAGGCTTTAAACGTTTCTATCTCGGTTATTTTTTATCCTACAAAAATAAAAAAAAACTAAAATCTTTGTTAAAAAAAAACTCAAATTTCGTTCTCTATTATTTTTTACATATATCGAGTATTTTTGGAGTTATTATCAAAAGAAAATGAAATTTACGAAAATTTGAAAAATTCTGATTTTTTTAAATCATATTTTTTTTCAAAAATATGCATTCTAAACCGGTCAAAATTTTTGAAGTCATTACTTATGCTAAAATAAAGAAAGTCTTATAGGGATTACTATAAATTTTAATTTTTGTGGAAATGGCGTAGGTTTTATTTTTCACTTTTTCTTAAATAATTCGAAAGGGTCCTCTTATTTTCATCATAACTTACTTAATTTTAATGCTATCAACTTCTTCTACAGCTCATTTGATAGGTATTTCTGAGTACTTTGAAAAGTGTTCTGTAAGTATATTTTAGAAAATGCATCGTTTTCCCGTTATTTAAGCTTGAATACTTAGATTTGAGTACTCGCCGAAAAAAAATATACATTCAATTACCTATAGCTCACTTTGAATTAATATTAAAAGGTTTTTTAAGAAAGGAATTTATTCGTTTTTTTATTAGCTTCAATTTTGTAAAAACTTATAGTTTTTGAGTTATTTATGAAAAACCGCTTTAAAACATGCATTTTTTTCACGAAAAATCAAAATCTTTGATCTTTAATAACTCAAAAAGTATTGATTTATTTTAATAACTTTATATAACAAATTTTGCTTAGAATTATTGGTCCCTCTATCGATTCCTGGGGTTATTTTTCATAAAATAATTTCCACCCCCGAGAAGGGGTGGCATCCACCCCCAGGGTAAAAGCGCAAGTTGGCACTATATCACTTTTGTTTCTTGAGGTATCCTCTAACTACTCACAAATTTTCATGAAAATCGATGGAGGTTCAACGAAATCGGATGTGAAAACCTTCAGTGACTGTACTACATGCAAATTTCAACTTTCTAGGTCCTTTTCGATGTATTTTAGGCAGACATCGGACACAGCTGCCGCGGGCTAGACGAAAGTGACTAGCGAGTAACGCTATGCAGGTCAAAATCTGGTAGTCGTACCGAGCGTATCTCCTATGGTACTTTGTTGCGAGGGTATTTTCTGGTTGTATATAAATAAGTTGATAAGGGAGATATTTCGTATATGTTTTTTACTTTTTGTTACCTATAGTGTGTCATAAATAGCTGTTATTGCCATTACTTGTGCCATATTATTTAAAATTTTGTAAATGTTATCAAAAACTTATCACACAAAAATATTCATATTGTAACATGCACGATTTAATGGCTCAATACTTGTGGTCTCTTAGTGCTAAATTGCACTAATTTATATTTTTGTTAACAATTTTTAGTTTACGAAACCTTACCTTAATTTGCATTTAATAGCTATAAATTTATTAATTATGAACCTAAAACCTGCCCTGAACTTTTAGCCAAGCGCGGATTTCTAGACCGTTCTAGGGAAGCGCGCGAAGCCCCTTCTTTCATTGAGTCGCGTTACCAGTAGTTGACAAAACTACGCGAGCAATCGAGGCTTTTTCGTGACCGTTTAGGCCTAGTCGCCGTTTCGGCGGTTCTCCGCCAAAGTGAGAAGAGTAGTAGTTATTTTACCTTAAAGTAATTAAATAATAGAAATTGGGTTTTTGGTTAAAACTGCGAGTGCTAATTAAACACTTTGAGATTCCATTAGGAGTCCCTAAGTAAGACATAGGCAAGTAGGCAGTATGCCTAAGTGAATTTTACAACTTGCACCAAACTATGTTGGGTTTCCTGATTCCTGCTTGTCTTAACAATTTGTCTTATTTATAAGAGGAAGATAAGTAGTGCATTTTGGTGTTCCTTATGGCCTGCAGATGTGTAAGTAGAAACTTTATTTAAAGCTTTGTTGGTCCATAACTTTCCGTGAAATATCTTTTTAATTTTTTTAATTTAGATTTGTTGGCCTTAGAAACAAGGTCTATTAGCCAGACTTCGTTAATGATTTATTTAAACATAATATTCCCCATATCAGTCTAATACTAATTACAATTTGTAAACTTATGATTAATGCTCTTTTTTTTTTCTTTTCTTTTTCTTTTTCTTTTTTTTCTTCTTTTCCCTTGTTTATATATTTTTTTTTATTTCTTGTTTTTTTTTCAATATATACATGTATATGTAAATGCATTTTTTTTGTTTTTTTTTTTTTTTTGTTTTATTTTGTTTTTTTTTATATATTTAATTAATTTAATTTATGTATATATATATATTTTACTATTATTTTTTTTGTTTTTTTTTGTTTTTTTTTTTATTTTTTTTTTATTTTTTTTTATATTTTTTTTTTGTTTTTTTTTTCCCTCAATAGATACATTTTCTTTCTTAACATCTATTTACAATTTTAATTTAGTTGATTTAACAAAATTATAAATATACAAATATATATTATAATTGTTGAGTGATAACAAATATCCCAAATTAACAGGTTGAATTAATTTCTCTTTACAAATATTTTGAAAAAAATTTTCCCTACAGTCAGTATAAAGTTCACAACTAAAAATAATATGCTCTATTGTGTCCTCCTCATCACATACCTCACAAAGTGCTGTCTCTTCTACGCGTATCTTATATTTATATGATTTGCACAAACAGTGGCCTGATCTTATTCTGGAAATGGTGCTTATAAAATTTCTGTTCGTGTAAGGAATTTTGGAAAACCAAGTTTGCGTGGGTATTGTTGGTTGAAAGCTTTTATAGAATTTACCCTTCTCGCTATTTTTAAACTGTTGGTTAAATTCTGCCCTTATTCTTGTTTTGATTATCCTTGTAAAATCATCGTATGGTAATTTATATGTACTTTCGTCCCCCATATCGCAAGCTATCTTTGCCAATTCATCCACCTTTTCATTTCCCTCTATGCCAATATGACCCTTAATCCAAGCTATTGTAACATTTTTTCCTTGTCTAACACATTCGCCTATATTTTGTATGATGTCGGCTGTTAGATTTGATATTTTATACAATTTATTATTTTGCACCCTTTTGGCCACACTAAGAGAATCGGTGAAAATAATAAAGTTCTTCCCGTCTGGGAGTTGTATGTGTTTCAGTGCCTCTATAATAGCTATTTGTTCTGCAGAGTATATGGAGTATGTGTCATTGAGTTTTATACACTTTGTATAATTGTTATTTTCATTATAAAAAGCGCAGCCTGTTTTTTCATTTTGCTTGGATCCGTCTGTATAAGTTACATTATAGTCATTCCATTTTTGTTTTAAGTCATATTTAAAGATTTTTTGTATTAGTTGCTGTGGTATATTTGAGTAGTTAGTTTCTAAGTATATTTGTTGTTCTTTTATTATATCTTCATAATTCATGTTGTATATTGGCAGTTTGTCATGTTTGTAAACATCATTTACTCGTTCTACGTATTTTATACAGCTCTCTATTAAAGGAGGAGATCGTTTTTTAATCCAATAATTAGCAGTTTGTACCAACATAGCCATGTGGAATATTTGACTATAAATGGTATCATTGGTGGAGTACATCTTTATGAAATATTTATCAGAATGATATTGTATTCGATAGTCCAATGGTACTTCACCGGTTTCTGCATATACAATATCCAGTGGCGTAGATTTTAGATATCCCATACATATTCTTAAACACTTATTTTGTATAATTTTAATTTTATTTAATGATGTTTTACATGCCTGGCCATATAGGAAAC
Organism: Rutpela maculata; assembly: GCA_936432065.2. Lineage (NCBI taxonomy): Eukaryota > Metazoa > Arthropoda > Insecta > Coleoptera > Cerambycidae > Rutpela > Rutpela maculata. Next base: position 79,400,378 of record OW386286.2, on the reverse strand, counting down.
ATCCATATTCAGCAACTGATCGAATATAGGATTTGTAAAATATAAGTGAAACTGCTGGATCTGAACCCCAGTTAGTTCCATTTACTGCTCTGAGAAGGTTTATTCTTTTTTCCATACGAGCGGCGACCTCTTCTATATGTTTTCTCCAAAAAAGTTTTTGGTCCATATAAATGCCAAGGAATTTCACGATCTTAGTATAAGGAAATGTATATTTCCCTATTATAATTCTATTCGGAAGTTGGGTGCGTTTTCGTGTGAATGTTATAAATTGGGTTTTTTCTTGAGATATTTCTAGTCCAGTTAGTTGAGTCCATAATTCGATATTTTCAAAAGCCCGATTCATATCGTTATAGTTTTTATTGAGGTCTTTATTGGAGGTATATATAGTCCAGTCATCTGCATACTGCAGTATTCTAATTTTTTGGCTGAAGATATTTTCTAAATCCGCTGTATATAAAATATAAAGCAATGGGCTGAGTATTCCGCCTTGGGGTAATCCTACAGACGTTTTCCTTGGTCCTATTATGTTGTTGTTAATTCTAATATATATACTCCTTTCGGTATATAATAGACATATTCTTTGACAGAAGGATGGTGGGATCAAGATTTACCATTTTGTTGTGTAAAATATTAAGTTGTACATTATCATATGCTCCCTTAATATCTATAAAAGCTGCCGTTAAATATTCTTCATTGGTGTAGGCCCGGTATATATCCATGGAGAGCAGAGCTAAGTTGTCTAGTGTTGATTTAGTTTGCCTAAACCCATACTGGGTTTTGGGTAATTTTTCTTCCTTCTCTAACCACCACTGCAATCTGTTTTTAATCATTTTTTCCAGTATTTTAAGAAGGCATGAAGCAAGGCAAATAGGTCTGTAAGAATCTGGAGAATTTGGTGGCTTATTGATTTTCAAGAAAGGGCACACTAAATAATTTTTCCAGCTTTCCGGATAGTTTCCTGTTTTCCATATTTTATTTATGATATGCAATAAAATTTCTCTAGCTTCTGCGGGTAAGTTACCAAGCATTATATACTGTATTTGATCCATTCCTGGAGCAGAGTTCTTAGTATATCTGAGTGCAATGTTTAATTCCATCAAAGTAAACTCCTTATTTAGAAAATGCGTATCATCTGACCTGTTAATTTCATCTATATTCATTTGGCTTACTGAACACGGGGCCAACTTAGTGAGGAAGCTCTCTACCCATTCTCCTTCTTGTATTTGTTGTGGTTGGGGTTGTCCGGTTTTTAAACACTTTACTTTTTTCCACACGTCTTTTAAAGGCACAGTTCTATTTAGACCGCTACAATATTCTCTCCAGTTTTTTCTTGTCGTTTTCTTAAATATTTGTTTACATCTAGCATCTTGTTTTTTGTATTCTAAGAAGTTTGTTAAGTTGGGGCTGTTTTTATATACTTCGTATAGCTCTGTTCTGTGTTTTACTGCATTTTCACACTCTTCATTCCACCAGTGATGTTTTTTTGAATTTCTAGGTCCCATTTTCATTTTGGGTATTGTAGCCGTTGCAGTGTTATTAATTATATTAACAAATTCTTCATAGCTGGGATTTTCTTGGATGGTTCGAGAAGTGAATTTTAAATCGGTTTGAAATGATACCCAGTCTGCTTTTCTTGTATTCCATGTAAATGTAGGCATTTTTTTCATTTTTGGTAAAGAATTTTGTAATTTTATTACTATTGGTAGATGGTCCGATCCTAAAGGTTCTTGCATTACTGTCCATTGCGATATGAGGGAAACATCTGGAGAACAGATTGTTAAGTCTATAGCGGACAAGTTATTATTTGGTAGATTAATTAGTGTGGGCGATCCATCATTTAATAAGACCATATTCTGATCAGATATCGACTCTAGTAGGAATCCACCTTTTGCATCATTATAAGCACATCCCCAGCTCTGTTGGTGGCAGTTAAAGTCTCCACAAATTAGAAATGGTTTAGGTAAATTTATAAAGAAATTATCCCACTGCAGTTTAGTGATTGAATTTTGTGGCGAGGAATACAAAGATACTATTGTTAAATATTTATTGTTAGTAATTTTGACTTTTACAGCAACAGACATAACATTATTGATATTAGTAGTAAGGTTAAAGGTCTGATAAGGAATATTATGTTTAACCAATGCGGCTACACCCCAGTAGCCATCTTGTCTATCCTGTCTTATTATATCGTAACCACTAAATTTAACTGTTTGGTTAGGTTTAAACCGGGTTTCACTTAAAGTAGCAATACCTATATCATTTGTTTTCAGAAAAAATTCTAAGGCAGGTTTGTTCGCTATGGCTGATCTAGCATTCCATTGTAATAAATTAATACTTTCTGCGTTATTTTTTACAGAATTGAATGTAAACTATTATGTATAATATTGTTAATTGTTTTTTGTAAATTATCTACATTCACCGAGCCGATATTGGTTTTATACTGATGTAAAATTGAATCAAAAAGTTTAGTAAAATTTGTAATTAGGACTTCCTCTATACTGTTTTCCCTTTCGCGAATGAAAGGAGATGTTCTATATGGATATGTATAATTATATTTTGTTGTTTTCTGGTAAGTTGCATTGTCAGTTACTGACTGAGAAGTAGTCGGTTGGAGAGAGGGAAAATATTGTTTTTGTTTGATGTTTTGTTTTCTGTACTGAGGTTTGAAGTTAATTGGTGTATTTCTTTGAATTTCCGGAAATTCTTTATCATAATTATTAAGTAGTGCGTAATAGGGGTTATGTGTTTCAAATGATTGCCTGTAATTATTGCCAGTTAGCGCCTGATTTTGTTTTATAATAGCTTGTTTTTGATATTCTGGACACTTTTTGCGAATTGATGTATGATCACTTCCATTACATAATACACATACACTTTCATCTGATTGACATTCTTTAAACTGGTGATCACCACCGCATTTTCCACATCGAATTTTGGCTCTGCATTGTTTATTGGTATGGTTAAACCGTAGGCAGTTAAAGCACTGTAATACAGGGGATACATATGGATCTACCTCACATCTGACACCATTCAAATATACATAATTAGGTAAAGTTTGGCTGTCATCAGATTTAATTTCTTCTTCGCTCATTGTTTTTTCAACACCACGAATAATACCCATTTTATTTATAACAAAAGTTGGAATGTACGTCTTTAATTTATTGTCAATAAAAATTTTGTGGTTTAAAAGATCATTAGCCGATATTGCATCTTTCATCTCAATTTTTATTTTATTTCTTCCTACCGAGGATATATTTACTATATTATTTTTAACACTAGGTATGTTTAAAAAAATTATTTTTCCTAACTTCATCGGGTGCATATTACCTACATTTTCATTTTCCGATATAACATAAAAGTAATACGGGCCTGTATCCGTCTCTCTAAATAATCTATTTGTTTGCATTTCTTTCGTACTATTATCATTTGCTGTTTTATTAGGTTTTTTATTCGGGGACGTCAAGTCCATTGTTTCGGTTTCTGCCGGCCTTTTATAATTAACGTTAGAATTACTAGTCTCACTTTTACTTGCAATATTTTCACGCATATTATCAGTATAATAAAAATTTTCTTTTAAATATTTTAACTTATCTGGTTTACTAGCTGTATTTCCTCCACCTGGGTCCTCTAAAGTGTACGGGGCCCCAGATGGGACCCCTCTACCGTGTGACATTGCACTCACTACACTAATAAAAAAGTTTGTATGTAGACACTTCTTTTATAAATAACTATCAAATAAAATTATTATAAACTGACTTTTTACACACTAACTACCAAGAGCACTGATTTTCGTACAAACTGTTCGACAGTCTCCAATCGAGTCCGTGAAATATCAAGAACCTCCGTTTGTTTGTGTAAAGTGCTCGATGTCGCTACGACTTTGTAGATTATACAGACTACCTAAAGTCCGGGTAGATATTTGTACCTTCTTGTAAAATTAGATTTTAAAGTTGTGTAGAAAATTATGTCTCCAAACAGTTCATAACTGTTATTTTTGTACCTTTATACATTTTCTCGTTATATAGATTATTTACCTTTTGTTACGGTAAACTTTAGAGTTTAGTATACCTGTAGATTTTTTGTTTTGTTAATTTAAATCACATTGGCCAATCAGCGAAGATATTTTGGTATTTTTAGCACAGTCAATGAACGTTCAATAAGGGGGTCTAGAGGGAAATGCCGAGATCACAATTTTTTACTTTGGGCTATTTAGGAGGTAAACATACCAAAAGTCCCCGAACGTAGGAAGTGGGGGGGATACAGGGGGGCACGAAGCAGGTCCCGGTTTTTGGTTTTTCACTCATATCTCGAAAACGGTTAGCCCTAATCAAAAAGTGGTTGTAAGCAAAATTAAAGCTTACTAAATTTTCTACAATAATGTTTCTATTAATTTTTTTCGTATCTGTTATGTAGTAATGAATTGTATATCTTTTGACTGTATTCTAACTTTATTATAAATTTCTTATAAATTGAAAATAAATTTTAACAATCATCGTAGAAAAAAATTTCTTGCACAGATATTCGTTTCATAGCAGACTGAACTGAAATATCGAATAAAAAAATGTCTTTGCGTCTGTAAGTCTGTGTGTGCGTATATATCTATGTGTGCGTATATACCGTTTTTGTAAAAACGATAACTTCTGTTAGACTTAGAATATTTGATTTCAATCTGGAACATATGTAAAACAGCATATTATCATAATATCTATTGAAATTGGGTCACATCTGTAATACATCGTGATAACCACAAGCCTACAAACTCTCATACGTAAAATATGTTTTATTTTAATTTCAGAGCAAAATATTACTAAGCATACAAAAATAAGAAGATGTATAAGATTTCTAAACCGCAATATACAGGGTGTATGTTAGGAAAACCAATTTTATTTAAATTAGATGATATATCAGTGTTATCCTAAAATATGGAACATGGTATTTTTAATAACATTATTGTGAAGTGAGAATTGTAGGCCTCTGGTTATCACCATGTATTACAGATATGGCCCAATTTCAATAGGGATTATTGTAATATGCTGCTTTACATATGTTCCAAATTGTAATCAAATATTTTAAGTCTAACAGAAGTTATCATGTTTACAAGAAGCGGTATACACGCACACATAGATATACACTCACACACTTACAGAAGCAAAAACATTTTTATTCGATATTTCAGTTCAGTCTGCTATGAAACGAATATCTGTACAAGAAATTATTTTCTACGATGATTATTAAAATTTATTTTCAATTTATAATAAATTTATAATAAAGTTAGAATACAGTCAAAAGATATACAATTCATTACTGAACCATAGCAGATACGAAAAAAATTAATAGAAAACATTATTGAAGAAAATTTAGTCAGCTTTAATTTTGCATGTAGCCACTTTTTGATTAGGGCTAACCGTTTTCGAGATATGAGCGAAAAACCAAAAACCAGGACCTTCTTCGTGCCCCCTGCACCCCCCCCCCACCTCCTACGTTCGGGGACTTTTGGTATGTTTACCTCCTAAATAGTCCAAACACAGCCCTCTAGTAAAAAATTGTGATCTCAGTATTTCCCTCTAGAAACCATTCATTGACTGGACTATTTGCTATATTATATCTATTTGTGTATTATTTATATGTATTTACCTTTCTTTAGTTGGCGAAAGCATAATTATTGCCTTCTGCCCTGAAAGTTTCTTTTGTTCACCGATTTTGTAACTAGCTGGCAATATATAGTGTGTTATAGTTTTGTTTTATTTTTGGTAATACCTGGTAGATTTTTTGTATTTATTTCTGGGGTTTTCTCTCCAGGAAAAAGAGAAAACTACAATATAATCTTCATAAAATATTTATTATGACGTTTATTAGTAAAATATAAGTGACTCTGCGGACGCCTTTAGCACCCGTATTCCTATACTTCGCTGAATTAATGAGCGAGCTATAGATATATTCCAAAACGTTTGATTTATCTGGAATGCCTTATAAGTGAATCTAAAGTCCGCAGATGATGTATGTAGTAAACCAGCACTAGTAAAAAAACCGCTGCCCAAGGAATCACTACTTCCACATCCAAATTTTTTATCCAAGTCACTCACAACGAAAAAAATTTGTATGTGGAAATAATTGTTTATGGAACTTTAATAATATAATATTTGAAATCCTCTACCCCAAAAACCCATAAAACGATACCCCACATCGGTAGCGGGGTGGGGGTGGTAATGGGGGTGGTAGTGGGGGTGGATGAAGTAAAAAAATATTTTGAGGTTTCTGGTTCTTGTACACACACTAAATCACAATTTTTTTTCATCCCCTTTAATAATGGGGTGGGGGTGGTAATGGGGGTGGCTAATGCCAAAACTTTTTTTGGGACCTTAGTTTCTCTTGTATATACTAAATACCAATTTTATGGACTCTTACCTGCTTGATTTACCTATTTTCCCTAAATTTATCCCAATTTACCTCCCAACCCTTCGACGGAACAAGATGAAAATATAATCCAGTTCTAGATCTCGTTAAAGTACATATGTGTGCCAAATTTCAAGTCAATATCTCAAACGGTTCCAGAGTAAACGTGCGCACAAAAAAAGTTACAGACAGACAGACCGACAGACAGAAATGTTTTTTCGTTCAAACTTAAAATCTCGACGTTTCGTGATATTCTAAGCCTATTTGAACAATAAAAATTTTAAAAAAAATTTCTGTCGTTACTATACTTCCATTGGATGTGGAAGTAATAACCGCATACAAAGCTCCGTTTTCATTCTTATAATTTCCTTGCCATAGGTATAAGCTGTTGGAAATTATCAATTTTGATATCTTTCGTTATACACTACATCATACATACTCGAACCAATTTATACGCTCGACGCTGTTAGTATGTCAGGCCAGTTTAGTAAATAACTGTTAGCAAACAGTTTACTTGTATAACTAATCATCGGATGGTGGTTTAAAATCAACAAAGCATCATTAATATTTGATGAATAGTTTAGTGGTGACTATGAGCAGGTAAATCCATCATTTATATGTAAATTGTTTCAATATAATACACGATTATTAACATTTACCCATCGCACTAGGCTTTAAAGTCTAGTTTCAATGAGGTTAAATGAACTATATTTCATCATTCTATATCAATTTCTCCATTTGAAATGTACGCGATGTCTACTAGTGTGTGCGGTACGTAAAAAGACGTGGCATTTTGTGATACAAATTTTTCCTTTGACACGATTACTCCAGGCACCCAACTAAATGATTTGGTCCGCAGGACACTCGAGATTTTTTTTTTCGTTCACCCTCTAGGGAGCAAAACTACTCTTTTTCCAAAAGTGTATTTATTGTGCAACAAAATTGTTCTTGGAGTCGACTGAAAAATAGTTGAACGTCCAGTGACGTAGCCAGAAATTAATCCTGGGGGATTAACCCTGATCTGACTGATCTAATTTTTATTTTTTACTTGACCTGTTGCGTCATTTTACTAACTCATTAGGCTGCTAAGCGTAAATTGTTTAATGAATTAAAAGTCATTAACGAAACATAAATCCTCTTATAGAAGGGAACAGAAACAAAACGTATTTAAATAAAATATTTATATAGTCTTCTTTTTACTTTTGCGAGCTCCTGACAGGCAAGTTGCAGGAAATTAATTAAATATAAATCAATAGTTAATAATCATAGAGTCATAGCTCTGCGGGGGGGCAATTACCCCACTGCCTATGCCACTGAGTGTCATTTTAAACAGTTCTTGGACAATTTTTCTGAATTTCAGGATATTTTGTGTTGTTCTTGTTCTTGCGTTACTGCGATTGGGCTTTCTTTCTCAGGGTAGGCGGACATGACGAAGAGGAGGAAGGCGGTCACTGTTCCCCTTGAAACTGTATTCGTCAATATTAATTGGCCAAAGAATGTCATTGTCAGTTCAGTAATACATCTGACCTTAGATACCCTGCAACAAATCCTGTGACACTTCACAGAGAAATTTGAGCTATAAAACACCTGCAGAAAATTTAGAAAGTCTTAAACCCACCAACCATAGGTTGCCTTCTGGTTACCTTTTTCCGCACCTGAACGTAGGGAGTGGCATTTACGAAACATTCAAGAATTCAAAGGCTAAGTTCCACGAAGTATGTGGAAATCCATACATGCCTTACCGATTTATGAAACTAATTAAAGATGAAAATAAAACTTTTAACAGGCCTTTAACAGTTAGACTTGTTGTGCCGCGAGATGTACCCCCCTCCCTCCTGCATACTCCCCTTGTATGGACTTCCACATACATTGAATTCTTGAATGTTTCGTAAATGCCACACCCGACGTCCAGGCGCAGAACAAAGCAACAAAAAGGCAACACATGGTTGGTAGGTTTAAAACTTTCTAAATTTTCAGCAAGTGTTTTATAGCCCAAATTTCTCTGTGACATTACAGAATTTGTTGCAGGGTATCTAAGGTCAGTTGTATTACCGGGCTGACATGACACACTTTGACCTATTAATATTGACGGGTACAGTTTCAAGGGGAAGAGTGACCGCAATCCATACACCTTTACCTCTCTCCGCCACATCCGCCTGTCCAAAGAAAGACACCATCAAACGCAGTAACGCAGTAACAAAAACTACACAAAGTATCTGAAATTGAGAAAATCTGTCCATAAACTGTTTAAGATGACATTCAGTGGCGTAGGAAGGGGGTAATTGTCCCCCCCAGAGCTACGACTCTTTGGTTATTAATTATTGCTTTATATTTAATTACTTTCCTGAAACTTGCGATGAAATGTGTCAGGAGCTCGCAAAAGTAAAAAGGAGACTAAATAAATATTTTATTTAAATACGTTTTGTTTCCGTTCCATTCTATAAGAGGATTTATGTTTCGTTAATGACGTTTAATTTATTAAATAATTTACGCTCAGCAGTCCAATGAGTTAGTAAAATGACGTAACAGGTCAAGTAAAAAATAAAGACCAGAATTAATTTCTGGTTACGCCACTGGACGTTCAACTATTTTTTAACGTTGTATTCGGTCTTAGCATACCGAAGTCATATAGAATCGACTCCAAGATCAATTTTGTTGCACAATAAATACATTTTTGGAAAATAGAAGGTAGTTTTGAAAAAATGCCCCCCCCAGCGGGTCAAATCACTTAGTTGGGTATCTGGAAAAATCGTGAAAAAGGAAAAATTTGTATCACAAATTGCCACGTTTTGCAAGTATTTGTTGTTCTACACTAACATTCAAAAATACCTAGCTCCTTTCTGTTGCAATCTCATTATAGCTAAGATTCTGTCAATATGTGAGCGTATTTTTACCTCCATCGCTTATTGTAATCATAGAAACATTCCCTGAGATTTCTTTACTTTTTCACGTTTCAAATTATGCGCATTAAGGCTTTTAATCCATCAGTCTGTTTATCGGTCGGTCTATGTATCTGTCTGTCTGTCTCGTGACTGTTGGTGCTCTATCTCCAAAATTATTTGATTAAAAAAAGTAATATTTGGTATATAGTTGAAGCTATTGCCAACGAAGAAATATACCTTTACTGAAAAATATATGGGGTAGACAACCTATAAGAAATAATTAATGAAAACAATGCGACGGAAAAAAATAATATTTGGTATTGGGCCGCGAGCTGGTGACAGATTTTATGGTATGATTTCCTACCGCTTTGAACCCTAATGACTTCATCACATTGTCGATAAAAATTAAGCAATCGCGTGTAACTTTCTCTCGGTGCATCATAATAAGAAACATTTTTGAAAATATTAAAAAAAAATTTGTTTTATAACCTATCGGATAAATTTTATTTATATCAAGAGTTTTCATTAAAAACCCGGCGGAAAATTGGTATCATACTATTTCCGTCGGTGGAATGGTCACCATACTAAGTTAAACTAGCATTTTTGAGTAAAAAAAATTAAGTCTTTCTACCGGCTGATTTTTGGTTGAACTCTGAAATGCTCAAAAATACTTGCACCAGACCGTTTGAGTGTGTGGAAGAGCCAGCCATACTCATACAAAACTGTAGTTTTTTCAGTACATATTGTATGAGAGCCTACCGTATGGCACTTGTTTTTTCATTAATTTATGATAAATGTATTCAACAAATATTATTGCCATACCAAATATATTGATGTAAAGCTTTGTGATGTTGAGAAAAGATTATAAAATTTGACGTAATAATTTACAGTGCTGTATTACTTCAAAATAATACCTTACGATGTGACTCTTTGTCTTTTTATTAACTTATAGCAGAAGGTTTCCATACCAAACTTGTGGAGGAAAGTGGTTGTCATATACAGTGCAACACACTTAAGATGAAGATACTCCTGTATTTAATTTATTTTTAGAAGTGGAGATTTAATTTTGGTACAGAAATAGAACTTTACGAGCCATAAATGCACGTTTTTGAATTGAATGTGAGTAAGAAAAAATTAGAAGATACCTTGTTTGTCACAAAACAAGGCCAATCAAGCCAACCTTTTTGTACACCTTGAGAGAAGTAGATGAAGTTAAAGGATTAGATTATCACCTTGGGGCCTAAGAAAATTTTTTAGGCGACGGACATTTTTTTAATGAAAGTTATGTTTACTGATGAGGCTACATTTACTACCAATGGGATGTATCTTCTCAAAATTGCAAATAGTGGTCTACAAAATATCCTCACCGAGTTATGAATTGCGAAAACCAATACTCACCAAAAGTTAATGTATGGTGCGGCATTTCAGGGGATAAAATAATCGGTCCGCTTATCTTCTGCAACACCTTAAACGCTGAAAGTTTGATTAATTTCTTTAACAATGAGTTCTGGAAAATTATTGAAAATTTGTGACAATTACATCCAATAGGCCCCTTGCGTGTGCCATATACTTTAAATTAATTTATATGTATTAATATAGTGTTACTAAACTTTAACAATTATTAAATTTGTTTTCATAATCTCTAACTGGAAAATATTTAAATCACCGACTAATATCCAGGAAGAACGGCGTATCTGAGAACACACTCATATTGGACTTGACGTTGTTGTAGAACTCTCCAAAATCGTCCTAAGTTGAAGACATAATCAAAATTCGACTTAGGCAAAAATTTCATTTAAAGACATTTTTGGGAGTCTGCAGAGGCGCAGATCAGTCCACAAGGACCGTTTTGGGTTCTATAAGGCGTTGGAAATGACCAGGCGAAAATTCGAAGAAACACCGAATTTTCACTTAGGAAAAATGTTTTTGGTTCAGAATATCAGAGTAGAAGTATATAATGACAAAGATTTATGAATAGTATACTTTTTCAAAGGTACCATAAATTGGACTTTGAAAAATAATATTTTTGGAAGGGCGTCAAAATTTGGCCCAGGAATCGATTTATCGAAAGTACGCCAAAGTTTCACTTGCAGACTAATTTTTCAAAACTGCGTTGAAATTTGGCTTGAAGATCGATTTTTCAAAAGTACGCCAAAATTTCACCCGCGGATTAACTTTTCAAAAGTACCTTGAAATTTGGCTTGAAAATCGATTTTTCAAAAGTACGCCAAAATTTCACCCGCAGATTAGTTTTTCAAAAGTACCTTGAAATTTGGCTCGAAAATCGATTTTTCAAAAGTACGCTAAAATTGGTCTTAAACTGGATTTTTCAAAAGTACCACGAAGTCAGTTTAAAAAGTACCACGAAAATATACTTTAAATTATTTTTTTATTTTTTATTCCTCAACCAAAGACATTGACCTTTGAGGTACGATCATTGAAAGCACAATTCTAAAGTATGAGCATAAAATTTTAACGATGCACTGCATCCAAAAGGCAAAATAGAAGATTTTGTCAAAGCCGGCGTAGTGCCGATAAGCAAAAATTGATAAAAATCAATGCACATGTACAAGGCCGGTTTCTCGCATGGAAAGAGTTTGGATTGACCCAGCGGCTCGCAATTTGGTCGAGCGCGTTGAGTAGTCCAGACAAAGCGATGGTAGAAAAGCCAATAACGGGGCTTTTCAAATGACAAAGTTATAGAGGAAAACGCCTTGTGCATAAAAATCAAAAAATTCAATTTTGCCTAATAGTCGCTCGAAGGTGAGACGCTGCCAAATCGATATCATTAATCGACTGTGATAAGGGTTAGTAAGTCGTGGACTGATCGAACGCCACTCAACTTATGCAGTAATAAGTCCTCTGAATGTGTTTGAGTACGTGAATCTCCACGATACAAGAACTTTAAAGCTAGGTAGTCTCTAGCGAAACTAAATTCATTTAGTAAAACTTTTTTAAGTTAATTTCAGTCAGCCTTAATTATTCATTTACCCAGAGTCTGAAATGATTCTAAAAGCTCACATTTTGATTTTGAGAAGGTACGTATGAATCTTTTCTACCTAATCGATCGTTAGCGCGAGCGCTCTCGCTTGTATGGTCTGAAAGTCACTACCTTGATTGGGGAAGGCACGATTCTTTCTTGAGAATTTTGTATAACCAATTCTGTTAAATAAACGGATTCTTTGAACTAATGTTTCTTAATTGATCTTGAGGCCTGTTGACGGTCTATAATCCCTGGAACTTTCGTATAGAAAACCGGATGTGTCGAGTTAATTCGCATTAACGTTCGACCTTCTGGTTGTTTTACGGAGGTTCGATAGGGATTTTTTTATGCGTTTTTTGAGAAATATATTCCGTTATTAATGGACCAAAACGTGATTTTCGCGTACCAAAACTAATCCCTCCGCAGAGAAATTCTTCGGTTGGGATTTTTTTATGCAAAAATTCAGGAAATTAAGAGGTGCCTAAACCCCTAACGAGGGAATTCGGGTCCAGAGAGAGCGTAGTTTCCGATCTGTGGTAGTGCAGCCTTGGTCCCGCTTTTCGGCTACCGAAGTCATCTTATCTCGAACCCGCCTGGGAGGTAGAAGAACGGGGTAATACGCGACTGGCGCCCCCCTGAGAAATAAATTGGTGTCGCGTCATTTTGACGCCCGGTAGTGCGTTCTTCTACATGGCGCCCAACGTGGGGCGTTGTTAGTCAGCAGGGCTTTCTGGAAAGGATATGGATGAATCAACGCCTTTCCAGTTTTACGACGAGCCGACATCTGTGATGGACAACGTCTCTAGAGGGTTAGAGAGGCCGTGCGCGGAGGATGTACTGGGTAGTTCGGGGGTTGGCCCGAGTACCACTGAAGGAGTCATACAGCCCTCCTCAGAACAAGTGTTCGCCCAAATGGCAGCAGGTCTTGCCAAAGCTCTAAGCGAAGCCACGCACGAGCATAAGTATCGGTCGAAGCATCCAAATGCGGAATTTCATGGCTTCGAACACGAAGACCCTGAAACCTTCATTTATCAAATGGAGGAATTTTTCGTCCGAGTACGAATTACGCAGGATAACGACCGACTATATAAAATATCAGAACAGCTCAAAGATGATGCTAAGAAATGGTTCGAACAATATCGAACCCTAATTACCACGTATCCTCTATTCCTCGAGCGGTTCAGAAGCCGTTATGATTCAGGTGAAGTACTCACCGAAGCAGTAGCTAATTTATATGGCAAGAAACAAGATGCCGAGGAAAATACGTCAGTATTTATTTCCAGGAAGGTATGCCTCTTCAAGAGGATCGATCCGTTTAAGCCGGAGGCGATGAAGGCGGCTACCATCTTCAATCAGTTGAGACCTGATATGAAAATGCTCCTAAAGAGTGCCGTCATACTAGATACAAATACACTAGTGACGATGACCGAACAAATGGCCAAAATCATGGATGAGAATAAAGAATTCGAGATTCTGCAAAATGCAAGGAAAAGCAAAGACCGAGAAGCGTCCACCTCTACCGCTTCAGCTCAAGGGAATCAGCAATCGAGCAGTAACTGGAGAACGGAACCCTCCGCATTAGCGAAGCCGTCCTCCAGTTCCTTTGGTGCATCTAGGACACCATTCAATGGATCTCAAAGAAGAGATAATCCGCCAGCACCAAGGGTGCATTTTGCAAATAATATTTCCTCGCTGCCTAGAGGGGATATACCGAGAAGGGGTACTGGAGACGTAAGGAACTCCCGAGTCCCGTATCGCCCTTGCAGATATTGCCCAACGGAGCAGTGGCATTTTCATGCGGAATGCCCAAACAATCCCTATCGTAATATGAATACGGGAAACCAAGCGGGGGTCAGAGGCGATGGCCCAGGCCGAACTGTACCAGCCCCGCCTACCAGGCCCCAGCAGGCTCGAAGCGACCCTCGAGGAAGCTCCGAAGCAAGAAGTTTAAATTAAAAAACTTCGATGACCTTCCTGACCTTAATTACCTGTTTAAGGATCAAGAAGTCAACCTATCTCCCCACCGATTCACTCCATTAGAATCTATCAATCAAACCAACGACGCTTTCCCTCTGCCTCGCATTAAGATTATAATTAATAATCGAGCGGTTAACGCTTTATTGGATACAGGTTCGACAAGGAATATTATCCAACCGAAATTTTTGAACGACATTGATCAACTTACAGCTCCCCAAACGTTTGTTATGGCTTGTGGCGATGGTTTAGTAGAATCCCTCGGGACTACGACCATGAACGTTAATGTACTAGATGTACCCTTTCAGACCACGTTTCAGGTCATTCAAAATTTAAATGAAGAGCTCATTCTGGGAGCCCCGTTTTTGTATGCTCACAATGTCGTATTCGATTATCAACGTAAATGTGTCTACGTCGGCACCGAAGAGCGAATAACCGTCTTCTGGAATCAAGCGGCACATCAAGCAAGGAAGCAATGCCGGCTTCCCGAAGAACTGATCATCGGAAACGATAATTTAAAACCTCTATTCGAGGAATTCGCTGAATTGTTCACCGCGGTGCCTACCCAAGCTACCACGGTGACAACGAAACATAAAATAAAAGTTAAAGACGACCGCCCGTTCAATATCAAACCCTACCCCATGTCTCCTTCTAAGAAAAAAGTTATGTACGATCAAATTGAAGAGATGCTGAAAGCCGGGGTCATAGAACCGAGTACCGCTCAGTACAGTTCGCCTCCCATTATAATTGAAAGGCCCGGCAAGAAGCCTCGCTTCTGCATTGATTATCGTCACTTAAATGAAGTAACGGAAGACGAAGCATCCGTCTTACCAAAGATATACGAGAGTATAAAGGATCTAGGAAACGCCAACATATTTACGGTGTTGGACCTCAAGAGCGGATATTGGCAAATCCCTCTTGAGGAGTCGTCAAAAAACTATTCTACGTTTACAACATTAGATGGAGCATCTTACCGATTTAACGTGATGCCTTTCGGATTGAAGACCGCTCCATGTACATTCCAAAAATTTATGGCAAGAGACGTATTGACCGGCTACTTGCATCATTTCTGCAAAGTATATCTCGATGATATTATCATCTACAGTGAAAATATAGAACAGCATGTAAACCATCTGAGAGCCGTCTTTGAACGCCTACGTTTACATAATTTAAAAGTGTCACCAGAAAAATGTGTGGTAGCCACATCTAGTATAACCTATCTCGGGCATAAGATAAATGCCAATACTACTCAACCTTTAGAAAAACATATTCTGCAGATACAGAGCTATCCTGTGCCTACGACAAGACGCCAGCTTCAGAGTTTCCTTGGCCTATGTAATTGGGTACGTGAATATATCCCGAATGTTGCAATAATTACGAAGCCCTTGACCCGACTACTCTCGAAGGACTGGCGTTATAAGTGGAATACAGAAGCCCAAGAATCCTTTATCCTACTGAAAGAGGTATTAAATAAACCTCTAGGACTGCACCGGCCAGATTTCAATAAAATGTTCATACTGCAGACGGACGCATCCTTAATAGGATTATCTGCAGTATTATATCAATTGGGGGATAATGACCAGAAGCACATCGTCTCTTATGCTAGTAATACGTTATCTCCGACGGAGAGAAAATACCATATTAATGAATTGGAATGTTTGAGCGTCGTTAATTATATAAGGAAATACAAAATATATTTGGCAGACCGTCCATTTATAGTCAAAACCGACAATCGAGCTTTACTATGGTTAAATAAGCATAAGGACGAGAAAACGAAATTTACACGTTGGTCATTATTACTTCAGGAATACAGCTTCACAATAGAACATTGTCCCGGCAAAGAAAATATATTGGCAGACTATTTGAGCAGAAATCCTCAAGGCCCGAACGTCGAAGCAGACGACGAAGAGGAGAGAATGTATCCACCAAAATTCTCGTACAAGGAACGAATATCAGTGATTACCACATTGGAATTAAACGATCAGGTCAGAGAAGCGCAAACGCACTCCAGAGATATCCAAGACCAAATTGAACGATGGAATACTCTAGTGCGACAAGCCAATAAAACCGAGGCAGAGGTGAAATTCGTCAATACAAGACAAGTGATAGGCGGCACACTTTGGACAAGAGGCGAAAATGTTATAGAAAAATTATACGTACCAAAACGTATGGTCATGAGAGTAATATCTCATTTTCACGACCGACCGGAAGTAGGTCACCCCGGCCGCGATGAAACTGTTAGAATCATCTCGGGCCGCTATTATTTTAATAATTTGTCGAGACTAGTTAACAAATATTTAAATGAGTGCATTATTTGTAATTCCGTAAAAAGCAGACAATCACAACCGAAGGCTCCTCTCAGAAGCCATGCTCCATCGCATCCGTTCGAAGTTCTAAGCGTCGATGTAATCGGACCGCTTCAGCGAACCAAAGATGCAGATAACCGATATATATTAATGGTAGAGGATGTATTTAGTAAGTGGGTCGAAGCCAAGGCGTTCACCCAAGTCAGTGGAAAAACAATAGCACAATTTATCGAAGAGGAACTAGTGGCGAGATATGGCGTTCCGAGGGTCATCATTTCCGACCAGGGAGGCCACTTCAATTCCGGCTTTTACGATACGTTCTGTACACGTAACAATATTGAAAGATTCTTCACAGCAGCTTACCACCAACAGGCCAATCCAATAGAAAGGAGGGTGCAAGAGGCTAAGAAGATCTTAAAAACCTTATTATATGGTTCACCCAACGACGAGTGGGATCGACATGTTAGTCAGATGGCATATATCTTGAGAACAAGAAAAAACGCCGCTACGGGGCATACGCCCAGTTTCGTAGTGCTCGGCTATGAATTACCGCAGATTGGTGATTGGAATATGTTCGCTTATAGACAAGAACGTCGTAATCAAGCGGGCGTTCCCCGCCTTGAAAGAGTCAAAGAGATTCGTAAAAATCAAACAAATTACCAATGGCGTTACGCACCCAAAGTGGCGGTAACGCCGGTCGTATATAAAGTGGGAGATATGGTAATGACTAAAAGGATCAGGAAGGATCATACCTTCACACCGTCGTGGAGTGGGCCACACAAGGTTTTAAAGAGATTGTCCAATGAAGTTTACCTCATTCACAAGGGGGTAACTTCGACGAGATTACATGTCGATGCCATCAGGCCGGCACCTAAGGGAGACCCCGATGTTGAATTGGAATTGTCTGAAGAATCAGAAGATAGTCCGGATGAAATTCATCTTAGTGACGACGCTTCCTCATCAGACAATGAGATCGCGCCCAGGTCAGAGCGACGTAGCGATACCACACTAGTTCAAATCAATGTTCCCGCAAGTGCTCAAGATGAGCCGGATGTAATAAGTCGAGATCCCGAAGATGCTCGAGATGAGCCAGATATAGAAGAGTCACCTCTAGATATTTCTGAGGTCGACCACGGCTAATAGCCGTTTTCGCTTTTTTTTATATTTTTTCTCAAAATTCTAAGTAGCGATTTTGACCTATATGCGGTCGAATCGAAAATTTAAAGTCTACTCCATGAGCAGACATGGAAAGACGGCGAACCCGACGCAAGAGCGCGATCCGGTAAGCCTAGCTTCTCAAGAGCGAGAGCCGCCAAGTTCGAGTAATGGACGTAGGCATAAGTACGAATTAGTACGAGTTTCGGAAGCTGTTTTTCTTATGCAAGAAGACAACTTCTATTTTAATCATTTTAAGTCAACAAAATTAACGTATACCCCAAATGGAAACTACGAGTTTCAGAAGCCGTTCTTCGCTCAAGAAGACGCTTCGATTTTTTTTTATACTTTTTTCACAAGTCGTGATGACCGCACGAGTATCGTAAGCCGATTTAATCTACCTTACGAAGTAGAAACTACGAGACGAGTTTCAGAAGCCGTTCTTCGCTCAAGAAGACGCTTCGATTTTTTTTTTTTTTTTTTTTATTTATACTTTTTTCACAAGTCGTGATGACCGCACGAGTATCGTAAGCCGATTTAATCTACCTTACGAAGTAGAAACTACGAGACGAGTTTCAGAAGCCGTTCTTCGCTCAAGAAGACGCTTCGATTTTTTTTTTTTTATACTTTTTTCACAAGTCGTGATGACCGCACGAGTATCGTAAGCCGATTTAATCTACCTTACGAAGTAGAAACTACGAGACGAGTTTCAGAAGCCGTTCTTCGCTCAAGAAGACGCTTCGATTTTTTTTTTTTTTTTTATACTTTTTTCACAAGTCGTGATGACCGCACGAGTATCGTAAGCCGATTTAATCTACCTTACGAAGTAGAAACTACGAGACGAGTTTCAGAAGCCGTTCTTCGCTCAAGAAGACGCTTCGATTTTTTTTTTTTTATACTTTTTTCACAAGTAGTGATGACCGCACGAGTATCGTAAGCCGATTCAATCTACCTTACGAAGAACCAATTTCTAACCATTATAAGTTAACAAAATTCATGTTAGAAAAATATTTCATTAAAAACAACACATTGTGTTGGTTAGTCGACGCGTCCCAGTCGACGACTTGCTAAAAAGTCAATCTAGTTGCAGAACTGCATTTTCCATGTGCAGAAATGGAAAGATGACCCAGCCTGTCGCAAGGGCGCGGCATGGTGAAGTCTGGAACTCAAAGGCGAGGACCGTCCAAGCTGCGGCATGGAGATATAGACAGACTCTTCTAGAAAGGGCCGAAGTTAAGCAAGAGCGAGACCAGGGCGAAAAAGCGAGTGCAACGAATTAGTGAGAGTGGACGCTAATCAAAATTGTGCTACGCTTCGCACCTCGACGCGGGTGTAATTAAGTTGATAAAAATGTTGTATCAACTTGGCGTATTGTTTAAAAAATGTATTTATTTTTAAGTTAGATAGGCGAATCAGCCGTCTGCCCCAATTAAGGCCGTTATTTTTTAAACATCTGTACATAGGTCAGACCGTCAAATGAAGGCATACAGACATACAAGTGAATATGGAAATTAAAGGCGATCGATGAGTAGAAAAGATTCAACCAAAGGAGGGGAGTGTTGTAGAACTCTCCAAAATCGTCCTAAGTTGAAGACATAATCAAAATTCGACTTAGGCAAAAATTTCATTTAAAGACATTTTTGGGAGTCTGCAGAGGCGCAGATCAGTCCACAAGGACCGTTTTGGGTTCTATAAGGCGTTGGAAATGACCAGGCGAAAATTCGAAGAAACACCGAATTTTCACTTAGGAAAAATGTTTTTGGTTCAGAATATCAGAGTAGAAGTATATAATGACAAAGATTTATGAATAGTATACTTTTTCAAAGGTACCATAAATTGGACTTTGAAAAATAATATTTTTGGAAGGGCGTCAAAATTTGGCCCAGGAATCGATTTATCGAAAGTACGCCAAAGTTTCACTTGCAGACTAATTTTTCAAAACTGCGTTGAAATTTGGCTTGAAGATCGATTTTTCAAAAGTACGCCAAAATTTCACCCGCAGATTAACTTTTCAAAAGTACCTTGAAATTTGGCTTGAAAATCAATTTTTCAAAAGTACGCCAAAATTTCACCCGCGGATTAACTTTTCAAAAGTACCTTGAAATTTGGCTTGAAAATCGATTTTTCAAAAGTACGCCAAAATTTCACCCGCAGATTAGTTTTTCAAAAGTACCTTGAAATTTGGCTCGAAAATCGATTTTTCAAAAGTACGCTAAAATTGGTCTTAAACTGGATTTTTCAAAAGTACCACGAAGTCAGTTTAAAAAGTACCACGAAAATATACTTTAAATTATTTTTTTATTTTTTATTCCTCAACCAAAGACATTGACCTTTGAGGTACGATCATTGAAAGCACAATTCTAAAGTATGAGCATAAAATTTTAACGATGCACTGCATCCAAAAGGCAAAATAGAAGATTTTGTCAAAGCCGGCGTAGTGCCGATAAGCAAAAATTGATAAAAATCAATGCACATGTACAAGGCCGGTTTCTCGCATGGAAAGAGTTTGGATTGACCCAGCGGCTCGCAATTTGGTCGAGCGCGTTGAGTAGTCCAGACAAAGCGATGGTAGAAAAGCCAATAACGGGGCTTTTCAAATGACAAAGTTATAGAGGAAAACGCCTTGTGCATAAAAATCAAAAAATTCAATTTTGCCTAATAGTCGCTCGAAGGTGAGACGCTGCCAAATCGATATCATTAATCGACTGTGATAAGGGTTAGTAAGTCGTGGACTGATCGAACGCCACTCAACTTATGCAGTAATAAGTCCTCTGAATGTGTTTGAGTACGTGAATCTCCACGATACAAGAACTTTAAAGCTAGGTAGTCTCTAGCGAAACTAAATTCATTTAGTAAAACTTTTTTAAGTTAATTTCAGTCAGCCTTAATTATTCATTTACCCAGAGTCTGAAATGATTCTAAAAGCTCACATTTTGATTTTGAGAAGGTACGTATGAATCTTTTCTACCTAATCGATCGTTAGCGCGAGCGCTCTCGCTTGTATGGTCTGAAAGTCACTACCTTGATTGGGGAAGGCACGATTCTTTCTTGAGAATTTTGTATAACCAATTCTGTTAAATAAACGGATTCTTTGAACTAATGTTTCTTAATTGATCTTGAGGCCTGTTGACGGTCTATAATCCCTGGAACTTTCGTATAGAAAACCGGATGTGTCGAGTTAATTCGCATTAACGTTCGACCTTCTGGTTGTTTTACGGAGGTTCGATAGGGATTTTTTTATGCGTTTTTTGAGAAATATATTCCGTTATTAATGGACCAAAACGTGATTTTCGCGTACCAAAACTAATCCCTCCGCAGAGAAATTCTTCGGTTGGGATTTTTTTATGCAAAAATTCAGGAAATTAAGAGGTGCCTAAACCCCTAACGAGGGAATTCGGGTCCAGAGAGAGCGTAGTTTCCGATCTGTGGTAGTGCAGCCTTGGTCCCGCTTTTCGGCTACCGAAGTCATCTTATCTCGAACCCGCCTGGGAGGTAGAAGAACGGGGTAATACGCGACTGGCGCCCCCCTGAGAAATAAATTGGTGTCGCGTCATTTTGACGCCCGGTAGTGCGTTCTTCTACAACGTCATCTAACAGTGTATCTCTGCGAGTGCAATGATTCGGACAAATAATTTGTGCAGCTTGCGGTTATTATCTAAAATTATTTAGTTGTATTTGTGTTGTTTGTGATATATTATAGTATGTATTTAAGTGTACCATATTTAAAAAATTCAAAAATATTCATAAATAAAAAACTATAAGTCCTAGATGAAAAACTTTTTTTCATAAACTTCTCCTACATCTTGGGTTCAATTGCTTCTCTACATGTTTATGAAAATTTGCAAAAATAAAAAATTTCGTCGCTTAGTCAAAATATGGGTACATTCTTAGTAAAGTAATAAATTCATTGTTATTTAAAGAAAATAATAAACACTAATCGATAAAAACAAAAAGACCATTGGCAGCGCTTGTTTGTGTACTTGCATTTAAAAAAAAATCAGATCGATAGCTCGATTAGATTTGAAGATATGGCGGTGTAAATGTTAAAAAACACGATTTTTATAATAATCAATTTTTCAAAATAAAAAATATCTGTATTACAAAAAAATATCGTAAATAGTCATTTCTTATGTAGAATTTTTCACTTTATAAAAATTGTAAGGTCTGGTCTGGTTCTACGCTGATTTTTTTTCTCGAGAACGGAGACATTTTTATGGTCTATTTCGCTCCACTATCAAGCTCACAGTGGTCTTCAAGCTGCAGAAAGTTTGATCAAAATGGATCCAAAAACGGGTTTCACACAATATTTTCAGCATATCTATAGTAGTAAAAGTAAGTAGTAAAAAAATGCAAACCGGAAAATCCTAGCTGATCCCCTTCGCGAGTTATTCAATTTCTAATTACACAGCCCCACAAAAAAAAGTTTGTTTGTCCGGTGGACCAGACTAGTATATCCTTATGTATTTTGGCCCGCTGAATTTGAATCCGAATTCAGAATTTTCAGATTGGCTCGTTTTTCATCAAAAAAACACCCCTAAAACGAAAAAAAAGTGGTGCGTCCGGCGGATCAGACCAATGTAACATTATGTACTTTGACCCGCTAAATCCGAATCCGAATCCGACTCGGTGGCGCAGTGCTTAAGGTGTTAGGCTTGTGACCACGGGGTCCCGGGTTCGAATCCTGGCTGGAGATTGGCTTAAAAATAATTTGTTTTCGAACATTTTAAAAGATTTTTATGCAAAACTTTTCTTGATACATCCACCCGATATTGATGAAAGAGAGTTTTAATCTACCTGCTATATCTTATTCCATTACTGACAGTGAAATTTATATGCCATTCCGTTCTAGTCGTTTCCTACTTCTCCCCCCACTATCTTTAGTAGATTTCTTTGAAAATCAACTATTTTTGTTTACCTAAAACGAAATGAATAAATATTAAGTAGATATAGTGTATAAATACATTTTTCTAATTTTGACATATAAAGTGACACTTTTCAAAACTGACGTAAGTGTCAAAATGTCCAAATTTTCATAACAAGTTATGAAAAGTAAAATTTTAATTAACTGGTGAGGAAAAGTTCGTTATATCATCAATTAGGAAAGATAAACAACTCTCAAAAAGAAAAAGAAACAATGTTTATTCAACACAAAATGGAATACTGAGTCCATAAAGTGGAAACTTCTAAATTCTTCTTTCCTTCAAAATATGCTAACAAAACTTTTTCATTAATACGATTTACCTTATGTTATAAAATCAGGATTTCAAATAATATTGTAACTTGGCTAAATAACATCTGTCAATTTTGACATTAAAATTATAATGTGATAATAGCAGCAAATATAACTATGAAAAAGATTATTTCATTTTTGTTTAAAGGGTTTTTGGACTTTTAAAATTAGAAAAAAATTTTGTATGCAACACTTTTCGAAAGACAATCTTGTGTAACTCGTGTTATTTTGCGGGATCTCGCTTCGCTCGATCCGCAAACATTCCCTCGTTACACAAAATAAAGTCTTTAATAACTGGCTACATAAATAGCTATTTTAATAATGTTATATTTATATACGTAATAATTTGAGAAATATTCCCGACTGTTTTCGGCTAAATAAATAATATTTTGGGATCGAAACAATTATTTTATGCTATCGATTTACTTTTATCATTTTTACCAATGTTCCTTTCGGTATAATCTCTATGACATTAAGAGAAAAAGTAAGTTCCCATTGGCCGGTCTTTTCTTGAGTGATTTTACCAAGTAGTGTATAGGTGTATAGTTGTTCTAAGCCACTTAACTTTCGATAATTGGCTCTTCCATGAAGTTTTGACATTTCTAAAAGCACTTAATACTCAAATAATAACGTCAAACTGATTAGAATTTATCTATTTCTAATAAAAATGTACTAGTAAAAGCAGTACATTAAAATAAAAGAATACAAGAATAGCCAGAACACATTAGATTTGTTTTAATCAAATTTTAATATCTTCTTAGTCATAGTGAAACGAGACTTCTCTAAAAGTTTCAACAAAACTTTTCAATGAATTATTGCCGCGGTGTATTTTATTTGAACCAGTATAAATTAAAATCGAATTGTAAATATCGAATACCGGTATCAGTATTCTTTTTCACAAAATTAGAACTTTCCATAAAATATTATACAATAAAATTCAATATCGCGCGGACGTGCACAATGCAAACACTCGCTTTAAATCACAGTTGAGTGCCCCGCAGAATGAAGCTTCATTGTGTAAGGGTTCCTTTTTCCTATTAGATAACTTGATTGTGTAACCGGATTCCCGATTGTTATAAAACAGTATCAGTAACGTTCTTCAAAATTAAACTAAAGTAAAATGTGGGCATCGTTTAATTCAGTATTTATATGATCGTTGTATTTGGTGAATTTATTTTATTTTTTCCCAGTTTATATTCAAATATCTCAATAAATATGGTGAATTATATGAGTGCGGAAATGATGACAATACATTACATATTATATAGTCTCGCAGATAGTATGTTACAGCCTCCTTGGTGGCTGTAACTCAAAGCTCTATTAGAACGCCTTTTTCTTGGTACCCTGCGTATACTTATACTTAAAGGTAACAACCGTGTGCACTGCATGGATCATTTTATCGTTGGACGACGAGTATATTTGGTTGCATATCGGTGGCATCGATTTCAATTTCGGTCGTTGAAGGAAGTGTGGTTACCGGGTACGAGACGGCAACAGTGGTAATTTATTTAGGGGTCAAGGCAGAACGTCAGCTGGGTAGCGTGTAAGTTTGTGTGAATATTAGAAGACGTGGAAATCACGGATTTGTAAAACGCAGCCCCAATTTCGAGAGGTTTCCTGATTGTTTATTGTGTGATATCAGTTGGGATTTTGGATATTATCGTGTTGATGTGGAAACCTTCAACGAAGCCATATTATTGGGAAACGAAGCTGGCGTGGCCCCGCCATTTTGCCTTATTTTAACTTGTTTTGAAAAGAACCGGAGACGTCCGTGAGTACTACTTAATGGTTTGTTATTTTAACAAGGAACTAAGTTCTGCTCTTATTATATTTCAGGGTTCTTTTCTTTTCTTTGCTCTTCTTTTCTTGTCTGTTCTTTTCTTCTCCCTGGCGGATTTTCGCTGGAGACGTCTCACCCTTGGAGGTTCTTACCCTCTGGAAGCCTCCCCTCGATAGCTGTGAGGACTTGTGTCTGGTGTGTTCGGCCTTGTTATGATGTGTGTTGGTTCTATGGAATATGGGAACCTAGACGGCGAGAGGTAATCTTGGGAGACATCGCTGTAGAGGCAGAGCTGGTGCTGCTACCCCATTGTCGGCGACCTACAATCGCGCGACCCACTTCAAGTGGCCAAAAAGACGGATCGGAACCCTTGGAGTGTTACATAAGCCTGAGAGGCCCCCGACTGTAAGTAATTTTTACACCTTTTACTTTCGCTGTCTCGCTGGAAGTTGAAGCCGAAGCCCAACCACCACTCACCCTTTGTGTGTGTTACCTTTTTTATTATTCTTTCATGTGTAACTAAGACTCGTCGGTTTATTAGTTGATTAACCTTGTTCGTGTGGTAGTCGCTGGCCACCTTTTATCTGAATTTTTAATTTGTCCGTGGTAAGTTATATGTATTTACTCGTATATATTTATTCGTATCAATCTTTTACATGTAAGGTAGTGTAAGTTGGCTTAGAGGCCATGATTTTCGTACCTTTGTAAGTAGTGTAGGTCATATTAATACGGAATTTCCTTTTAAATAATTATTGGCATTTTGTACGGTTAGGCGAGTGCCATTTTTAAATATTAGTAGGTTGGTCATGATGGAGGTTATGTATAGCAAAATATATTTTATTTAATTTCATAAAGATGTACTATTATAAATAGTGTATAAAAACACTGATATATAAAAAGGGCACTTTTTGTAACTACGGTTGGTCCGGCCGCCTCGTATCACGGGTTCAACAGTGTGTATTAGTTCTGATGTACAATAAAGTCACAACTAAGTTTATTCCGATTTTTAATTACCCAAATTGGTAATACCCAAATAGAACATTTGGCGACGAGGTATCTTTTAGTGACTCACGTGCAAGTGCAGTGTAATTATTGACACTAAATTAAATTTGTTTTAAATTAAATTAAATAAATTAGTGACAAATTTATCAAGATGGTGGAACGAGTCGGTCTTTTAGGATCGCTGAATATTTTTGACCCCAAAAATTCAGACTTTCTAGTGTTTAATGAGAGGCTTAAGCAATTTTTTATTGCAAATAAAATTACGGACGAGGATCGCAAAAAAGCTATTCTTTTAAATACCCTTTCTGAAGACTGTTACATTTTACTTCGAAATTTATGTGTTCCAAATTTACCGGAAAGTAATACGTATGAACAATTAGTCAAATTATTAGTTGAATATTTTTCACCGGTAAAATCGTACTTCTCTGAACGATTAAAATTTTACACAGCTAAAAGACAATTAAATGAAAGTGTGTCGGAGTGGGAAGCGAGAATAAAAAGTTTGGCCTCAAATTGTAAGTTTGGTGAAGAACTAAATATCGTTATGCGAGATATTTTCGTAGTTGGTATAAATCACGAAAAAATCATGGATCGTCTATTTGAAGAAGATGCTTCAAGTTCGAATGTATCCCTTAAAAACGTGGTTAAATTGGCATTATCAAAGGAATCTGCAATGCAGGAACATACCACCAGGGAGAGTTTGGTAACCACGAGTGTGAAGACAGAAACAGATATAAATTTCAACCAGCAACAGACACGAGTTCCTAGAGCCTCCCGATTGAGTAGACAGGACACGGTGAAGCCGCCTAGCAGCGCAGGTACGAACCAGGAAAGAAGTCAGCCGGTAAGCTACAAAAATCTCTCAAATCAACAAGGCTGTTTTGTTTGTGGCCGTAAAAATCATATGGCAAGGGACTGTGCTTTTAAAAATTGCATATGCCATAAGTGTGGTGTTAAAGGACATCTGGCACCACAATGCAAAAGATTTTCACAAAATTTCTTAAGTGAAACAGAAGTAAATATTTCTAATGATTCTATTTTTAATTTAAGTAGTTTAGAAAATAATTTATCTGATGAAAATGGCAACATCAAACCAACATTTGTAAATTTAATTGTTGAAAATATACCAATAGGTTTTGAGGCTTATTCGGGATTTGCACATTCGGCAATTTCTGAAAAATTATACCAGAAACATTTTCGTAGTAAAGAATTGCATAAAAATGATTTAGCATTAAAAGATTATGTTGGCATAACTTTTGAACCTTTAGGATATTTAAATTTAAATATAGTTTTTGATAAAAATTCTTACAGTTTAAAAACATATGTTATAAGAAATGGTGGACCACCACTTATTGGTAGGAATGGTTTAAACATGCTCAATTTGGGTATTTGTAAAATTCCAAGCACTATGTGTAAAATAGAGTCTTCCGCCAATATCGATATTATGCTTGAAAAATATAAAGATGTTTTTGATAAAAATATAGGAACCTTTAATAAATTCGAAATTTCTTTAAATTTGAAAGACGGAACAGTTCCGAAATTTTGCAAAGCTCGACCCGTACCATTTGCTTTAAAACCAAAAATTGAAATGGAAATTCAGCGATTAGTTGACAATAAGGTATTAATCCCGACTGAATTTTCAGAGTGGGCGACTCCTATAGTTCCGGTTTTAAAACAAAATGGTGGTATAAGAATTTGTGGTGATTTTAAAGTAACTTTAAACCCCCATTTAAAAATACAACATTTTCCCTTGCCACGCATTGAGTACTTGTTTTCACAATTACAAGGAGGTGATAAGTTTTCTAAAATCGACTTATCAGAGGCGTACCAACAGGTTTTATTAACGGAAAAATCTAGAAAACTTGTCACCATCTCTACACATAAGGGTCTTTTTTCGTATACGCGTTTGCCTTATGGAATAACTAGTGCACCATCCATATTTCAAAATATTATGGAACAAATGTTTGTAATGCCTGGCGTGGTTTGCTTTTTAGATGATATTTTAATTACTGGGAAAAATGATCAGGAGCATATGGAGCGTCTGTTGAGTGTTTTTCAACGATTGCAAGATTGTGGCCTTAAGGTAGGGAAGGAAAAATGTTCATTTTTTCAAAAATCTGTAAATTATTTGGGGCATAGAATTGATAAAGATGGGTTACATACTTCAGATGAGAGAGTGTTAGCAATAAAAAAAATACCAGTTCCTATGTCGGTTACGGAGTTAAAATCATTTTTGGGAACAATAAATTTTTATTGCAAATTCATTCCAAAAGCTGCAGAAATTTTAAAACCTCTTTACAGGTTATTAAAAAAAAAATGTTAAATGGGTTTGGTCTACTGAATGTAATAAAAGTTTTGAACAGGCAAAACAGATTTTATTATCTTCTTCGGTTTTAGCACATTTTGATCCTGAGAAAAAAATTAAATTAACGGTTGATGCGTCGCAATTTGCAGTAGGGGCAACTTTAAGTCACATATTTGAGGATAATTCAGAAAAACCCATTGCTTTTGCATCACGTTTATTGAACTCTGCTGAATTAAGCTACTCACAAATTGATAAAGAAGCCTGCTCTATAATATTCGGGTTAAAGAAATTCTTTCAATATCTATTCGGACAAAAATTTATTTTATGCACTGACCATAAACCTCTGCTAACAATTTTTGGTGATAAAAAAGGTTTACCTGTTTTTGCTGCAAATAGATTGCAGAGATGGGCTCATATTTTATCAGCTTTTAATTATGAAATAAAATTCGTAAATTCTGATAAAAATACAGCTGATTTTTTGTCAAGATTGCCAATAAAAGATGTCGAAGTACTAAACGATAAAATTTCATATTTACACTCAATTTCAAATATTTCTTATGTTAGTTATTTAAATGAATTTAATTTGCCAGTAGATTTTAAACAAATAAAAAGAGAAACAGCTGTTGACCCAGTTTTAAGCAAGATATTTTTTTATGTACGTTATGGGTGGCCTAATAAATGCCCTTCAGATGAATTTAAGCCATATTTTACTAGAAAAACGGAAATTACGGTAGAATCTGATTGTCTCATGTGGGGATATAGGCTAATAATACCAAATAAATTTCGTAAATATATTTTAGATGAATTACATAGTACACATATGGGCATGGTAAAAATGAAATCTTTGGCACGTTCATATCTATGGTGGCCATTAATCGATAAACAAATTGAAAATGTTTCTAACTGTTGTAAGGCATGTTCTGTATATTCAAACAACCCGCCAAAAATTTCATTAGCAGTGTGGGAATGGCCTAAAGAACCCTGGACTAGATTTCACGCAGATTTTTTTGGACCATGTTTAAATAAAAATTTTTTAGTTATCGAAGATGCCACATCTAAATGGATCGAGTGTTTTGAGGTAAATAACTTAACCACTCATAATACTATAAAAATGTTTGGTGAATTGTTTGCCAGATTTGGTTTGCCGCTAGAAATTTGTACTGATAATGCAAAAACTTTCACGTCTCAAGAATTTCAAAATTTTTTTTGCATCTAGTGGTATAAAACATTCAACAGGAGCTCCCTATCATCCTGCTACAAACGGGCTAGGGGAAAGTGCTGTCAAAATTATGAAAAAAGCCATTTTAAAAGCTAGATATGAAAATCCTAATTTAGATATTAATTTAATCATAAATCGCTTTTTATTTCAGTACAGAAATACTCCTCATACTACAACAGGGGAGAAACCCTCAAAATTATTAATTGGTCGTAGTTTACGCACAAAATTTGATTTATTATTGCCTTCTACTAAGCAAGTTGTTGAAAATAAACAAAATTATCAAAAAAGATATTATCAAGCGAAAAGAGATATCTATTTTAAAGTAAATGATCATGTTTGGGTTCGTGATTATAGAGAAAACTATGATAAATGGTGTGCAGGCATAATAATTAAAGTTATTGGTCGAAGAACCTATTTAATTAGAACGGAGAGTGGAATGACATGGAAAAGACATAAAAATCAACTTAAACAAAATAATTATTTTGACACCAAGGAATCAGTTTCTTTTATTCCACGATCTAATTTAAACACTGTAAACATATCAGATAATAAGAAAGGTGAAAATAGTGAACGTGAGGTAGAAGTTAGTGACACTCCCGGTATATCGCAAAGAGAGTTAAGGCGTCGAAGCCAACTCAAAGCGCCCGATAGACTGATCATTACATAACCATTATTTGAGGTTAGTTAATATGTTTTTTTTTAGTTAGATTAAACTATAATATGGAAAATAGTATGTTGATTAGGAAACATGTATTAGTAGAAATTTAAGATTTTTAGGGGAGAGGTGTTATGTATAGCAAAATATATTTTATTTAATTTCATAAAGATGTACTATTATAAATAGTGTATAAAAACACTGATAAATAAAAAGGGCACTTTTTGTAACTACGGTTGGTCCGGCCGCCTCGTATCACGGGTTCAACAGTGTGTATTAGTTCTGATGTACAATAAAGTCACAACTAAGTTTATTCCGATTTTTAATTACCCAAATTGGTAATACCCAAATAGAACAACATTTAGACATTCAGTCTACTTTGTATAATATAATTGTACACACTCTTCCCCTAGGGAAAGGCCTTTTCTGCGTTATCATTGAGTGTATAGTTCGAGAGCCATTCAACTCTAGGTACTGTTTGTTCTAAAATAACCTCACTATTTGATATCGCTCGATTATCCTCGAGGGAGACCACCAGGTACATTTAGGCCACTGGGCACTCATTGTAGCTAAATCATATCCTTTTTTTGGTAAGGTGTACCGTAACCTTGCTTGAATAATTATTACTACAACTTTTGAATAATCGTCAACCTTTGCTTGAATATACTATAATCCTTAAATAATTGTTAAACTCATGAAATATACGCTTGTTAAGATATTTGTGTAGTTTAATTCCAGGTGATCATTATCACTGAAACCACGACCTCACCCCAACCTTAACTGAGTTAGCCAGGTTTATAAATTTTTGTCGGCCCCCTTAAAATTTAGAGTAGCAGTAACGTGTCTTGGACCTTTGATGTTTGGTTTAAATAACCGATTCATTTTTCCTAAATTTTGCCTGTAATTCTTTTTTTATAACATTCGCATTTTCTTTTAGATTTGCCTTGCTCATACTTAGCTATCCACCACTCATTAAATTACTAGCTAATCAGTCAATTATTTTTTTTGTTAGCAATTATTTTTTTGTTAACAATAATTAGTTTTTTTTTGTTAGCAAAATATATTATTTTTTTTTACAATTTGTATTAATTATTTTATTTATTTATTTATTTATTTTTTTTGGAGGACTAACAAGTAATGCAATAAAAGCCAGAAGTATGTATCGGGAAAGATATCCTAATCGTGCCTTGCCAGATAGCCGATTCTATTCGACTATTCAACACCGTCTTTGTGAAACTGGTAGTTTCCAAAAAGGTACTTCCGAAGGTAGACCTCGAAATATCAGAACATCAAATTGAGAAAGGTGCGCTGCAGGAAATCGACGAATATCCTGAGACGAGTACGAGGAAGAACGCTAGAGCTCTGAATATTTGCCACCAAATTATTTGGTGATTTTTTTGTTGATTCTTTGTTGTATTCGTACCATATTCTAAGAGTAAAGGCATTACTTTCCAGGGATTTTCCACAGCGTGTGAACTTCTGTCAGTGGTACCTACAGCATGTTACACTAAATCCGCAGTTTGAGTCACAAATTATGTTCACAGACGAAGCAATTTTTTTCTAGAGATACTATTCAAAATTTCCTTAATAATCATTTGTGGATGGCCGAAAACCCCCATGCCATAACCAAAACCCATTTCCAAGAGAAATTTTCGTTAATGTATGGGTAGGAATTATTGGTAATGATCTTATAGGCCTTTTTTTTTCGGCCACGGCGCCTTAATGGACAATCTTACCTGTATTTTCTCCAAGAAGAACTACCTTGCTTGAGGACGTACCAATTGCGTTAAGGAATCAAAAGTAACATGCACGATGGAGCTCCTGTTTAGTTCAGTGTAATTGTTTGCAACTATTTATATGTGGTTTACCCTAATCGTTGGATAGGTGGCGGATGACCTCAGCCATGGTCAGCAAGATTCTCCGATTTCAATAGTTTGGATTTCCTTCTGTGGGGTCTTCGTAAAACCCTGGTTTCTGAATCTCCCATTAACACTTTAGAAGATTTAAGAGAGCGAATAGTCGCCTCGTGTGAAACGATACGGAATACGCCGGAAATATTTGAACGAGTGCACAATTCGATGCGAAGACGGGCGAAAGCATGTCTATTAAGTGAAGGTGGCCATTTCCAACAATTTTTATGAAACAAAATTTATCATTATCAATGTTAATAACAATTAGTTTCAATTTGAATTTCTGTTTTAATCAAGAACTGTGCGTCTGACGAGAAAAACGAAAGAGACCGTTTTCATGTAGAATTAACCAGGATAATCAGAAAAAAATATCATGCCGGAAAAATGTCAGCGGCGTACCACTCTTTTGGTAAAAAATATCACAGGATATATTTGCAGCGACGCCACTGGTGGAGCGATAAAATAACTTTTCTAACTAAAATATGTGGTTTTATATCCTATAACACATACCAAAATTGAAAATTATATTCAAGTACTTTCTGAGATTTAAAAAATAACAATTTAAAAAAATAATAAAACAACCCTGTAGCAAAAAACGTAAGTCTTTGCGGACATATGTTCATATGAACTTTTCTTCCTAAAATCACCTAAGGAATCACACCTTGAAATATTAGCTTGTCATTAAGGAACACCCTGTATATAGTCATTTTGTTATTTTTTTTTATGAAGTAAAAATTTTATTTTTGAAGATTAGTTATAGTTAGAAAAAATTATTTGTTTCATTTATCTCCTGTTACATTTTTTAGGTATTAATATTATATTCTAATTCTAGATTGAACTGTTTTAGCTTGCATTTATTAAAATAAATATTTTTGTAATACTTGTTTTGTTTCATTTTTAAGAAACAATAAAATTAAATAAGCAATTATAGTATGTTATACGATGCCATAATGAAGGCTATTATTATTGAGGAGGGAGATTGCAACTCGAGCAAGCGCAACAGCGAGTGTTATAACCATCCGAAGTAATAATACCCATTATACTGAGTTGTATACTATACTTTATATACAACTAACCTGTAAATAAAATATAGTGATACATACATAACAGATAAACGCATAAAAAATGTTAATTTTTAAATTATTTATTTCCTTTCAACAAAATGTAAGTTAATGTTGCTACAGTTAATAAACAGAACTGATGAGGCCATATTTTTTGTTATAGTATGATTAGCACTATTTTCAACGGTAGTAATACTATCAGCATTAACCACTCTAGCAGCTGTAGAAGTAGAAGCCGTAGCATTGTTCACTTGCCTTGAAATAGTTTCGGCTGTTATCATTTTGTTTTTAACAGATTGGTCGATGTATTCTTCAGTTACGAGTGAGAACTTCCAGCCTCCGTGACGCTTCAACCCCGTAATATCGCCACCTCGATCCGCGTATAGTGTAGCAGAAGATCTCCAAAAGCAATGACCGGTGCAAAGTTCAGGATTTGGCAAATTCAAATAAGTTGCTATTCGTTTTCCAAGTACAGCAAACTTATTTTTTCCAATTCGTTGAATGGTGCATATTGTCTCGTGTGACACCCGGAGATCCATGTACTTTTGTACAGTCCCATAAAATCGACCAGTAATGACAAAACTTCTTACCACTTTGGTTTTCGTTTTACGTACAGTTATTTATAATGTTGTACTTAGATCTTTCCCGTCTTCAATTTTCATTTCGTAGAGCTCATTAGAGCGACATGCACCCACAATTCTCACGATTAATACGACCTTAAATAGATTAATATGTTAAATTTGAGACATTTAATATCTGGCAATTTTACCTTATGCAAAAAATAAACTATATCAGGTGCTTCCTTTATAAATTTATTAATTTCTTCTGGTGTCAAAGTTTTGGCCTTCTTCGCTTCATATCTCTCAGATTTTCTTTTCAGAAAAAACGTATTTTTCCATACTTTTCCAATTCTATGCCGTATTTTATTTTCAAAACTGCTTTTAGCAACGAATAAAATGTTAGAATGACCATAATGATGAAGATTTGTATCTGTCAGCTACGTCCGCAAAATAGGCCAATAATACATTTTCAGAAAGCGAGTTAGTTTTTTCTGAATGGGCCAGTCCATGAAACTTTGGTACGCTTTATCATAATTTTTTTTTTACTTCTGTGGTAGTAAGTTAGATGCTGTTGCTTCTGCTCTTTCAGTTATTTCTGATGGAGTACAGGAGATAGTATCTTCTGAATCACTTTCCATTCTTTCAACCACAAAACTAACACAATCAAACACAATTCCACAAAACCCGTTTTTACTTTGATTGTTTACGGCGTCTATTTATTTATTTATTTTTTTCATAGTTGCCGGTCTCTATGGCATTTTTAATGTGCACAGATAGACTGATTCATGCATAATTTTCTGACTGGTATACGAGGGGGTATAATGACCAGAACTCCCTCATCATAATTCCCTGTGGGATTAATTGATGGCATTATATATAAAAAATCACCCATTTAATTTCATATTATTTGTTAGTCTTATATAAAAACATATACTAAACAGTGAACGTCGGTTCGTACTTCCAATGTCTATACACAAACATTATCAGCCGATTCATGTGAACCGAATTATCTAAAGAAACGAACGGCTCGTTTGTATCTCTCTGTTGCGCACTTTCAAATCGTGGTGACTCGACAGCTAATAGTCTAGGAGATAGCTAATATGTTGGCATTGCAGTTATGTTTTAGCAAATATTTTATCTTATGTGAGTCAGACCTCCCCCCTGACCGTTTTGGTGCTAGCCGTCCCAGAAAATATTCAATTGTGGAACAGAGTATAACACTTTGGGGCTTGGTGTTAGTTGAAGATATATGCCAACATTTTTCTCCATGCAATTGGCAGCACTGGCGACATTAATTATGGCGAAAATTGGAACGTAGTCTAACACTTTCCGACCAGGTGGAAAATTTTCGTTGTCAATGATCATTGCTAGAAAACCATATGCCAACATTTTCTGCTTGCCCATTTTCCAGATTTTTGGCCAATAATTGGTCTTTTGGCCAAAAACGGGCTAAAACTGGTGCTGTTGGCACCCTCTCAAACTTGTAGGTATTGTACCAAAGAATAGTCTTTGTGAGTGCCAACATTTCTTTCTCAATGTTCTCAAACGACCCCAAAACCCCACACATAAGAGGAAATACTCAAAAAAATATTTACCAAAACATAAGAACAATGCCAATATATTATATCCCAGGCCCCATATATGTAGCTATATCCTAGACTATAAGCGGTAAATGCGCTGGCGTTTATGAAAAGAGCCAAGAGTCAAGTAATTCGGAAATCGTGATCCGATTCACAATACTGAGTCGACTCTTTGAGTTAAATCGCTCTAGAGCTGAGGCACCAGCTGGAAAAACACTCTAGCATCGTGTTCTTCCGAATCCTCTCATTCTTTAGCCATATTTTATTTTTGGTCTCCACTCCTATCTATAATTTAGCAAGCTCCCACATTTATCGAAACGTTTATTTAATTATAAAAAGAAAACGAAATTTAACTTATATGACATTATCCCCAGGTTAAAATCTCTAACTATTATGCTAAAATCCGTGCACAGTCATTTAATATGGGAATATCACTGTTTTTAAGTCATCTGCAAACAGTGATCTTTTAACTTTAAAATATTAAGAGTTTAACTGAAAAACAAATTAAATAATAAATACTCTCATCAGAATGTTGCCAAGAATGAGTCAGATGTAAATCTAGTAGCAAAAACGTACTAGATCTCTCAGAGAGATAAGATTCCATTTCATATGTTAAAGTATAGCCAACATCGATTTAGTTAGGATTCTTTATAAGAAATTAATAGTTTACCTTATCAAAAGCTTCCCTAAAGTAATTTTTTTCATCAAATCCTATATTTTTCATAGTTACACATAGGTTCTTAAGAAAATTCTAATTATATCACCAATTCGTAATTTTTCAATTATTCATTAATTTACAATAAATAATTACAGGAGCAACTGTGAACAATTTCAGTCACCGAGTGTAGCTAGTATTTACAGTTCACTGCGAAAACATATTTATTTAAATATTTATAACCGTACCAACTAAAATTGCCAGTAAAACTAATTATAAACATTATTAAATGAAAATTGACAGGAAATTATTGGTTTTGAAATGAATAACAAATAATGAATATTCGATATTTCTGTTCAGTAGTTCACAATTATCATTAGTACTCGACACATGTTCAGCATTTTGTTTATTTTAATTGTTTAATAACATGTTAGGTATTTTATAAATTAAATAATTAGTTAAAAGGAAAGAGCGAAACACTCTATCTGCAAATATTTGAACCCTGCCATTTGACAAATAAAACTATATTTATCAAATAATCAAATCAATAAATAATGCTTTTATTTTGTACAGCTGCAGATTTAATTACAGAAAATTATATGGTGATGCGCAAATGTAACAATGATCAAATAATACTGTCAATTGACATATGGGAAGAGTGGGACAATATATTTTCGTTTACGTGTAGAAATAATAATCAGTATTATAAGTGTAGTTTTATTAATTATTTTTCCTGCTACTGTCAACACTTTTAAAGTGAAGCTTTTTAGAGTTTCAATTTTTTTTTTAGGTTTTCCCAATTTATTGTATTTACCATAACAATTCTTCTGCCGAACATAGGCTCAATTTAAACTTTATATTCTACTAAAATAATTGGCAAAATCTATATAATTACAACAAAAGCAGTTTTCTTTTCCGGCTTCCCCAGCGGCTCCTACTGGACCGATTTTGATGATTCTTTTTTTTTTTAAACAATCTTTATCCATAGATGTGCCATCACTATTGGGGAAATCGCAAACGAAACAATCGTTTTGCTTGTCGGTAATTTCTTTTGCATTCACCGTATACTAAAATCATCTTTAACTTATCTTCATTGGTGCATCTAACCATTTCTTATGGATTGTTTCTTAGTAGACTGTTTGAAACTGTGATTAATATGCACTACAAACTTTGTTTAGTAACTGTCAAACTTAAAATTAAATCAAAGCCTACTAATATCTCTTAAGTTAAATTTAGCCCATTCTAAAATAGTGTGTATTTTCTTTGTTGTCTTACTTCAAATTATAGGAGCAGTTTTAGAAGAGTTATTAAAAAATGTAGGAAAAGTTGAAATATGTAGTAATATACGGATATAGGATCATGTTAGTTCCGGTTTGGCCGGAAGTGGTATACATAATTTTGTGATAGTGTGTCAGATCACTTTCCTTATCTCGAACAAGTTTTTAAAAACCTACATTCTATAATAATTAATAAAAAAGTTACACGGGTTTATCAAAATTCATGTGTACTGGAATGAATGAAAGAAATTCATATAACTCCAAAACGGCTTGTTTTTTTAGAAATTCTCTATACCATCAAAATTATTCACGAATTATTACTTAATCACACGAATCATGTTTCAAGGTTCCAGTCATCAAAAAATAATTTTGCATCGCAGTGCAATCTCTGTGTGCTGTTCAGGAAAAATTCTAATCACAGTTATTTAAAGATTTCTTTGGTATCAATCATCCGCCATTTACAAACATCGTTATTAGTTTTAGAGATAATGGCCTGGTAACTTTTAACTGAAACACCCTGTATATAGGAGAAACTATGGTCTCTGACAGTAGCTACCCATATCTCCACCACCAGCTCGCTATTAAAGGGGGTGAAAAAATAAAATTGTACCTTAGTGTGTATAGAAAAACCAAAGGCATCGTTTTTTACACTATCCACTCCCACTACCACCACCACCCCCCCCTTCCAAAACCCTCACCCGCACCATCGATGTGGCATATCGTTTTATGGGTTTTTGGGGTGGGCGATTTCAAATATTGCATTATTAAAGTTCTATATACAATTATATATAGAAACAAAACTGTTTTCGTTGCGAGAGACCTGGATAGAAAATCTGGACATGGAAGTAGTGATTCCTTGGGCAGCGGTTTTTTAATATTGTTATAAAGGTGTTTTTTTTTGTTTGTGACCCATCTTGTACACAGCCCATTAATTATTTAACTGAATATGAAAATTTGTTTTCGTTATATGGTGCATATGTTGGCCATGTTAGATTGTATTGCATTGCATTAGTCAATTATTTTCTATTTTTTTTATGCGGTATCGACAGCTTAGGTCATTAGCCGCCTGGACGTAGATAATGTACATTGATACAATACAAGTTGCAGGTACAGAAATAAATATAAATTAGGTAGGTATACTAACGTCTATCATATTTTGTAAAATAGGTTAGCTTTTCTTATAAACTCTAATACGCGGTCTATGTACATGCTGTTATTACCTAAGCATTCTACTAATGATCTTGGCATGTGTAAATTTTGCGTAACATTTTCTAAATCGTTGCCTTCAAGGAGCAGATGTTTGACTGTGATAATAGTTCCACAGGTAGGACACTGAGGTGGTCTTTCATCTCTTAACAAATGGAATGAGCTTATATGAGTGTGACCAATTCGAAGACGAGTGAGCACTACCTGCTCTCTCCTTGTCAGCTTTCTAGGGGGTATCCATTTGTTTACTGTTTGTTTCACTACCCGTAGTTTACTTATTGTGGTGTCCCACTATGCCTGCCACGCATTAAGAGTCTTGGAGGCAAAAGCATGCCTCAGGTCAGTGTTTATTGTTGGTATACCGCTCTCGGTATATTCATGTTCTGCTGCCTGATGGGCAGCCATATCAACCTTCTCATTACCATGGATTCCCACATGTCTTGGCGACCAGATAAAAACCACCTGCTCACCAATGTTAGCCATCCAGGCTAGTAATGAATGGACATTTTGGACCTGCGGATCTCGTGAGAAAATATTCTCTATCGCTTGAATGCAGCTCAACGAGTCTGTACAAATTAAAAATTGACCATATACTGACATCTTGCAGTATCTAAGTGCCATCCATATAGCATACAATTCTGCCGTATAAATACTAGCCGTAGGTGGTAGTGTCCAGGAGTAAGTCTCTTCCAAAGCTAGGAAGGCGCAGCCCACTCCATAATCCGTTTTTGAGCCATCAGTATAAACTTTCAGTGCATTTGGATACTCATCTATGACTGCGTGAAACATTTGGAGAAGGATTATGTTGTTTACCCCACCTTTCTTGTACTTAGTGAAATCTATTCTTACTGACGGTGGTGTTAGCTCCCACGGCGCTATCTCACAATTGCCCAGACGTAAGATTTCGGGGAGTTCAATGTCATATTTTTCTAAGAGTTCCTTTGCACGAATCCTCAGTGGACGTGTGATGGTAGGTCTTCTCTCGTAGATATCGTCTAATTCTGTATCAAGAATTATGGAATGGAGAGGGTGATCTGGGAGAGCCCAGATTTTAGTAACGTAATTTAGTAGCAGGCGGTCTCTTTTAAATTTCAGTGGTGGAAACCCCGCTTCTACGTATACTGACTCCATTGGGCTAGTTCTGAAAGCAGCACTTGCTAATCTGAGACAGATAGTTCACAATGTTGCATTGCCAAGAAAGAGGCCTAGCAACTCTTAATCAAAAATATACAAGTTGGATGAACTTTAATAAAATAAAATGACAGGAAAATAATATCTGAAATGTGATTGACAAGGATGAAAATCTGATACAATTTTTGGTAAAATTACAAAGTGATCACTGAAAGGAATAAGATAATTAATGAATAGAAGGTGTCAGATAGAGAGGGGAGATTTTTGCAAATAATTTTAAAAAATTCTTTAAATTTCTCACTAACCGAAGAGAAGTATTGTAATCGTGAAAAAAATCACTATTTCAGATTACTTAGGATTTTCACATTTCAGATTTAGATTATGAAAATTTAGGTATTTCAATTCAGTCCGTCTGTCTGTCGGTCTCTTGGCTCTATATCTAAACAAATATTTGGCTGAGAAAAGTAACATTCGGCAGGTAAATAAGGCTTATTGCCATTGAAAAATTTGGTATATTTTGATCGAAAAATATAGAGACTGAACATCCCAAAAAAATAAATGATGAAAAAATGTTACGCAAAACAATAATATTTGACATGTAGACATGTTGACACAATTGCCAAGGAAGAAACCTATTTTAGTTTTAGTGAAAAAGATATACGAGATGGACAATAAAAGAATAAAATAATTAACTGGACTAAACATGTCAATATTTGACGGAGGATGTATACAGTAGATTATCTTGTTTTTATGAATTGAGGTCATTACGTTGAAACATGACCGCGAATTTCTCGAAAATGTGAATGCTGATAGTAAAAGTTCAAAGATGTGCCTCCAAAGAATAATTTCTAGTATACATTTTTAAACATCCTTATTCCGTCGAATTTTGACGGGCTCAGGTGGTTTAATATAAAAACTGATTAATTTACATAAACTAAACCTATCATAATGTACCCAATATGGCTGCCTATTAATAAAAACAATTAATATGCCTGCTACCTACACGAATTCACATACAAAAAAAAAAAAGGTCTTGTTGCCTAAGGCTCTCATCTAACTTTTCTGAAGTATCTTGACGCACTGAAGCCAATTTTGGAAAAACAAATCTACTGCGTCAGTTATTCTTTACCACCCCTTTGATCCCCTAAACAGGGCAGCACGCTGAGGCCGATTTTGTACAAAAAAAATTCTGTCGTGTCAGTTTCCCTCTACCACCTTCTTTTGTCCCCCAAAAAAGGCAAAAATAAATTATTGCTTGTCCTAAGAATTCTTTTCTGAAGTATATCGACGCGTTGAAGCCAAAAATTTTCATGTCAGTTTCCCTATACCCACCCCCTTCAAAATTTTTTTGTGTCCAAAATTGGTTTAAGCGTGTTAAAATACTTCAAAAATGTCAGATGAGAGATTTTTTTGCCCTTTTTTTAGGGGATAAAAGGTAGAGGAAATCTGGCACGATAGAAACATTTTTTTTCCAAAATTGGCTTCAGCGCGTCAATATACTTCAGAAAAGTTAGATTAGAACCTTAGGATGGCAAGCAACACTTTATTTTTACCTTTTTTGGGGATAAAAGAAGGTGGTAGATGGAAACTGACACGATAGAATTTTTTTTTTTGACAAAATCGGCTTCAGCGCATCAAAGTACTTCAGGAAAGTTAAATCATCACATAGTCTATTTTCACATTTAGTAATTGCCGGAATTTTAGATACTAACCTCGTATTTTCACAAATTTTATTGTGCATTTGAGCATAGTGGTGCCATCTCTCGCCAAATAGATGTTTAATAGCGAGTATACCTGGTCCCTTAATAGTGCCATTCTAGCCCTAGCTAGTCGGATGAGTGCGTTCGAATATTCTTTAAGAGAGTGCGTTGCAAAAACGCCTTTTTAAAGCTTCCACATTGTTAATTAAACATTCTTTTGGTGCAGACTTATGAAAGGACGGCCTCCGGAGTATATTATGATAATATTTGTGGATGTAAACGAAGTTAGGAAGAGCTATTCTGAGTTGTGGGGTACGCCGTGAATTGGAAATTCTGAACGTACCAACGGAAGTTGCGAGAACCTGACATTTGATAGGGGGACATCTTTTTGGTCATTTTCCTTTTTGCTGGCTAGAAAGTGGAGTTGTGTGAATACGCGTTTTAGCAATATTGTAAGTTTGCTCCATTTATGGGATTTAGTATTCAGCACGACAAAATTAGTCTTATTTCCATTTTGGTATTTGAGTATCGTTTTTGGGGAGATACAACTACGGATTTCCGGATTGAATCAATTTTCTGAAGCATGTGTCGTGTTTCGAATGCAATATTTCGGAGTGCCATTCAACAGCAATTACCTCTTTCAGCCCACATCACATCTCAGGTACGTCTCTGAAACACTGAAACCCACTTAAGGTTGAAATAGATTGGTAATTTAGTTATTTATTTTATTGCAGGGCTGTTAAGTTACGAGTATTGAGATATCTTTGTTAGTTTATGGTTATTTGGATTTGTTACGTTACGATTTTACTTGGATCTGTTATTCTGCATTCTATTTGGGACTGTTATTTTACATTCTACTTGAACTTTTATGTCACGTTCTACATTTGACGAGTAACTAAGTCGAAACCAGTCTGACTCTGGTTTCGACTTCTAGTCCAGATTTTGGTGTCTAGAGTTTGGATTATTGCCTGTTATTTTGTGCTTGTATGGTACTGGCGATCTCGTCACGTATTATGGGACCATCATGTAGATTGTCTACAACCTGTGGCTGCTATCACATTGAATTACGCTACCCTGGAGGACGGGAAAAGGTATTCAGACACTACCACAAGTAAGCGAAATCATATTCTCTTAACGAGGGATCCGGTACATCAACACAACGTCCACCGTACAGTAAAATAATTAGGGGTTGTTTACCCGAGACAAGAGAACGGACAGGACCGTTCGTCCTATTTGGTGTACAGCTAGTTCACAGTAGTAGATGTGCTAACATTCGTTATAACTTACATACGAGTTTCAGTAAATTTCAGTAATATTAGTCATATTTTGCACATAACTACCTCAATAAGTTTAAGTAATATTTGTAACGTTTTGCTCATAACGGTTACAGTAAATTTCAGTGATATTTAGCATATTTTGTGTACCGTTACTCCATAACTAAATAGTTTTATTCTACTTTACAAATAGATTCTAATAGTTTTAAGCCATTTATGTTTTACCGTACCTTGGGTCACATGTAGTTATTTTTGTCACTCTTCCTGTATATGACCTTTTCGTATATTTGTCAAGAGTTAATTAGTTA
The DNA here is from genome assembly GCA_936432065.2 of Rutpela maculata. NCBI lineage: Eukaryota > Metazoa > Arthropoda > Insecta > Coleoptera > Cerambycidae > Rutpela > Rutpela maculata. The sequence continues at coordinate 79,357,832 of OW386286.2, read as the reverse complement.
ATAAAATATGTTTATGTTAGGTTTTGTTTATGTTAGGTCAAGGGTGTGTGCCCCACTTATTAGTACACTTTTTGAGATTAATTGTGTAATATCTTGTACTACGCACCGAGCAATCGTTATTATTTGTGGAATATATTGTACTACGTACCAAGCTATTCTTATTAAATGTTTGATTAGAACGACGTTGTCTTTACATATTTGACCATCCTGCACCACCCCAAATTATCTAAACCACTCCCAAGGATCTGACTAGTCGGCCGTGTGAGACCTCTTCTTCACCAATTCAATTTCAATTCAAAACAGATTTATTAAATGTTTAACATACAAATATGCACCCGAGTCGGATCCCGGTTCAGAGCCGACCGCACAGCCACGTCACTCAGGGTCGTGGTAAATGTACGGTCGGGTGAAGTGGGTTCGACTCAGGTTGGAACAACAGGTGGAATGTGGAGTTAGGACTCCTGTCCAGGGGAAGGGACTTAAACCTAACAATTTTATTACTATAACTAGAACAGTTTTAAAAACACTTAAAGACTAAGGAAATGAGTTTTTCTTAGCACGCGCGTACTGTCGCACACGCGCACTGTTTTAGGAGATCTGATTGCTGATACGGGAAAAGCTCAACGAAAAAACCTGTTCGAGCCACATTCTTCCGATGGTCTGCCTGCCTTCGGAAAGGTAGGGTGAAGGGAAAGTTATGGTTGAAAAAGTTTTGATTTACAAGAAGTTGTTGGTCGAGAGGGGATTTTGAAAAGAGACAAAAAAGGACAAAAGAACAAAAATTAACAAAAATTAGACTGAGAGAATAGAGAAGAGGTTTGAGAGTAAAAGGTGGTGAAGGTAAAACGGTGGTGAAATGGAAATTTGGGTATAGGAAAGATTTGACTAGGGAGGTTGCCGAAAGATAGGCAACGCCTGGTATGGTAATGGGTGTTTTATGTTGAAAAGTATGGCATTATATGTCTGATTCGTGTAATGTCTTGGGTTAGCGGACTATCGCCCAATTTGAATTGATAGAATTTTTGCGATGTATTTTGGACGAAGTCCGCTAGTGGGGTTATGTCGTGGCAACGTGCATAGAGGTCTCTGAGGGAGGTGTATCTATCAGAGGCTGAAATGAGGCGCATAAATTTGTGTTCTAGTAATTTTAGTTTTCGCATTGTCGTGGCCGGGATTCTGCACCACACCGGTGCCCCGTATGTGACAGCCGGCCTGATCACCATCGTATACAGCAATTTCTTATTGGTCCTGTTTAGTCCGCTACCCCGTGCCAGGAGCTGATACAGACTCCTGGACATGGAGTAGACCTTTCGTATCGTCTCGTTTACGTGCGTATTGAACGTCAGTCTCCTGTCCAAGTTCACCCCCAAATACTTCACGCACCGCTTTATTGGAATTTGGCGGCCCCCTATCGAAAGTGGTGTCAGAATACGATTTTCGGTGAAGCGGCGCGTGAAGAGAATTGATTCCGACTTCTCGGCGTTGATCCGAATCTTTCACTTGTCGTAATACGCCGTGGGACGGAACATGTGCGCTTTCAGCAGCATGTTCGCTGCTTGTGCGTTGTGTGAATGCGCGTATATGGCCGTGTCGTCGGCGTACTTGGCAAGTTTCGTATTCGGAAACTCCGGGAAGTCGGAGACGTACAAGTTGTATAACTTTGGTGACAGGCACGACCCCTGGGGGACGCCCGCGCGAATGTCCCGCCGAGTTGAAAGTTTGTTATTCACCCTAACCTGAAGTGATCTGCCCGTCAGGAAAGAGTGAATAAGTTTCATGATATGCGTTGGGAAGTTAAGCGAATTCAGTTTGTAGAGTAAGCCCGGGATCCACACTATATCGAAAGCCTTCTCGATATCAAGCAGCACCATGATTGTGCTTTTCCCGCGGTTGCACTGCACTTTGACGTCATTCACGATCCTGACGACCTGGCGTACAGTACCCCTGCCTTTCCTGAAGCCGAACTGACATTCGTCGTCGATGTGGAGTTCATCCTGGGCAGCGTCTAGTCTGACCAGGATGACCTTCTCCACCAACTTGGAAATCGCCGACAGCAACGAGATCGGTCGATAGCTTCCGGCGAGTTTGGCGTCCTTGTTCGGTTTCAGGATCGGCACGACCACGGCACACTTCCATTGGCTGGGCCAGTGTTGTAGTCGCAGGATCGCGTTGACAATGTACGTCAATTGTACAATGCCTTTCCGCGGGAGATATTTGAGAAGCCTGTATTCGATACAGTCCGCTCCCGGGGCCTTGTCATGTGGTAGTGTCCGGACAATGCCCGCAACTTCCGAGGGCTTGGCCATGACTTTTAGAAATTCGCGTCTCGTCAATTGGATGTCATGGCCAATCAGTTCGTTAATGTCGTTTTCGATGCGGTCGTGTCCCGGATCGTTTGGTGTTTGTGCGTTGTGAATGTCTGCAAAATGGTTAGCTAGGTCTTCCGCTTTCTGGGCGTCTGTCATAGCCGTCCGTCCGTTGGCGTTAGTCAGCGCGGGTATGGCGTCCCGCGTATTTCTCATGGCCGTTGATAGCTTCCACAGCGAGTTGTCCTGAGGATTTAACGCCTCCATCTTGTCCGTTAAATCCTCTTCCTTACCAGTGTATTGCAGGGGGAGTACTGCACGTTAAACATTAAAATTTTGTTCAAGGTACAGGGTGACTGCCCTCCCCTACGTTCGCGGTTTAGCAGCCTTTTGAGCGCCTCTTTACAAGTGGGCCCAGGCCTGTAACAAGATCTTTTTTTTTTTTGTCGTTTTTAGGGGATAAAAGGGGCGGTAGAGAATAACTGACGCGCTAGAAAAAAAATTTTTTTTTCAAAAATTGGTTTCAGCACGTCAACATACTTCAGAAAGGTTAGATGAGAACCTTAAGACAAGACCTTTTTTTTTTTTTTTTTGTAGACCTGTGTTACGAAGCAATATTAAGTAATGGAGAACGACTCATTTCAGTTTGATCGTTTAACAATAAATCAGATTTTCTATTTTTATTAATTTATAAGTATTGTATTGAAGACAAACTTAATTCTTTACGTTCTACATGTAAAACATAAAAATCCTCTCTAAAGGAATGTTTTTCTTCTAATAACTGATTTGTAAAGGTAAACTGACCAGTTTATGTTCAGTATGAAGTTTTTTGAATTCCCGTCCTAAAACTAAAAAAGACAAGTAAAAATTATAACATTTTTACTGTCTACTTATCGCTGGTATGTGGTATTTTGATCTAAAATAATAATTTGTTTGAACGTTAAAACTATTTATTATTTGGCCACAGTATTACGTTATACATAACAGAAAGTTATGTGCATCAGATATCTTGTAAGACCCAATTCTAGCAAATATATGCCAACAATAAAGAACAATTTACAGTTTACTAGTTTCCATTTCTCACTTTATTTACCGCTGTCTAAAGTAATCAGTAGAGTCAAGAGAGAATTGTATAATATTTGAAGTTGAGAAAACGAAAACACCGTAAAAGTAAATATTTCAAACTTTATAGTGGAGCTTTACCAAGTTTGTCATTAACTTCCATTTCGCTAAGTAAAAACTAAGCTTTATTGAGCAAGATGTAATGGAGCGGGTTAAGGAACAATCGTCTGGCTGACATAAAGTTCTAATGATTGCCAAGGTAGAACTTTGTGGCCACAAGATGCGAGACAGATTGCTTAATACTTGGTTTATAGAAGTTGTAAAGTTGAATAACTAATGAAGTACAAGCAGAGTACTAGAATTAACCAATATTACCTTCACGGAGTTAATCTCATATATCCTTCGTTAAAGAAGAGTTTGGAATAATTCCAAATTGATCATATATAGGTAAATTGGAACGGATGTTATATAACGCGACAACTGAAAAACAAATGAGTTGAAAGTGCATTTTAACCGCCTTCCATGTCATCTTAATGGCCCTGTTAAGTCTAGGAAATCTAGATTTGTAAATGAGAAGGATCCCTACAGTCTATAGTAAAATCCGAACCATTTCTTGGGAATAAATTGCTATGTAGGATATCATTTCTTACTCTCTATTTGGTGCTTTTACACTTCTGTGAAAATATTAAATACACTGCCGGATTTATAACGGGGCACTTGAGGCATGGTCCTGGCTCCCTACATTTTTGGGGCTCCCACATTTGAAGAGCAATAATAAATTCACGAACTATTAACATTTTTTAAAAATTGACAATTTTGTGCTTTGAATTTCCCCCTCGGGTGTAAAGCTTTCATAGCCAATGGGAGCGCGTAATTTTCACCGCCTATGAGGTTCACTCTCAATACTTGCGAACGATTTTCGCACGCAAATGAAAGATAGAAGATACGCCCAGTTTTGGATCAGCCGTTGACAAGATCAAATGTTCCTGTTTTCTTTTTCAACTCATGTCAACGATCTTGTATCAAAATGAAGCCAAATTGCAGTAACGGTGATTGCATTGACCATCATAAAGTGAAAAGAAGTTATGCATTTGGCGCTGAAAAAAGGAGAAATGCCAAGAAAAAATTCCAAGAAAAATTAGACGCTGTTCTTACAACCGCTCAGATACTTTTTCACTTCATCCGCGCATTCCGATATTTAAAAAAAGAGAATTGAAATTGGAATCCAAATATCTTTTTATTTTCTTTCCCTTAATATTAAGAGGAAACCAATTTTTTTTTCTATTTCAATGCCCTTGAATGGGCCCCATGGCTATATCAACCTAAATCTGGCCCCGTTTAAATATTTAATGAAATAAAGTTTGCGCCAAATGGATCGTATCAGACAGAGGTTGGTTTGTGGATAGTTCTGATACAACAAAATGTCTCACACCTAAAAATACATAAACTGAAACAAAATTGTTGAATAATTTATTATTTAATTAAATTGAAATTAAAATCTGTTTATCGCAAAATCATTTTTCGCTTTCCTTTTTTAAAACTTTGAAGGTTTTTCTAATACGTAATAAAGTTCAAAAATAAAAGTTATAGAAAATAATATGTATTTTCCAAAAATCATTTCAGAAAAACAAAGTATAAGTAAAAAATAAGGCGCATTTCCGAGATATGACATGTCCTTTGTTTTTTTTAATGGAACACCCCGTGCAGTTTTACACCATCTAAAAGGCCTTAAAAGAAGCTTTTTAATCATATGCAAATGTAGTATTTTTCTTAAAAACTGTACTGGATATTACATTTTATATTTTGTTATCGTTAACTTATGACAGTCCGAAAAATTATATCCATCATTGAAATTTTCCATTTTATTAACAGACTTCATAAAATTCTACCCGAATATACATTTTTTTATATATTTGTTCAATGATTTACTCTGGCTTAGCTTAGGCGATTTCTATCAAACCTGCTGCAAACTGTAGGCTATGGTCTAGCGGTGGTCCGTTTGTATTAAGCTACATCTAGTGTAAGGTGAACAAGAATTGGAAACAATTTTTTATATTACGAGCATATTCGAAGATTTGGCGGAGGCGCCGGTGATATCAATTAAAAACTTAGTTCTCGATTCATATTAATGATAATTTCTCACAAACAAGACATCATTATAACTCTTTGTCATGTCATATACTATTTCGCAACGAGAGAGAACCTTGCATGAAGGCGAATCAGCGGAAGAATGTTTTCTACAACGACAGTATGAACTGAGAATTTTATTGAGAAACGCGCCCGGTGAACAATTTACTTTTACAAACAAATTATACAGCATGCTCTCACTCATGTCGTTGTTTTCAATGCTGTTAATGATATTAGTTTTGAATCAGCCGTTGACGAGATCAAATGTTCCTTTGTTTTTTTTTTCAACTCATGTCAACGATCTTGTATCAAAATTAAGCCAAATTGCAGTAACGGTGATTGCATTGACCGTCATAAAGTGAAAAGAAGTTATGCACTTGGCGCTGAAAAAAGAAGAAATGGCAAGAAAAAATGTCAAGAAAAATTAGACGCTGTCTTGCAAATATCAACCGCTCAGATACTTTTTCACTTCATCCGCGCATTCCGATATTTAAAAAAAGAGAATTGAAATTGGAATCCAAATATCTTTTTATTTTCTTTCCCTTAATATTAAGAGGAAACTAATTTTTTTTCTATTTCAATGTCCTTGAATGGGCCCCAGGGCTCTATCAACCCTAAATCTGGCCCTGTTTAAACATTTAATGAAATGAGGTTTGCGCCAAATGGATCGTATCAGACAGAGGTTGGTTTGTGGATAGTTCTGATACAACAAAATGTCTCTCACCTAAAAATACATAAACTGAAACAAAATTGTTGAATAATTTATTATTTAATTAAATTGAAATTAAAATCTGTTTATAGCAAAAACATTTTTCGCTTTCCTTTTTTAAAACTTTGAAGGTTTTTCTAATACGTCAAACTTGTGTACGTATTTTCATAGTCACGTGAAAGATTAAATTATATTTGTTTTATATTTACTTATTCCCCTCCGACGATCGTCAACCAGGCGATATAAAAATGTTTAAAATAATTTGATTCGCATTTATCCCCATTTAACAGAATAATAGCAGATTCCTTAAGTTTCATTTCAGTTTCGTTGCTATTTTTTTCAAAATCCTCGTAGGGTTCCATTGAATTACATGATTGTTATACCAAGTGTGTTAAACGAAAAAAACATTACTAATAGAAGTCGAGAACATAAGAAATAGCCTGTGAAAACTCATCACTGTGTTAAATAATTATTTATAATAATTAAGCTACTTGACGGATCATTATGAAATTCAATAGGATTCTATTCTGATAATAGACGAAACGAATAAAAAATTGAATCCGTTAAGAATTACGTCTTGTAGAGTGTCTCCGTCCATACAGGGCGATTGTTATTTTTGGAGTTACGTAAAATAGTTCAAAAATAAAAGTTATAGAAAATAATATGTATTTTCCAAAAATCATTTCAGAAAAACAAAGTATAAGTAAAAAATAAGTCGCATTTCCGGGATATGATATTTCCTTTGTTATTTTTTAATGGAACACCCCGTGCAGTTTTACACCATCTAAAAGGCCTTGAAATAAGCTTCTTAATCATATATAAATGTAGTATTTTTCTTGAAAACTGTACTAGATATTACATTTTCCATTTTGTAACCATTAACTTATGATAGTCCGAAAAATTATATCTATCATCTATTGAAATTTTCCATTTTATTAACCGACTTCATAAAATTTAAAAAAGGAAGAGGTTCTCAATTCTACCCGAATATATATTTTTTTATACATTTGTTCAATGATTTACTCTGTCTTAGCTTAGGCGATTTCTATCAAACCTGCTGCAAACTGTAGGCTATGGTCTGGCGGTGCTCCGTTTGTATTAAGCTACATCCAGTGTAAGGTGAACAAGAATTGGAAACAATTTTTATATTACGAGCATATTCGAAGATTTGGCGGAGGCGCCGGTGATATCAATGGAAAAACTTAATTCTCGATTCATAATAATGATAATTTCTCTCAAACAAGGCATTATTATAACTCCCTGTCATGTCATATACCATTCCGCAACGAGAGAGAACCTTGCATGGAGGCGAATCAGCCGAAGAATGTTTTCTACGACGACAGTATGAACTGAGACTTTTATTGAGAAACGCGCCCGGTGAACAATTTACTTTTACAAACAAATTATACAGCATGCTCTCGCTCATGTCGTTGTTTTCAATGCTGTTAATGATGACGGTTTCATTGCATGATGGTTTTTAATTGAGATGCGATAATGCCAAATGCAAATTTTTTGTGGATTTACGTGAAATCTGGTGCAATTGTGGAAACCAAAAAGTAAACGACTATTTGATATTGTGTGTTGTGGACTAAAAGTATATTGTTATAAGGAACTAAAGTGAGGTTATGATGTATTATTTGTTAATCCTTCAATAGGCACCTTGATATATGTGAAGCTACTAAGTACAAAGGTTGAAAAAAAAAATAAATAAAAAAAATCTTTAAAAAGTAAAAAAAGAAATTTCATTCAGTTTTACAAATACCTGTCTATCAATTAGTGGAAAGTAGTAAGGAACTGTACCTTATTACCAAATATAATTTGAAATCGGTGCAAAATGTATTTTTGAAATTAGTAATTTTTTTTGCATCGACTTCAAATTGATATTTGGTAATAAGGTACAGTTCTTTGCTACTTTCCACTAATAGGTAGACAGAAATTTGTAAAACTGAATGAAATTTTATTTCTTACTTTTTAGAGATATTTGTTGAAGACAGTTCGATTTCTTTAATGTAAAATGCAGTTAAATTAGTTATTAACAAATATCTTGGCAGAACTAACAAATTATTTACTTTAAACTTTAAATTACATACTTTTGTTATCCACGGCAAATTTGATAAATTTTATATAATGAATTGGACATTTTTTTTAAGGCATGTTCTATGTCATTGAAAAGTGTTTTTATGACCTTTCGGATGTTGTAATAATATATGGGGTGTTCCATTTAAAAAAATCAAATTAAAGTTCATATCTCCGAAATGCGACTTTCAATTGTTTTGCTGAAATGATTTTCTCTAACTTTTATTCTTGAGTTATTTTACGTAACTCTAAAAATAACGAAGTTTAATGAGATTCTAACGTTCGCGCGACCACCCTGTACATACATACGTTCGTACAGATCTACTGACGGACATGTATTTTAATTTTCAAAAGTAGTTTTAGAACTTTTTAAAAGTTCAATTTAATCTAAAAATGGTAACCCCATTTAGAGAAGAATCTTTCTACTTCAAAAAACTGGAACCAAAATCCATTTTTTGCAGAGTTAGGCCATTAAAAGTGGCTTTTATCAGCGAAATTGAGTGCTGGCGTGTTTACCGAGAATAGAGCACACACCCGTTATGCTATAACTAATTTACAATCTTTATACTTAATAAATTTGGACATGATACATAATGAAACATAGATGAGGGATATGATACATAACCAGGATATGATATATAACCAGGATATAATACATAACCAGAGAACTTATACCACCGAGAAGCGACAGCAAGTCTTCCCGCGTGTACCGTTTTCGTATGTGCATGTGCCAAATAGGTTGTGTAGTTGTCAGTTCCACGTGTTTACATTGCGTCAAAGACGACCCAACCACCATTGATCTAATTCTCTGGATTAGAGAATAGAGCATCATTGATGTGTCCCTTCCTGTCAATCTTTAGAAATCTAATGATATCTAAAGATTTTTTTGAATATTTCAAGAACGAGTTTGCATAATTTAAATATGATTAAGCACGTTGATGGGGGTATATTTAGTGAACTTATTTTAATGTAAAAAAAGTAAATTTAAGTGAGCAATATGTTTTCTTATTATTCTTTAAATGTGTCCAATATGCCCTCTGGTTTGGGAATATATCGGAAAATTGTATTTTTCCATTTAAAATGTGTAGATTTTAATATTTTTTCGATATAGAATTTATTATACACCCGAATCAGATAATTTTGTTTAAAAGAATATAGGTAAATGCTATTAAAAATAGACTTGAAGAAAGTGTTCCTTTAAGAGGAAAGTAAAAAAGTAAAATTTAAAATATATTTTATTTTAACACATGTACAAATAGAAGTAAAAATCGATAAACAAAAAACTTTCATAAATAATACACCACAAAGAAAAAAAAATAAATGTGTTTGTGCCTTCGGAGAATGATTTTGCGGTGTCTGATATAACCCTAGAGAACCATAAAATCTGTAAAATTTATTTTTCTTCGAAAAGTAAGATTTAAAATATAAAAATTACCGTAAATTGTTGTGCCAAAAGTATTTTCATTCTGATCATATGAATTGCAAGGATGATTTAGATGAATTATTAATGACTATAAAATCTACCAACATAACTGACATGATTAATGAAGAGGAAGAAGATAAACCTCCTAAAGCAGTTTTTCCTCCTGATTACAACTATATGAAAGAAAATATACCCACGCAAAATGCTTTCACTTATGTTTGCGGATATCTTTTGAAAAAAACTGAAGTTCACATGTGATATTTGTAAATCTTTTGGGAAACAATGCGAGACACTAAATATAAATGACTTATTAGTTTATTTTAAAGCTTTTAACAACGAAAAAAATATTTACGGAAACCTGCTATCACCTGCAGAGGAATTTGTCAATTTTATATACAAATTAGAACATATATTTAATTCTCAATTTGAGGAAATTTGTACTGGACGAGCAGTTTCTAATATGTTATTTAACATAATGAGCACAGATTTTATTCATCCATGTTTAGAATTCCCCAAAGTATTTGTTAAAAGGTTGTTTATAAGAATGAAGATTTTTTATTCCATTAAATACACAAATCTGGATTTATAAACTACTAATACCGACAAAAAAGTAAACAGGAAAGTTAAAATTTTGTCACATTTATAAATAAAAATCTTCTTTGTTAATTTTTAAAATTATAAACAAAAAAATATTAAAATAGAATAAATTGTAATATTATGTACAATATATTATTCTAAAATATGTTTTGATAACGTATACCTATACAATACATTCCATTATATGTGAACGTAAATATTTGATATTTAATATATATTTTGCGTTTTTTCTTTTAGTTTTTTATCCTTTTTTAGAAACTAATAGTGTTTGAAACATAAACTATTATTTAATTATATGTAATATGTGGTATAGTAACATATTATACTGAATTACTTTCAGTGTACATCAAACTTTATAGTTCTCTCAGTGTAAGAGATTGTGTTTGACTCACGTCCAATGTCATTAGAACCGGTCCATAAAATATCACAGGAACCGCCGATATTGTCGCTTCTCTGTGGTATAAGTTCTTTAACATAACGTTCAATAAAGAAATAATAGAGTATGATTTGCAACGAATAATTAAAATATTTAAAAGCCTAAGCGATTTCTGCTTTTAACAATATATCGCAGACCATAAAGGTAAACAAAAGCCAAACATCCAAGTATGTTACACTATCAAACTCAGAATTGAATGGTCTAACCTAATCCGTAAAAATATACAGGCAGGATAAATACATTACCTATTTACCAAATGATGCTGTTTTTTGGTGGATTGACAAAAAAAAAAACCATTTTTGTAAGTTAAAACAAACGAATATAAAGAGGTGAACCATATCTCAGTGTCATCCGGTTTAATGAGTCTTAATTTTTTATGAGAATCCTGTGCAATATCCGGCAAAATCCTAGGGTCCAATTTGATTAAACTGATATTCACGTTCTGCAACGTCCAAGTGCAATTATTATTAGTTGACTAAAACTAATTACAGAGGCAGTTAGCGTTATTCAGAAACCCAGTGCTAAATCGATGATTTCAACTATTATACACATGTACAGCATAATGATTTTCTCGACCCACTTCATTTAGTTTCCGACGGTTACAATGTTAGTTACTCATTTTAAACACGTTCTAACTATTTTTCTTCTTTAGCTTCAGTAGCTACCAATCCAACTGATCATATGAGTAATTATTTTCTGGGCTAAAATATAGTTGATATTAAAAGGAAAGAGATTTGTTACTTTGATAATTAAGAATTCTACATTGGTTTTTAGATAATTACTCATCAAATCATTTCCAAGCTATTCAATATATTTTTAAAGGATGATATAAAAATATACTGATATAAATGAAAAGGAAGGAATCTTTAAAATTTAAAGCCAGTTTATAAGAAACTAGTAATTTGTCTAAGTGCTCCACTATGGAGCAAAGCATCTCAAAAATCTGTAACTGTTTAATTTGTTAATATAGTTAATAATGTTAAATTCGGTTCATATCTAAGGTATGTTTTTATATTTTTCTGTTTTTCTTATTGGGATGTTCTGCCACATATATTTTCTTCTATCTACAAAATAATACAATTATCCAGTACTTTACTGGAAAATAACCTCTACGCATGTGACTTTTACGTCAAAGGAACAGTTGGAGGGTGTTTTCTTGACAAGTAATGAATAACAACAAAAATATAAAAACAACGTATTTTTGTTGACGTTTCGGAAACCGTTTCCTTTCTCAAAGCATATTATAAATGTTTGTGTGCTGTGTATATTAAATACACAGCTTTAAGAATATATTTGTTATGTTAGATACTTACCGTTTACATAGAACTGTTGATATATCTAGTTGATAGTTATATTTTAAATAATGTTCAGTCTATTAAGTTCTTCTTTTAACATCGGCAGTTATGCAAAAATGTACGGAACAATTCGATATGCTTTATCCTCATTGAATAATATTATAGATGATTCTTTAATTTTTCTTTTCTTGCTATCTGTCTGTCTCTTTTGTTAAAATTTTTACCGAGTTCAATTTATTCTATGTCCGTTCTCCCAAGCGTGTTCGAAAATATTCGATTTCTGAATCTCATTCTTCCTAACGTCATCCCTGTGCTCACCCAATCTAACACTAAATGTCGACAATATCTTTGCAATTTGGCTCCATGGAGTCGATTTGCTCGACAATTTTTTAGAAAGTATAAATGATAAGAAACCCTCTATTAAATTTACATTAGAAGTATAAAGTAGATATCAACTACCATACAGGTAACAAGAAAGGAAAAATTAAAGAATCATCTATAACATTACTGAATGAGGATAAATGCGTGTCAAATTGTTCCGTGGATTTTTGGCTGCCGATGTTAAAAGAAGAACTTAACAAACTGAACATTATTTAAAATGAAACTATCAACTAGATATAGTCTAGGTGCCCGCGTACATAAATGCAATTTATACATATCCTCGTATAACTTCTAGTATTACTTTTTTCCTCTGCGAGAATTTTCATAAACGAGGCGTTCCTCCTCGGCATGAAAAAGACGATTTCCACACGTCGGACTGGAAAATCGGCAAATATATTTTGTCCGACAATTCGAAAATTGGATTCTGCATATATATTCTATATATTTCTACAAACTGTCCGACAAAAATTTTGGAACGTGTTACCACCCTAAACACAACATAACATAACTTTAAAACATTTATTGCAAACCATTCGGAATATAAATATTTGAAGTCACACATACATCAACTCGAGCCAGTAAGGAAAGTCTGTCGTTGCCAATAAAGCATGTTGCATTTCGAGTTTGCGAAAGAACATTTATTCTCATACATATTGGATTTTGCTCTATAAGATTTATTTCTTCAATAATATAGCGGTTGCAATTAAAACATATTCTTGTAAGATCAGTTATCTCTAATGCAGGATGACCAAACGTGTCACGTCGGAATATTGCTATTTCTCTTTTCACTTCATTTTCACCGCCATCATTACATTGCATTTGTCTCCTCTGAAATCTATCTTGGCAAACAAAGCAGGTAACTAAATTATTTCGAAAAGCCATGTCTAATTAAAGTTATAGATTGAAGTATACAGCTTTAATTAACTGACAGACTGTCAAATAATAAAAACAGGCTTACATACACATGACTGAATTTATAATTATAAAGAGGGAGCAATGCGATCAAATCAGAGGGGAGTGGGCGGAAATGAGCCAATAAAGTACAGAAAGCTGTTGTGTTGGTTGTCTAGTTTTGGCGTTGGTACTTTCTTTATCGTTGCTCTATACTTACAATCACGCCTGAAAGGTCAAGAACACATCGAGACCAGGCTTTAAACACACGAAATTAGTGCGCATCGGTTATAAATGTAATTATTTTTCCAATCATTTTTAATTATATCGAAGTGACTCCATCCTCTAAAACAGCATTGTATTAAAAAAAAAAATCCAGCAAAAAGCATTTCTTAGCGAACTGGCTCATGGTATTAAACTGAAAAAAAGATATTCTTATAGGTAAATGAATACTACACTTCTATTGAAGAACATTTTTAGCTAAAACTTGTTTATTAGCCAATGTGAAGAGAGATCTTCCTATTAAACAAGTTTTAGCCAAAAATGTTCTTCAATAGAATTGTAGTATTCATTTACCTATAAGAATATCTTTTTTTCAGTTTAATAACGCCAGCCGTTTGGCTAAAAACTGCTTTTTCCGAGTCAAGATTTTTAGTGCAGTGCTTTTTAATAGATGGTGCCACCTACAGCACTACAATAGGGCATCGGCATCACGTAACCAACATAACCTTAAAGTTTGTGTTTTTCAAGTTTGTTCTCATTTTTAATGTTTGTATATGCATTTTTAGCTTGAAGCCCTAGCTCCAAGCAAATATTTCAAAATTTACGTAAATAATTTTTCAATTGTTGATTAATAAAAATAGACTGCCAATTACAGGTAAGATTTTCAACCTACAAAAAGAATCCTATTTTATTAGGACAAAGTATTTAGAACTTCATAAACATTACACTGAACTAGATTTTAGTTGAAAATACGGGAACCAGGCAGAAATTTTAATAACTGCTGCCCAATACTCTTAAATTTTAAGAAACACATATTTTTGAGGTTAGTTGTGATGTCACGTGCACATGCCCTATAATAGCCACACTGCTTACCTCTCGCCTTATTTCAGCTTTAGCTTTACCGATGAAACTTTGTGATTGGCATTGTCCCCCCTTAAATACATTTTCTAGTCTCTAAGTCAAAATCTAGTCATTACTTTGGGTTGGGCCCATGAGAACTTTTGATCAGGACCTTATAAACTATAACATATCTTAATTTCAGACAATTTGACTGTGAGCCAATTTACCTAAGGTTTCTGCGCGGTCCTTTGCATATGTTTAATTTTGCATGGATTACCTTTTTCCGTACGACGCATCGTTTCCGAGTTATAAGCGAAGAATCGAAAAAAGGTGTTACGGTCGATTTTCACATTTAATAATGGCCAGAAATGTATGTACTAATTTTCATTATTTTCCCAAATTTTATTGTGCATTTGAGCCTATTGATACCGTCTCTCGCCAAAAGATATTAATAGAGTATAACTGGTTGCATAATAGCAATGATGGTTCACGTCGGTCATTAAATATACTTTGATACAGGTAGTATGGGTGAGTGCGTTCAAATATTCATTGAGAGAGTGCATTACAAAACGCCCTTTTAAAGCTTCTACAATACTAGCTAAGGCTAGTATTGTTGATTAAACCTTCTTTTGGTGGGTAGATTTATGAGGGGATGGCTTTCAGAGTATATTATGATAAAATTTGTGGATATAAACGAAGTTAGGAAAATCTATTCTAGTTGTGGGGTACGCCGTGAAGTCGAAATTCTGAACGTACTGAGACGGAAGACAAGCACTTGACATTTTGATGGAGGACATTTTCTTGGTCATTTTTCCTTTTGCTGCTTGAAGATTGAGTCGTCTGAATACGAGGTTTAGCAATATTGTAAGTTTTGCTCCATTTATGGGATTTAGTATTCATCACGACAAGATTAGTTGTATTTTCATTTGGTTTTGAGTATCGTTTTGGGGAAATGCAGCTACGGATTTCCGGATAAAGTCAATTTTCAAAGCACGTGGCGTCGTCTGAATGCAAGATTTTGGAGTGCCATTTTGATGGCAAAGGACCTCTTTCAGCCCACATCACATCTCAGGTACGTCTCTGAAAACCCACTTAAAGTTGAAATAGATTTGTAATTTAGGTTATTCTATTGCAGGGCTGTTTGTTTGTTATTCGTTTGCTAGTTGTTTCCTTGTTGAGTATATTACAAGTATTGGGATCTATTTGTTAGTTTATGGCTATTTGGATTGATACCTTATGATTTTACTTGGATCTGTTACTCGTATTCTACTTGAGCTTTTATGTCACATTCTACACTTTACGAGGGACTTCCAGCCTGACTTTGGTTTCAACTTCTAGTCCAGATTTTGGTATCTAGATGGTGGATTATTGACTGACATCTTGTGTATGTATGGTACTAGGGATCTCGGCACGTTACCTTAGACTCCACGTAGACGGTCTACCACCTGCGGCTGTTATCACCTGAATTACGCTACCCTGGTAGGACGGGAAAAGGTATTCAGACTCTATCAAAGGTAAGCGGAATCATATTCTCTTAACGAGGGATCCGGTACATCAACTCAAGGTCCACGGGACAGTAAAATAAATTTTCAAGGAATATTGGTAATATTTTGCTCGTAACGTAAATCTCAGTAACATTTTAGATTTCAGTAATATTTGGTATATTTTGTGTATCGTTACTTCACTAACTGAATAGTTTTGCCTTATTTTACAAATAGATGTCAATAATTTTAAGTAATTTTACCGTACCTTGGGTCACTTGTAGTTTTCTTTGTCACGCTTCTGGCATGTGACCTTTTGTACATTTATCAAAGATTTATTATTTTGTAAGATATTTTGTGTATATTAGGTTAAGCGTGTGGACCCCACTTACTAGTGCACTTTTTAGGGTATATTTAGATGTATTGTACTGCGTACCAAGTTATCGGTGATACCTAATTGTGAAATATTTTGTACTGCGTACCCTTATATTTTATTAAATGTTTAATTAGAACGACGTTGTCTTTTATATCTGACCACCTACACCACCCCAATTATCGAAGCCACCCCCAAGGACCTGACTAGTCGGCCGTGTGAGACTCCCTCCTCACTAGTGTATTGCAGAGGGGGTACTGCACGCAAAATATTAAAATTTTGTTCAGGGCACAGGGTGACTACCCTACCCTGCGTTCGAGGTTTAGCAGCTTTTGGGGCCACCTTTTATAAGTGGGCCCAGGCCCTGTAACAAAGGAACCTTTCCACCCCTCTCCCCCCTGAAGCGGCGGGACTAGGGGCGGGGACTTTTAGTATGTTTATCTCCTAACTACCCCCAATATATTCCTGAAGAGGAAAAATCTCCCCTCCTCCATGTTCTCTACAGTCCCCTTTTGGGCATTCATTGATTGGACTAAATATATTTTGGGTGAATAAGATATTAATAACATATGCACACAAAATAAAAAAGTGGTTTCTTCTTCTGACTAGACCAACTTATCTTTATGTATTTTGATGCACTGAATTTGAATCCGGAGCCAGAATTGCTTTACGACCCACCATTTCTTGTAAGTCGTGAGAATGACCTAAAAAACTCATAATTTAGGTTATTGGGATTTGCTAAAAATTGGTGGGTGATGGAGCTAAACGGACACCTGATTCGTATTCAGCACGTCAAGATACATAGAGGCTGCCCAATGGAGTTCCAGAAACAGACCAATTTTCACTTTTTTTGTGTGTGTGTGTCTGTGTAATATATTTGCATACCCGATTTCCTATAAAATGGCGGAGGATCCGGTGATATATTCATATACCACACAGACACACACACAAAAAAAAAGGTCTCTGTTTCTGGGACTTCATTGAGCAACCCCTATGTGTTTTGACGTGCGGAATACGAATCAGATGACGGTATAGCTCCATCACTCACCAACTTTTTATAAATCCCGAAAATAACCTAAATTATGAGATTTTTTTAGATTATTTTCGCAACTTACAAAAAAAATGATGGGTGATGGAGCAATTCTGATTCCGGATTCGAAGTCAGCACATCACAATACATAAAGATAAATTGGTCCAGTCAGAGGAAGAAACAACTTTTTTATTTTGCATGCCTGTAATTATTGGGAATTATTTGAAATATTTAGCCATTCAAAAAACTATTGTGAGGTGTAATCATCTTCATATTTCAGTATACTTTTCTTCAAAATTAGTCAAAAGTGCAACTTATTTTTTATATTTTAGACGACAATATTCTCTACGAACGAAGAAAATGAGAATGAAAGCTTCAATCGAATAATGCACAAATTGTTTACCAGAATATTAGACTATACTTTATGTTATCACAGCATACACATGGGCACAATTACGCAAATAAAGAGAAACTACAGTCAATTCAGTTAGGCAACGTGAAAATTGCATTTATTATTTATCTGTGAAACATTACTCCTGCCATCGCCTCTTAGTAGCAACTTTTGCAGCGGAGTGCGCTGAACATAAACCATTATGAATAGAATATAAATTCTACTCAGTCACTTTAGAGTCACTTGTATTTCGCAAAATTCGTCTCGATGTTAACAGTTTGTTTGCCACTAAAATAATGGCGTCCATACCAAATTCGACCAAACTTCCGCTGCTTAGTGCTAATCGTCCATATACGCTACACTTCTGCAATATTTTTGATGGGACATGTCTCAGCGTACAAATGTCGTAAAAAAATTATAGACCTCGTCCATTGGAGTGAATCATATCATCTGATGAGGCTGCGTTGCTACTACTGGTATTGATACAAAAAATAAAAAGAAGTATAAATAACCGAAGATTTTGGCTTAGCATATATATCGCAATATATTCAGAAGTAGTCAATCAAAAGAAATAATAGATGATCCAGCAAACATTATTTACTTTCCTAACGGGTGTAATCATTTAATACTTTATTTTTACTACTATATTTAATATTAAAAGTCCTTCATATTTCCTCGAAACACTGCATGCAACGCAAGATATTGTTACATGTTTCTACCCCCGAGACATCTGTGGGAATTCCCTCTAAGTTCCATGTATAAGTAACAGAAAACTAAGTTAGTTAGTTAGTTCTGCAGTTGTCTCGGAGTTGGCGTGTGGTTCTGACATCTACTGGAACATTATTGAAAGATGTAGAAAGATCCAGAGTCAATTATCAAGGAGTATAAATAGAGAATGTGTGGCCGCACAGAGTAGTACAGTTCAGAAGGCAGTTCTGTACAGTTCAGTAGACAGTTTAGTATAGATAGTTGAGACACATTAAGAGAAGTAAGACGAGTAATAAAGTGACTGAAGTAGTGAATTATAATATCTAGTGGTATTTTAGTAAAGTTATTATTTGTTGCAATTAACACGTAAGTTAATAATTTAGTTTAGTGTTGCCCTGGTATTATAATTTCCAGATCCAAGATACAGGGTGTTTACAACAATATATACGACAATGTCGCTTGAAACTGGAATAGCCCATGCTGCATGAAAATTGCCGTCTACAAGTTGGAGCTTGTTAGCAACATTTCTGTTACATGAACGAGGTTCCGCTAACAATCAAGCATTTTAAAATGAAACTATATGTCGCATAAGTAGTGTTGCACACTAATGTCGCATATATGAACAACCCGCCAAGATGCCCCGTTACAAGTACCTACTCTCATAATATGTTTCCCGGTCGATGCTCCCAAACAATAGCAACAATACTACTACTGTTACTATTGCAAAACGAGATAAACATAACGCATTAATAGGTGACTAAAACCTTATGTCGTAAGGATCTAATGTATGTTAATATGGACCTGGTAAAAGTAACACGGATACTGCGAAACCTAAAATTATTTTGCGTCGAGTTGACGTGCATAAAACTTTTGACACCTTTTAATACTACTTCATGCTTAGTCAATCTTCTCCCATATTATGTCACGAATTATTCCAATTTTAGTAGGGGGCCGCTTGCTGCATAGCACATCTAACAACATCACGTCTTCTGTCGCGGTTGCACAGCCTCACCAAAGTTCTTTCTCATCAGATCCTAGGTGGCATCAGCCCAACGTTCTCATTTTGCCATCAGGTTTCCCTCAATTAACAACCGTTCTATATTATCTTCTCTCCTGTTAATGTTGTAACGAAGCATTCTTTAAATTCCTGCTCCATTACTAAAGTTTCCGGATTTACACATGATACCAATGTGCACATGGCACGCAAATCTACCCAGTTCCCATCTAGAGGCACGGATTTGCACGCGACACCAATCTATACGCAGCTCTACGTCATCAGTCAGCGAGGATTCTCGGATATAAAAGCCCGGCCCCAAATCAATAGATTCAGTGTGGACAATTCTGGCAATCTGTCTTCAGCGTGGTGAGCTGGACATATCACAGTTTTGGGCATCTCACGACGCAAACACGACGGAACGAATGCAATCTGACCTAGGGAATCCTTCAGCGTGGTGAGTTGGGACCCCCCGAGTCGATAGTCATTCCCCGACGCCGTTTCGCTGCCAGAACCAGAGCGGATGAGCTTGACCTGAAGACCTCCTACAGCGTGTTGAGCTGGGAAACTTCTTGATTCGACGACATTCGTCCGACGCCCGATGCCACTCCAGTAGCAGCAACTAACGTCGCATTGCATCGTTACACTCTCTCTCTCTCTCTCTCTCAGACCTGTATAACCTGTACCTGTATGTTATCTAACACTACCAGACATTACCTGTTTGAAGAAGAAAAATAAATTGTTTGTATTTTTATTGGGCTGTCTTATTAACTAATCTGGACCCTGATTAATCTCCAAACCAGCTACCCGACAACAAACCGTTACAATGTGGCCAACAAATGATAGGACTCGAGAGAATACGATGCTGTAAAGTCGCTTTTGAGGATCTATTTATTGGAGAATCGAGATGACAGTGCATTGTTCTATTTAGGGAATTCGTAATAAACGTCTCCAGATCTACATATAGAAAACATCAATACACCCTCTATTTATTTTCCTAACGGTCCATGTCTCAAAGACGTGAAACAAAAATGGAGAAGACAAGGACGTTAGCAAGTCTAATCTTTGTGCATTTCTTGATATTTATGTCGCGCCAATCGCGCGATCGTGCTTATGTATTCTACGTTGAATTTCATATTATTCTCAGTCGCTAAGGACCCAAGGTATATCATCTTGTTTACTACCTCACAACTAGCAATATAGTATTTTATAAAAGCTGCAGACATGTTTCCGACACCAATTTTATAAAACAACATTACTCTCAGAAACACTTTAGAAACATTATTACGACAGCTATAAATGTAAAATCTTGTAAGATAATTCAGTCACCATTGATATTTTGTAAAGCCTATTGCAACTATTACAAAATAACTGTATAAACATTTCCGCAGGCTCTAAGAAAATTCGGTACCGCCACTATAAGACAGTTTTATTGAAGCTTCATTTATTTGCCTTATAAAGCACATACTTCACTGTTTGTTATTATTGATATAAAACCAATAAAATTTCTTAATTGTATACAAAAAGTCGCATACATATACCTACAAATATATAATATGTTGATCTATATATATACCAAGCTTTCAGTGACTTTACTGGATAGTGGAGAACAACTTACTTAATAATTATTTTAGAGACATGTTAACCCATACACAGCCTGCAATTTTTGATTCGAAGGAAATTTTACTGTGAATTATGCCATGCGTTTTTGATGAATTTTAAATGCATGTTTGCTGAAGGTTTATAATAATTTTTGAAATTTAAAAAAAATAGATTTCACATTTTCAATTTTTTTGTAATGTGAAATTTAACGCCGATTTGTTTTAATCATCATAACTTTATAATTAGCAAATATTAACTGCCATAAATATTAATAAAAATGTGATTTTGAAACTTTTTATGTCTTGTCATATTTACGACCTCGACCGCTGGTCTCATAGAATGGCTTCTCTCTATAAAATACTTTTGTGTTAGTAACAGGCACTTCAAAGATAATTAAACTCTAGGCGATTCCTAGAAAACATTTATAAAATAATGTGTCTTACAGGTGACGGACTTGTGACAGGGCCGTATCTTAAATGAACCAATATGCCAATTTTTTTTTTTTTAAAAGGGTTATTTTGTATTTTTGTTATAACTTATAAGCGAAAAGAAAAATAACTGTAGCCAGATTCACAAACATTTTGATGAAAACTATAATTTATGGTAACTATGACCGTTAAATTGCATGTTAAGTTTTCATTTTAACACCCTTGCTCATTTTATGAAAATTTTAAATAGTAATCTCCCTAGTTCTTAAAAAATGTCCGATAATTAATTAAAGCACGTGGGGATACGCTAAGAAATTCACTCCTAAATTAAATGAAAAACTATATATAAGAATGACAGCTAGATTAGTTTAAGTTATGTTAGTAAGCTGTGTACTGCATAGAAAGGTTGGGTTTAAGCTACTAAAATTGGTAATTGTTGTCGATTTCGACTTTGTGATTAAGAGTTCTCATGGGCCCAACTCGATCCCACGCTTTGTTTCCGAGGTACAGCTCAAAAAATATTCACGAGGTCAATTTAAAAAAATTCCGAATTCATAATTTTTTTCATACGTTTTATATTGTGATACTTTCTAATAGTCCTTTAGAATATTTTACACTAAAAAGATTTTTTGTTTTAACAAAAAAAGTTTGAGTAAGAATAAGTGAAAAAAATATTCGGTCGAATTGGCTAAAACTTTTTTTACGAAAAATTTGTGTCTCTGATCAAAAAACTCTTTATTAAAATTTTTTTTGTAACTACTTTATTGCCGTTGCCATATTGCAGTAGATTGCAACGCTATATAATAATTATGTAGCCAACTCTGGAACAACAATTTACTTTCAATAGCAAAACTATCCCAAATAGTGCTTTAATATAACTGTTTTATAAGATAATAGGAAACAATTATAAAATAATTTTAACACATATTTATAACGGTGCTGAAAATACTGCCAAACTTACTAAAAGAGCACTATAAAATGATTTAGTTTTATAAGCTGAAATGTTTTATAGCTTAGTCACGGAAACGTTTCTAAAATAATTTCTTAACAGCTTTATAAGATATTTTATATTTTGCTGTAAAGACGTTTTGATGATAAATTTATAAAACAATTCAACTGCAGGCAACCAGACAGTGTTTTCTGCAACTCTAATATAATCAATTAGCATTTTAGAAGCATTAATAAAATGACAATAAAACAGAATAATCGTATAACATTTAATTTATATAATAAATTCGCTGGTTGGGCTATCCTTAACGTGATTGGGTGGTTATTATTTACTTGGTCTGTAATCATTTTCGCGTTGTAATTTACACTCAAACTATATCCAGAGCTTATCGTTTGAAGTCCATCTAATATGTGTACCAGCTCTCCCTCGCTTGTTGTAACTAAGGTGCTAACATCTGCAAATCTCAAGTTATAAATTCTGGTTCCACTTATAGCTACTCCACCCACCAATCCTCCAGCACACGTCGTATCATGAGTTATCTACATATATTAAAGAGAATTGGTAACGCTTTCACCAAATCTATATTTGTCGGAGTTGGTTTTGTTTATTTTCACCAAAACAGAGTTTTCTTCATACAGCCGGAAAATAATAAAAACTAAATGTTTTCATTTAATTTAAATCTAGTAAACTGAGATACGTTAATCGTTAATTTATAAGACAATTATTTGGCGGGATATTCCAGCAGCCTGGATTTACGGCATGTGCAGGAGATGATGCAGTTGGATAATTTTACCAATATATTACAACAGGAATTACAACAGGAATTACACCACACCACAGGTAATACAATCCTCTTTATCCCTGAAGGCATGTAGTGACCTTGTGTGGGAGAGGGCTATACATTTCCAGACAAGTTCATCATGAGCGTACGTAAGCAACTAGCATATTAAAATAAAATAGTTTTCAATGAAATGGAACGAATCAATTCCACGAAATTTTTGACATAAGTAAAATTTATTGTGTTACGTTTTAAGTATAATAAGCATCTTTCTATTACAAATTGCAAATTGACTAAGCAGTAACCCAACTATTGAAATAGTTGTCTATGTGCACAGTTTTCCCTATTTCAATAGTTTGGATCGAATATACGAATGCAACGGCAGGATAGCATTATGTGGTCGCACACATCACTTCATTTAATGCCAGTGAATAACTAATATGTTAGCTTTCAAATAAATATCATATATCCATGAAATATTACCCATTAGTTCACATGCATTCATGTATTCTCTATTGAACTGGCATACAATATCACCCCTTTGACCCTAACATTTAAATAAACGTTTCCGGAAAGGTTATGCACCTTTCTGTTGACCTATGGATGCTTACTACCACTTACACATCTTCAACATATTGTAAAAACAGTTTATTAATATTTTCGCATTTTTTCCATAGTAGTTTACACCCTGCATATTTTTACATTTTTGAATTCCGTAGACGATTTTAAGTAAAACTGCATAGTTTTAAAATTTTTTTGAGACTACTTAATTTTTTAGGGCTATTTTTATTTTTGCATCTAGAGTACAGTGAATTCACTCAAATCAATCAAATGGTCCAAAACAATAAGAGAAAAATGTAAAGGTGAGATTTTTATAATTGGTTCAGTAGCTACGACACACCTAAATTTCCGAAATCACTAATTTGTAACTATGTCTTTTTTTAAATGGCAACATTTTAGACACCCAGTAGTTAGATACTAATTTTCACGACAAACCCCTCCCCAAATCGAAAATCAGTTTGACATTAACCCAAATACACAAGTTTTTTGGTGGATGATAATTAATATATCGAGAAAATTCGCTTATCGGGTAAGTATGCCGCGGAAATTGAATAAAGCTAGATTCAAAACATTCATTTTGTCAACAAGATAAAGCTGGAAATAAAAGAAGTGTGCTATGAAACAAATAGAAGTTTGACAGATAATATTATTATCAAACTTCTCGTGTGAATTGTTAACTTATCATATGCTCTTTATCTTTAAATTGGTAGTTTCTTTGTTGTTTTTTAATTATCGTAATTACTACTTAACATGTATACAAGAAATGAAAAAGTGGACATATTAATTTTTTGAGAATGCCACAAAAATTCCAGAAATGCTGCAGATTTGTATGCTCAAAAGTATCCGAACAAACATTATCCATGTTTCCATTATTTTCCAATTGTGAAGAAACAAATCAGGAGAGGAATTGATAACAATCCTGCAGATTTTATCGTTGGTAAAACGACAGAAATTAACGTGTTGGCTTTTGTAGAAGTGAATCCTGCTGCTTCTACTAGAGAAATTGGCCATGAGGTGCAAATTAGTCATGAATCAGCAAGAAATATTCTCAAAAAATATGGTTACTGCTAAATATTAAGTGCACCAGCATTTGTACGAAGATGATGGCAACCAAAAATTGGGTTATTGTGACTGGTTACTTCAGAACAATACCACTAACCTAAAGGACCCCGGAACAAAACCCATGAAAATGGATTGGGTAGAATCGGCTGTAATAAAACTTTGGTATTTTGTAGTTTAAGTCATGCTGATCAAAAGTTCTTATTACATCGAGTCAATCATATGGACAGTTTTTGAGATACAACTTGTCAAAGTTAGGTAATTTTCGTCATTTTAGACATTCAAGAACTTCTTACTCTTAAACTATTAATGTTAGCAAAAAATTGCAAGGGTTGAAATATTTTTGTTCAAGTCCAATAAAGCTCAAGAATTTTTTTCAGAATTTTTGTATCAATTTTAGGTTAAGTAAAATATATATATGTCATATTTTGTCATGCTTCGGTGGGATTGGCCGAAACTTTGCTATTCTGTAGTTAAAATCATGCTGATCAAAAATTCCTATTGCAGTGAGTCGATCCTATGAGTGGTTTTTGCTCCAGGAGTGCTTGAAGGTCCTAACAACGAGGTAACGCGTAATCTATATGTACGTGTTTATGAATGGCTTCCAGCATGTTTGTGTACTGCGTGCATGCGTTTGTATGTTTGTATGTGTCAGTATCTACAAGATTTTCCGGAAATATCGATGACAAACTTCTGGTGCAGATTCTACATGCAAAAATATGTCCGCAAATACCTTGAGCTACGGCCCTTTGAAAATTGCTCCCAAAAACTGATTATTATTTTATATTTCAGAAACCTTTTGAATTACAGAGACGTGACATTATAAACATATTGACAATAATACAAGTTTATTTCAACATTACATTACATTTTTTGTGCACGTACACAAACACACTGGAAGCCATTCATAAACACGTACATACATATAGATTATCCGTTAACTTGTTATTAGGACTTTCAAGCACTTCTGGAGCGAAAACCACTCATAGGATCGACTCAGTGCAATAGGAATTTTTGATCAGCGTGACTTTATCTACAAAATAGCAAAGTTTCAGCCAATCCCACCGAAGCATGCCAAAATATGACATATATATATTTTACCTAACCTAAAAATTGAAAAAAAATTCTGAAAAAAATTCTTGAGCTTTATTGGACTTAAACAAAAATATTTTGACCCATGCAATATTTTACCAAAGTTAATAGTTTAAGAGTAAAAAGTTCTTGAATGTCTAAAATGACGCAAATTACCTAACTTTGACACGCTGTATCTCAAAAATTGTCCATAGGATTGGCTCGAGGTAATAAGAACTTTTGATCAGCATGATTTGAAATACAAAATACCAAAATTTCAGCCGATTCCACCGAATCAACATTTTCATGGGTTTTGTTCCGGGGTCCTTTGTTTCTTTGATATTGTTATCTGATGAGTCGAAATTCACCAACAATGGAATATTCAATGGAATTTTTAATAAACAAAACAATACATTGGGCACAAGAAAAACATTTAATGGGGCAAAGTATTTTCTTTCAAGGACCTTTGACAGGAGAGGGATATTTTGAATTCCTGCAAAATGATATTGAAGAAATGTTGATGGACTTGGACACTTGAACATTGGCTACCATTTAATGTTTTAAAATAAATCATTTCTTACAGCACACTCCTTTTATTTGCAGCGTTGATTTGTTGACAAAATGAATGTTTTGAATCTAGTTTTATTCTATTCCACGGCATACTTACTTGATAAGCGTATTTTCTCGATATTTTAATTATTATCCACCAAAGAACTTGAGTGTTTGGGTTAATATTAAACAGATTTTTGATTTTAGGGCATCAATGGATTTGTCGTGAAAATTAGTATTTAACTGCTGGTTGTTGCCATTCGAACAAGTTGACATAATTACTAATTAGTGATTTCGGAAATTTTGATTTGTTGTAGCTACTAAACCAATTCGAAAATTCTTACATTTACATTATTCTCTCTCTTATTGTTTTGGTACATTTGATTGATTTAAGTGCATTCGCTGAACTCTAGATGCAAAAGTAGCCCTAAAAATATACAGGGTGTTCCATTTAAAATTTCAAAGTAGGAGAAACCGGAAGTTATGGAAAAGTGTCAAATTATGAAAAATTTGCCGTATATATTACTCCTGCCTAATTCCCTATCTTGAAAACTCTGGAAACGATGGATTGTCTAATGATTCCATTGACACCTGATATAGAATTATAAATGAAGCTGGAATTGTTTCTGTATTTCATATTTATTTGACAACTATTCAAGACATTATGCATTATACAAATTATATAATGTTGGAAGAAAATTATAAGTGTAAATCAGAAACACATCTGTATTCTTGTTTCTTGACGTTTTGTGACCAATGCATTGTTCTAGTTGACCTATGTCGCGATTGCCTATTAGGTGCAAAGCCTCAACTCTTCCCCATCAGCTCAACGTTTTGGAGGGCATCTTCCTCGTCCCTTCCCTCTAGTTTCTTTTGAACTATCAACTGTTCTGTATTGTGTCCTCTGGTGGATGTACCCAAAAATGAGGGAATTCGGGAGAACTGTCAGGAGCCTTACGGTAGTCTACGAAACGAAGGTACGTACAGGTTATTCCTTAATGACGTGCTAATATTTCAGGGCGTGATTTCTTGGATCATTTTATGAAGAAAAGTTCATATGAACATATGCCCGCAACGGCTTAAATTTTTTGCTGCAAGGTGTTGAATTTTTTTTAAATCGTTATTTTTAAATATCTCAGAAAGTACTTTAGATATTATTTTCAATTTTGATCAATTCTACTTGAAAACGGTCTCTTGCGTTTTTGTCGTCAGGAGCACAGTTCTTGATTAAAATAATTAAATTCAAATTGCTTCATTTAGCAGTATTGACTAATAACATAGCCCCACAAAAAAAAAATTTAAAGCAGCGAACCAGACCCATGTATCTCTATGTATTTTCGGTCGCTGAATTCGAATCCGGGGTCAAAAAAATCGTACACCCCCAAAATAATTAGCTAGAGCCAAAAAACACCCCTGAAATGGGATAAAAAGAAAATTAAGCTACGAGAATAGTTGTTACTTCTTAATCAATCGAA
This sequence comes from Rutpela maculata, assembly GCA_936432065.2. Lineage (NCBI taxonomy): Eukaryota > Metazoa > Arthropoda > Insecta > Coleoptera > Cerambycidae > Rutpela > Rutpela maculata. The sequence continues at coordinate 79,330,018 of OW386286.2, read as the reverse complement.
TTATACAAATTAAGGTTAAACAGCAGCCTACGTACAATAGATATGAAACACACCCCCCAGGGAGGGGCGAAAACTAGCCCCCATATATAAAAAATTCGATCCAAAAGAGCAATGACTGCGGAAAGAGCTCGAAATGTCTAAGTTTTGTTAAAATGTTAAGAAACTACATCAGGTCCGACGTAATCTTCATAAACTGCCCCGATAGGGTTGAGAGCAACCACCTAAAGTAAGAAAAACAAGAAAAAACGTAAAATCCAACAGGATTTCTATTTTCATTGGCTGAAATTGCGTAATACCCTAAAATAGAACCAGAGACTTACGTACCATCAACATCCTACACTGCCAACCCTCAGAGGGTGTGAAAACTACCCCCTATGTAAGATTTAACTATAAAAAATTTCAGTGACTTCTATAAAAATTAGAAACACCTGCGTTGTGTGGAAGAGAGAAGAAACTACACTATGTTCGACGATGTGCTTGAAAACCACCCCCATGGGGTTGCGAGATACTACCCCTATCTCTGTAGCATGCTGGAAAAACAGAGAGAAACTAACCGGATTTACATTTTTATGGATGCTATGATTGGCAAAAATCGTGTTGTACACTTAGAGTTTGAAACTCATGTCCTATAAATGTTATTAAGTAACACCCCCAGAAAGGGTGTAAACTACCGTAATTCAAGATGTAACGAAAAAGCTATACTGCTGCTTATTCATTTCATTTCCATAGTTTTTTTATAGGGGTGGCGTCTTTCAACCCCGTGGGGGTGGTTTTCAAGCACAGCGTCGAACATAGTCTAGTTTCTTCTCTCTTCCACACAACGCAGGTGTTTCGAATTTTTATAGAAGTCACTGTAACTTTTTATAGTCATACCTTACATAGGGGTTAGTTTTGACACCCTTTGAGGATTGACACTGTAGGATGTAGATGATACGTAAGTTTCTAGTTCTATTTTAGAGTACTACGCAATTTCAGCCAATCATAGCATCCATGAAAAGAGAAATCCTGTTGCATTTTACGTTTTTTCTAGTTTTTCTCGTGTCTTTTAAACTTGGGGGTGGTTGTTCTCAACTCTATAGGGGCAGTTTATGAAGATTACGTTGGACCTGATGCAGTTTCTTATCACTTTAACAAAACTTAGACGTTTTGAGCTTTTTCAGCAGTCATTGCTGTTTTGGATTGATTTTTTTATATATGGGGGCTACTTTTCGCCCCTCCCTGGGGGTGTGTTTCATATCTATTGTATGAACGCTGTTGTTTACCCTTAATTTGTATAATTCGACTGATTAAGATGTAACAACTATTCTCGTAGCTTAATATTCTTTTTACCCCATTTCAGGGGTGTTTTTTGGCTCTAGCTAATGATTTTGGGGGTGTATGGATTCGGATTCAGCGACCAAAAATAAATAGAAATACATGGGTCTTGTTCACTGCTTTGAACTTTTTTTTTGTGGGCTGTGTAATTTTTGAACACATAAATCTAATTATCCTGGAATAAATAGATGTTTTTACAAACATCATTTTCAAAACAATATTTGTTGACATAAAGCAAGTTTCTGGTATTCAAAATCATCTCATTGTATTATATCTTCGATTTTTAGTATTTCATTGAATCTATTTTATTTTTTCGCTGTTTTTATTCAAATACCTCAGTAAATATGGTAAATTATACTAATGCGGAAATGGCGACAATGCATTACGTATATGGCCTCGCAGATAGTAATGCAACATAAGCCAAAAGTCAGGAAAGATTTCCTAAGTGCTTTGCCAGATAGCCGATTCTTTTCGACTATTCATCGCCGTCTTTGTGAAACTAGTGATTTCCAAAAAGGTACTTTGTCAACTGTCAGAACACCCGAAATTGAGAAAGCGGTGCAGTGCTGCAGGAAATCGACAAACATCCTGAGAAGAGTATGAGGAAGATTGCTAGAGTTCCGAATATTTGTCATCAAATTGTTTGGCAAATTTTGGTTGATTTTTTGTTGTATCCGTACCATATTCTAAGAATAGAGACATTACTTCCCAGTGTGTGAACTTCTGTCAGTAGTACCTTCAGAATGTTACACTAAATCCGCAGTTTGAGTCACAAATTATGTTCACAGACGAAGCAAATTTTTCTAGGAATGCTATTCAAAATATCCATGATAATCATGTGTGGGCAGACGAATACACCCATGCCGTAACCGAAACCCATTTTTAAGAGCAATTTTCGGTTAGTGTTAGGAATTATTGGCAATAATCTTATAGGCCCTTTTCTATTAAGTCGCCTTAATGGACAATCTTACCTGCATTTTCTCCAAGAAGAACTACCTGTGTTGCTTGATGAGGTATCAATCGCGTAAGGAATCAAATGTGGTACATGCACGATGGAGCTCCTGTTCATTTCAGTGTAATTGTTCGCGACCATTTACATGTGGTTTATCCTAATCATTGGATAGGTCGCGGAGGACCTCAGCGCTGGCCAGCAAGATCACCTGATCTCAATACTTTGGATTTCTTTTTGTGGGGTCATCTTAAAGCCCTGGTATATAAAACACCTATTAACACTTTAGAAGATTTAAGAGATCGAATAGTTGCCTCGTGAGAAACAATACGGAATACGCTGGGAATAACTGAACGAGTGCGCAATTCGATGCGAGGACCAGCGGAAGCATGTCTATTAAGTGAATTGTCCATTTGAAATAATTTTTATAAAACAAAATTTATTATTGTCAATGTTAATAATAATTAGTTTCAATTTGAATTTTGACGTGGTTCCTTCCAGTCGCCTAGGGCATAAACGAGTGGAAGCGTCACTTTGACGCCGAGATTATTTCGGTATCACTCGGGCGCCACCTTTACAATTTTTACGTGGGGCAAAGGTCCCACATTAGCCTCCTCACGCAGCCTGTTACAATCGGTCTGGGATAAACTCAGTGAAGAAACGGAAATGTCCAGAGGTCAAAATTTGAGATTAGATTTTCAGGCATATTCAAACAGTAAAACACGTTAATCGATAAATAACAACGTTTATTAAAACATGATAAATTCAATAACAATAGTAAAAAAAATGTTCAGGTACTCTAATACTCATAAAGAGTTTATCACAGATAAAACTTATGATATTTTATTTTACAATAGGTAAAACATCGCGAATAACTAAAAAAAAAAACTGACTAATCAAGCGGAGAGTAGATAGATTAATCGGGGTGTTAAGGTCACTATTAATCGGGTTTCTTACTAGTGGCAGGCGGGCAATCCACAGGATGCTAAGCAGTATGCAAAGTAACAACAGGCAGTATATACCAAATAAAATAAAATAGCATAAAAAGTTAGAACAGGCAGTGCTTGAATTCTGGGCAAGGCAATTATTTACAGCAATATAGGCATACACGAAATAATAATCAGGAAACAGGATTAAAGGACACGACTTTGTTCTTTATAATAATCAGGAAGTACGGGTAAAGAACACGGCTTTGTTCTTTTACTTCCGATCTGGCAGTTTGCCTGCGGTTTTCGGGGTGGCAAACGCCTGGCGGGAGATGTGCTGCCTTTATTAGCCAAAAGCAAATTTGTCAGAGCGGTTTCAGAGAAAGTTACGTAGCAACATATGGAAAATAACTAATTTTTCGGGATTGTCAGATTTTCGCGTCAAGTTCCCGGACTATGACAAAGTTTCATAAATTCCTCAGGATACTGGATTTTATTGTTTATTCATAAAGAGTAGTAATTGTTAAAATACTTTAGCATGAAAATAGTTTCTAAATACGGTAAATTGTCAGGTATTATTTTCTAACAAATTTTTATAACTTCTTCAGAATACAGTATTTCGTTTTTAATTTATATCAACACGACGTGGTTAAATTAAAGCAGGAAGAAAAACAGATTCTAAATGCGGTAAATTATCAAGCATTATTTTGTCTCGTTGAATAGAAAAACACGGTACAAGTTAAAATAATCTGGTAAAAAACGGTTTACCGTTACTCTCTCAAAAATGTCTACTATGTTTCTTTTTCTTGGTTTGGTTCTAAGAAAAATTACTGAAACATAACTGTTTTGGACAAAATCTCGAGAATTTAACAGTCTGTCTCTATAACACGCCGACGTTAACCAAAATTATAAGAGCTATGTACAGTATTTGGATAATTCGGGAATTGACAATCGCATTTTATACATTTTAATCGAAATTACTTGAAATTAACAGTTGAATACACCTAATCATGTCGGACAATCTTAATAGTTGGATGTACGGGATCTCTGACAAATCGGTTACGGAGCTGCCCACTTAATAGAATTAGTGCATCTTACCTTAACAAGAGCTGATACGGGAATCACCAAAATGTCTTTCCACTAACTTCGATATTCCCGAAGTGAATACGGCCAGCGACGCTGGTGACAATTTTGTAAATTATATTGATATGTCGCGCTATCTTCTCACGGCTAGATTTATTACAGTTTACATGAGATAGAATTCTACAACACGGTTCTTTACTTTGGGAGTTCCTCAGTTGTACAGATGAGGGTGAGGACAATCCATTCAATTAATTAAAACAAGTAAATTTTACAGGTAAACGGGACAAGCAACGAAGCATAGGGTTAATTTACTGCATTTTATTATTAAGAAAAACACTTCGTTACAGAATTTTATTGTTTTAATCAAAAAATGTGCGTCTGATGAAAAAAGCAAGAGACCGTTCTCATGTAGAATTAACCAGGCTAATCAAAAAAGATATCCACATGCAAATATGTCAGTGGCGTACAACTTTTTTAGTAAAAAATATTACAGGACTTGTTTGCAGGGACACCACTGGTGGAGCAATAAAATAACTTTTCTAACTAAAATATGTGGTTTTATATCCTCTCAACACATACTAAGATTGAAAATAATATCTAAAGTACTTTCGGAAATATTAAAAAATAACGATTACAAAAAAATTCAACATCCTGTAGCAAAAAAATTTAAGCCGTTGCGGACTTATATTCGTATGAACTTCTCTTCATAAAATGACCTAAGGAATCACACCTGAACTATTAGCACGTCATTGAGGAACACCCTGTATACACGTTATATTCTCTCTTTATTAAGAGATTCATTCTCTGAATATCTTAATAAATTGTCGCAAATTCAGTATTTGATCTCTAGTACTACGTCCTTTAACAAATCCGGAAATACATAAGTAAATATATGTGTAATTTAATACGAAAAATGAAAAAGTTCAAAGATATTATATACTGTTTTCTTTATAGAATAAAATATTATATCAATGGAATGCCATTAACAAATAAATAACTTTGTCTCAAACTATTTAGCACAAAATATCACACGTGTTGTATACAAATATAAACTTTACTGTAATTATATAATTTACTAACTAAAACATTTATAATTCCCTGATTGTTCTGAATTTATGCATCGTAAAGCAATAAAATAATTATTACGCTTCTATAAATTACGAGGTCAATATTCAGTTCTCATATAAATATACCAACTCCTAAACATACAATGAGGATGACAGGTTTAATTGAAAACTATAACGGGGTTAGGGGGTTAAGTAAATGTCGAATTCCCTGGACGCATATACTTTATTGCGTGTGAAGGAAAGCGTGTGAGCTATTCAAAATAGTTCCATCCGTTTAACTCTTGCCATCTCATCTTTGAAATTTCAAGAAGTACTGACATTTTCAGACACATAATATTACAGTGTCCCACTTCCTCAAGAAAAAAAAATGAATAGTGAATCTGCTTTTGAGGTGTTTGAGCCAGAATTGTATCATTAATTGGATAATATTATACATACTGTCACGTGTTTCCACCCTTAGGAAACTACCCCTTGCAAATTCCGTGGGTTCCAAAAATTATAACAAGAGATTGTCCACTAACACACTTTATTAAATATTTACTGGATACTTCACAATACTATTATTAATTTAAATACACTTTACTGACTAAAATCACAATGTTTATCACTTCGTTTCTCTTTGAAATCTTAACCTCACTTTCTATACTTTCTGAACTACTCGCCGATAATGCGGTCGGTCTTTTATACCTAAAAATGACAGATCTCGATTTTTCTGTGATGACGCTACCATTCTCTAGATAATTCCAGATTGTCACTTTGGAATTTCTGGTAGGTTCTTTCTCGAGTAGGTGCAAATACATCATTCTAGGGGTTGTAACACATTACACTGCCTCCTCCTTAAGCCTGAACGTCCCGGTCAGGCAATTCAGCCTCTTTCACATACTTCGCCAGTCTATCCAAGTGTACGATCTTCATCTTGGACTTTTTGTTTCGTTGAATCTGATAGACGACATCATTAATTCGGGTAATAACAGTATAAGGTCCTTCCCAAGGAGGTTGAAGTTTCGGTGACTTCCCTTTCTTTCGCTGTGGGTTGTACAGCCAAACCAGATCTCCTGCCTTGAACCCTTCTGAACTACCCTTACGGTCGTATCGAGCCTTCATTCGGTCACTGGCTATGGTGATTTGGTCTCTAACCAGCTCAGGAACATTTCTTAGCCGTTCACTCATTTCATCCACATAGCTGTTCACAGGAAGCTGTTCTCCGCCTGGTGTTCCGAAAATCAAATCACATGGCAGTCTGATCTCATGTCCAAATACTACACGGGCTGGTGTTTGTTTCGTAGACTCGTAGATAGCAGCTCTGTATGCCATGAGGAAGAACGGTATATGGAGATCCCAATCACGTTGATTCTTATGAACCACTTTAGAGAGATGTTCTTTCATGGTCTTGTTGTGTCGTTCCACCATTCCATCTGATTGCGGGTGAAGGGCTGTTGTCCGTGTTTTGTGTATCCCCAATAACTTGCAGATTTGCTGAAACACCCCCGACTCAAAGTTCCTCCCTTGATCTGAGTGCAGCTCCAGGGGTACACCAAACCGACATACCAAATTATCTACCAAGACTTTGGCGACAGTGACTGCTTCTTGGTTTGGAATCGTATAGGCCTCTGGCCACTTACTAAAATAGTTCATGGCAACCAGTATATACTTGTTACCATCCTTGGTTACTGGGAATGGGCCGGCTATATCGATTGCGATCCTCTCGAAAGGAGCTCCGACGTTATATTGCTTCATTGCACCCCTACTTCTAGTCTGTGGTCCCTTACTGGCTGCACAAATTTTGCAGTTGCGACACCAAGCTTCCACATCTTGACGACTATTTACCCAATAAAATCGTTCTCGTACTTTATTCAGGGTCTTATTAACGCCGAAGTGCCCACCGGATGCTCCATTATGCACTTCCTGAAGTACTTTCGGTACTCGACACCTGGGAATCACTAGACGCATAACAACTTCCCTGCCATCCGGGCTTTCCCAAGCTCTCTTTAGCAGCCCGTTCATGACTTTAAGTGAATCCCATTGGGCCCACAAAGCCTTCAATCCAACTGCCTTGTCCGAAACATCCTTCTACGCTGGTCGAATTCCTTTCTCCTTTGCTCTGAATATAGCCCCAATCTCTGTGTCATTCAATTGTTCCTGTCTCAGGGCTTCGGTTGTCCAATCATCCGGTACCTCTATTTTAATTGTGTTGACGGCCACCGTACCCTGCAATTTCTCAACATGGCGGCAGTGCTTACAATCTTCCTTGCACGGTCTTCTAGATAAAGCGTCTGCGTTCTTATGAGATCTTCCAGGTCGATGTTCTATTTTGAAATCATACTGTTGCAGCCGTTCTATCCAACGAGCCAGTTGACCTTCAGGGGTTTTCAACTGCAACAGCCATTTTAATGCAGCATGGTCGGTCCGAATCTTGAAATGTCGTCCATAAAGATATTTATGAAAATGGTCCACTGATTTAACGATGGCCAGTAACTCTTTCCGGGTTACACAATAGTTTCTTTCCGGTTTGGACAGCACCTTGCTGAAGTACTCGATCACTCCTTCCTGCCCATTCTGGATTTGAGACAGTACACAACCGACCGAAGAAATGCTGGCATCCGTGTCTAGAATAAAAAGTCTTTCCCGTTGTGGGTACGCTAGCACAGGACCAGTGCATAGAGCTACCTTCAATTTTCTCCATGCCGTTTCACATTCCGGTGTCCATTGGTACTGCACTTTCTCTTCTGTCAGCTGGTGTAATGGCTTCGCAATTTCTGCAAACCCTTCCACAAAGCGCCTATAATAAGTGCAGAGGCCAAGGAAGCTCCTTACTTCATGAACGTTACATGGTCTTGGCCAATCTCGTACAGCAGAAATTTTGTCGGGGTCTGTTTGTATTCCATCCGAAGACACCACGTGACCAAGAAATTTGACTTCTTTCTGGAATAGCAGGCACTTCTTCGGGTTCAACTTCAGATGGGCATTCCTGACTCGCCCAAATACTTCTTGAAGATTTTTCAAATGTTCTGTAAAGTCCTGTCCCATAACAAGCACGTCGTCAAGGTAAACCAGACACGTCCTCCAGGTTAACCCTCGCAGTACGAATTCCATCAATCTTTCAAAGGTAGCTGGCGCATTGCAAAGTCCAAAAGGCATCACGGTAAATTGATAAAGACCACTGCCTGCTGAAAACGCTGTCTTCTCCTTATCATCAGGATGAAGCCCCACTTGCCAGTATCCACTCCTAAGGTCTAACGTAGAAAACCATCGTGAGCCTGCCAACGTGCTTAACGTGTCGTCAATTCGTGGTAATGGGTAACTGTCTTTCTTCGTGACATCGTTTAATTTTCGATAACCGACACAAAATCTTAATGTTCCATCCTTCTTGGCAACCAAAACTACTGGCGATGACCAGGGACTCGTTGACTCTTCAATGACTCCATCTTGCAGCATCTTGTCTATCATTGCCGAGGCATCTTCTTGTTTCGCTAATGGAAGCCTCCTAGGTGGTTGTCGAATAGCGGGTGAGTCGCCAGTATTTATCCGATGCTGAACTATGTCTGTTTTTGTAAGAGCCTCTGTATTCTTGGCAAATACTGAACTTTCCTTTTCCAGGAACTTGATTGCCTCCCTTCGTTCATCCTCAGATAAATGCTCCAACTGGGTACTCAACAAAGTCAAAACTTCCTGGTCTATTTTCATAGATGAACTTCCCTCTGTTTGTTCCTCGCACCTCGCTACCCATGTGACCGGTTCATAGGAGCCAATCGGTTTGCCTTCCTTAATTGTCACCGAGTGGGAATTTAAATTAACGACTCTAATTGGGATTTTGTCTTTAGTCCGGGTTAAAGTTCTCGCCACAATAATATTGGCTAGGGGACTTAATCGATTCGTCATCTTCAACTAGGCCAACACGGTACCCTCCAGGATTTCCTTCTAAGGCAGCATCGATCATTTGTTCTGAATGAGCAGGAATCTTGATCGTCTGTGTTGTTAACAATCTCGCTTTATGGAATTGGTCATCTGCGGTTGCCAGAATAAATACCTCATTTCCAATTTTTAAGACTCGCTCACCTACGTCAACAATAAATCCCTGCTCTCCCATGATGTCTAGACCCAAAATGAAATCATCCATAATGTCAGCCACAATAACCTTGTAATTGAACCTCAACCGTCCAACCTGCAGTTCCAAGTTGACCTCTCCAAGGACCGCAACCCTGTCCCCCGTGGCTGTCCGAATGATTACTCCATTTTGCTTCTTGTCAATCTGCAAGCCTGATATAAACCCTGGCCGCACTATTGATGACGTAGCACCGGTGTCAATCGTAAACACGCATTTTCTTCCATTCACATATCCTTACAACAAGACTACTTGGTATTCTTTGGAGCTGGGAAATCTTTATTTCTCTGGGGGCACCGCATTCCCTAGCCAGCACAGCCCCCTTGGTGCTGGCTATCTCTAGTTTTCCTGCTTCTCTTCAACATTCACAGCATTTACTCGACTCTCCGAGTTCTGCTGTCAACAGCCTCGTTTCATATGTCCCACTTTGCCGCAGCTGAAACATTTAATACCTCCGCTCGGCTTTCCTCTATTTTGTTGTTTTTCTTGCTTTCCGAGGCCATCAAATTTATCACATAATTTGGTGAACATTTTCTGTATCTCTGTCAACATAGGGTGCTGGTTCATTTCTGGTTGCGATTCTTCGAGAGTCACAGCTCGCACTCTCGACCTTGGAGTATCCCTGTAAGTGGCTTCTACTTCGAGTGCACGCACCAAAGCTTCGCTACTACTTTGGTATCTCGTCAGCCTCAAAACTCGCCTGACCTCTTCGTCCCTTATGCCATCTAAAAAGGCCCCCACGGCTAATTGCTCCTGAAATTCTCTAGGTGCACTCGGATACGCCAGGTGTGCCAGTCTCTCTATGGCAGCCTCGAATTCTTGTAAACTTCCTCCAGCCTTTTGTGTCCGTGATTTTAGCTGGGCCTGGTATACTTGGGCGAGATGTTGGTCGCCATATTTTAAGTCCAATGCAGCTTCCAAGACTTTGAAGTCCCTTTGTTTATCCACTGGGATAGTTTGAAGCAACTCTGAGGCCTGGCCCCTTAACGCCAGAACTAATGCCATGGCCTTTTCCTCATTATCCCAGTTGTTCGCACACGCTGCTGCCTCAAACTGCCTCTTGTACGTCGTCCAGGAACTTTGGCCGTCAAAAGAAGGAGGTTTTAGTCGCTGACCTGATGATACCACCTGCTGGCTTCCTCTCTCAACTGTAGTTTAAGCCGGTCTATTTCTCCTTTGACTTCTTCTTCGAACTTGTTTACTTTCTCTTTAACTTCAGTTACTTCTCCTTTTACTTGACTGACTTCTGTCTCGACTACTCCTACTTTACCTTCGACCTTGTTTATCTCTTCTTTGACTTCACATTTTAGTACTTCATTGGCAGAAATAATAGTGTCCTGTTGTATTTTTATTTGATCGCTCAGAATTTTCCTTAATTCTTCCTGGGGTCTTTCTTGTTCCTCTTTTTCTTCTTGCCGTCTTGTTTCTTGTTCTTTTTATTCTTCTTGACGTCTTCTTTCTTCGTCCTCTTTTTCTTTCTGACGTCGCTTTTCTTGGTCTTCTATAATTTCTCTTAGTTCGGTTTTTTCTTCTTCACGTCGTCTTTCTTGCTGTTCTTTTTCTTCCTGACGTCGTTTTTCCTCCTCTTGACGTCTTTTTTCTTGCTGTTCTTTTTCATCCTGACGTCGCTTTTCCTGTTCTTCTTTGTCCTCTTGACGTTTTTTCTCCTGTTCTTCTTTGTCTTCCTGCCGTTGCTGCGCCATCATTTTTTGGAATTGTTCGAATAAGTCCTGTATTTGTTTATCGGATGCCATACTTCTAGTTTTTATAGGCATAAGATTATGTTAAAATAAAATAAATTTAACTCTCACGTCAATATCGGTAATGGAACTTTCCAGAAAAATCTCGAAACAGCACAAAAAAGTCTTATCCAGAGTCTTTTGTCACTATCCAGTTCAGAGAATTTAATAATCTCCACTAATGTCCAAATAGAAAAGTTCTAGAAATTTTTCACGCACTAACACAAATGAATCTTTTTCAGTGTCTCTGTCACTTTCTCAAAAATGCACTTTTTCACAGTTTAGAGTCCAAAAATAGTCCTCAAACAATGTCCCGTAAATCAGTTCTCAGTGTCACCACTAATTCCCAAGAAGAACACTGTAGAAACCTCTTCTTGAACAGTTCAGAAATCTTCTGTTATAATCCCACTTCTGACAGCAATTTGTCACGTGTTTCCACCCTTAGGAAACTACCCCTTGCAAATTCCGTGGGTTCCAAAAATTATAACAAGAGATTGTCCACTAACACTAACTTTATTAAATATTTACTGGATACTTCACAATACTATTATTAATTTAAATACACTTTACTGACTAAAATCACAATGTTTATGACTTTGTTTCTCTTTGAAATCTTAACCTCACTTTCTATACTTTCTGAACTACTCGCCGAGAATGCGGTCGGTCTTTTATACCTAAAAATGACAGATCTCGATTTTTCTGTGATGACGCTACCATTCTCTAGATAATTCCAGATTGTCACTTTGGAATTTCTGGTAGGTTCTTTCTCGAGTAGGTGCAAATACATCATTCTAGGGGTTGTAACACATCACAATACGTATACCGAAAATTATTTTTTTAAATATTCAAATGTGTGTTTATTGTCAAACAATAATAGAGTATATTCCGAATACTCGTCAGACTTTGCTGATAATATCTCTGGAAGTCTGTCTATATTATTGAGTTATCCTGGCTCCGAGATGGCGAATAATATATTTTGACTCAGTTTTCTTCAGTTAATAAACAACTCCGGAGGAAAAAAAAAAGAAAACAAATCAAGTTGAGTCTGGAAATCTTGCCGGCCATTCTAGTTCAACTTTCCTCCCAATCTAATTCCCATAAATTTTTTCATTTGATAATAATTATCCCACATGAGAAGGAGTCAATTTTAAAATTTTAGTATCTGTTATACATTTAGTCGTATCGACGTATGTTTTTGACAACTTTTAATCAACAGTTAAAAATTCTGGGGGAGAAGGAAGGTCTTCTGTATAATCACTATCATTGATTTTCATTACTACTACTACAGAGCTTCTTGTATAGATGGAAATCGTTTGAGCCTCAGCTGATAACGAAAGTTTGATTCGAAGTGCTTTGAGTTACATTCTGAAGATGGTATCAGTTACTCGATAATGGGAATCTATCCACTGTATTGCTTGCTACGCTGGCAATAGAATAAGGATATTTTTCACGTAACTGTCGAGGAGGCCGACTTATGAGATAATTATCACGTTCTCGACTTCGTTAAATAAGTATTGTAGAGAAACGTTGTGATCATTTATATAAGTTTCCTAATGAAAATGGACTCTTTTAAATAAATATGATCATACCAATTCATACTTTTGTGGACAAGATAGATACAACCACACAAATACTCTAATCTGAAGAATTAAATAGACATCAAAGCAGAACCAAGAAAATATTTGCAAATGATTGTTTGGCGTTTAACTTCAGTTACATAATCCTTTAAGCTAACCAAGAAAGAATGTAAAGTCAGTGTGTGAGAGTTTAATGCAGTTCAATTTGAAATAGTATTCCAACCTCATAAGGCTTAGTTGGCACAAGCTTTTCATTGCACGATCATCTGAAAGCATCATTCTATATTATTAGATACTTATGACTAGAAATTGACGAGGCCCTAACGATTCTTGATAGACAATCAGTGCTGATGACTTATCACTCACTCCCGACCTTTGCTTCTGAGCCTCCTGAAGATGTATTTCTTGCCTGTATTTGATAATGACATGTATTTTTACCTCTATCCAATGACAAAAAGCTCAAACTAAAGAGCTGAATTAAATTAAAAAGGAAACCAAACTAGAAACTAAGAAAATTAGTATGTAAATTGTTTTAACTAGTATATTAATTAAAAGAACTAAACACAAATGCCAAAGAAATAAAAAAATAACGAAAACCAACGTTTACCTTAGAAATTTTATTAAAAGTACAATCACATTGCATGGAAGCAACATTTAACGTTAACTGTGACAGCTGAATCTGCCAGTTCTACGTCAAAATTAAATATCTTCACTCAGAATCACTGTAGAATCACAAAACCAGATTCAGAGCACAATTTCAATTTATCTGCTACAAAACAATCCAAAACTAAAAAGTACAAAAAAAAACGATTAAAATTTTCATTAGAGTAATTAACAATTAAGACTATAAAAACTAGATTAAATAGATTAAGAAAAGACCAGCAAAGACTGCAGAACAAGCTGCTAGTGCTAGATTTAAGTAACATAGTGAATTAAAACTAAGTGCAACAAAACTAAGTGCGACGACCAGTATCTGCAGTAAATCAGAAAGACAAAACGGACAGCAATGAAACTTACCTCAAAATGAGGAGAAGAGAACCAGAATCCAAGCAGCAAAAATCATACGGAAAATCCGGAGAAAAAGTCAAAAATAATCATAATTAACCGAATTTCACTAAGTCGCCCATCTTTATCGGATTCATTATTATCATTTTGTCTTAGAAATGCAGTTTTACTGAAAATGGTACAATTTTTTTGCCCAACATTTCTAATCATGAAATGGTTTACGCTCAAATAAGTTTAAAGGCATAGAATGATTGGGTGACACCACCTCGTATGTACAGAAATTTTAAAAATATCGATAAAAAAATAATTACTGTATGATCATCTACAATCTATACCATGGCGTAATATTTATGATATTAATGACATAGATGGAAATATATAATTTCGTAATCAAAATGTTACTACTGTAATGAATATGCAAGTTCCTTTAAAAATATTTATAGATAAGAAGCCACGCAACTCTTGGTTTACTTATAATATGAGCGAGACAAAGCTTTAAGGTGGGCGGTTCCGTGAACGTAATTCGAGGACAGCTTTATAGAATGGCACTAGGCTATTTAAAACTAAAAAAAGAAATAATTTTTTTACTTGTGCGAAAATCAAAAAAAAATTTTTTTTGACTTTTCATTAGTCTGGTAGGTACCATTCTATAACGTTGTCTGTAAAGGCCTATCAAAAAATTTTTTTAATCGGTTCAGGGATGTAAGAGAAATTTTCGAACTACGAAATCATTTTCTTAAGCACGGCACCGTCACACAGTGTGGCTTTTTTAAAATCTAGGAAATAAAAAATCTAATTGAAAAAGGAAACGTCCTATTATTATTTCTTTTTAACATTTCAGCCCAACAATTAGTGTTCTATGTTTAGAATATAAGAATGAAAGGTGTCTATTGCACGCAACTTAAAAATAACGCATTTTCAGTTTGGTAAATGGAATAACTAAAATTAATGTGCAAATGAACCATATATTGTTTTCCTGGCAGATAAATATAAACATATCTGCTATTAATTCCAACCCTATTTAGACTTCTAATCAGTCGAATAATCGTCAAGTTCTTCAGTGTTGGAGTCATGATCAGAGTCATCTTGAGATATTTTCATGAAGAGTTTCTTTTTTTTTGGAAGTGATAGAAGTGGATTTAGATAATGTTGATATTACAGGGTCAGATGAAAAAAATGAATAATTAAATAAATCTTGCATTGTTTTATCGCGGGACATTTTTCTGGTATTGTATTGTCGATATTTTTTAAAGTCTTTGTTTCTCGATTCAAGGACTTCTTCGGATAACATTGGAAGAGGGGAAACTTTTATTATATCTGCACCATGGATCAATATCCTGTGGATACTGGAAGGCATATAGTACCAAGGGTATAATTGAACGAATTTCTTAGCAGTGTCTCTTGCATATTCCCCAAAGACTACTGTATTTATAGCGTATCCACAAAACATTGTGTTTAGTATGACAGAAAATCGTTGTATTAAGTCTTCATCGATGCCCGTGATGGAGGATGCAAGATGAGGCTGACGGAAAAAACGCCTGGCAGTATTTCCGTCATTTGTAGATCCAAAGCCTGGTTTCGGAATATCTACCAGTAACCCCATTTGTGTTCTTAAATTTTGTATAATCATCTGTTTTCGGTTTTTTACAATAGTTTTATCATCGCTACTTCGAACTTGCCATTTGTGGATGGTAAGACGGTAAGATATATGTAACAGAGATTCGAAACACCATGCATGCAAGGTTGACAGTCCAAAATGAAAGTGTTTCGCATTTGGAATATACTTCGAAACCTGTTCAATATTATTCATTGTTTGTGAAGTTGACCCACAAATACCACAGGTTTGTGTAGATGAGTCTGTGATGGCTTCAAACATCTTTCCATCTATCATAGTAAGTTGAAAGTTGTGATGAATAATTATTTCTTGTTTATCGATTAAAACCTTTGTTGGTAAAATATATTTTATCTGGTTTTTCACATTTTCTATTTCTATCTTGTCTTGGAGAGTTCGGTAATTTCTTTTTAGAACATTAATTTGATTGGTCTACAGAATCTAGTCGACGAGGAACGTGAATTATTCCACAAAATTTTATTGTCGAGTGTCTGTAGTCTTAAAGGGACAAGGCATATAACAAATAAATAAGCATCAGTTCGTGTTTCACTGCCTTCCCCGGTAAATCTTTGCTTGTAGGTGGAGTGGCCTGCACTCCCGTCACAACCCCACTTATACCACATGACCAGATTCTGCAACAAATCACCTGCAGATGTTTCTGATATAGTTATGGTTCCTTCATCAGGGTAGCAAGCTTTTTTCGCTTTTTTAAAAGCATTATATGATGGATAGATGTCGGCGTTTCGAAGTTTTGCTCCAGTCTTCATTAATATATATGTGTGTGCTGTAAAATGTCCATCCACGAAAAATGCCAGAGCTTCATCTGGCGTGTATTTTAATGGAAGTAGTGTGGGACAGCTAATAGCTCTTTTAATTTTTGTTACTCTCTTGGGTGAAACTTCTGTAACTTTCTGAATTAATAAAGCGGCATATCTTTGACCAGATTTTTGCAGACTTGTGCTAGTTGCAAATGACAGTTCCTCTTTTGAATACTCCTCCACCAACGGCAAAATTTTCTGTCTTTTCGACTGACTAGCAACTTCCATGAATTCTTTTGGTGGCCGTCCCTTTTTTCCGGTAGAGCTATGGGCAGAAGTGTCCTGAAGAGAAAACAAAATGTTTCCATCCAGCCACTGATGGTACCGCGCTTCCAATGTTTTTAATGACCGACCACATATTTTCCACTTTTCAGCAAGCTTACTATTAAAATTCTTCACGATATTAGTGACACTAACATAGTTAACATGTTCCTCAGAGTCATTTAATTTAAGTTTGTTGAAAACGTAAACAAGAACTGCTTGGTTTTTATTTTTGGTATCACTTTCGCGATGCCAAATCTTAAAAAGCTCCCTTTTTGATACGGACATGTCGCCTGAAAAAATGCAATCAATTAAATTACCGCACTCTCCCGCAGTTAAATTCGATAAAAAATAAATCTCACGTGATCACTTTATATGAAAAAAAATAACCCAAACCGAATTCAGTGGAATCTGTGAATTGCGAGCACTTTTAATTTCGAAAATATGTTAAAAACTGGTATACAGGGAATCACAACAAAAAAATATATTTTTTCTTCAAGTGTATTAAAATGTTTAAATTATGTCACCAAAAACAGAAGTAGAAGTAGGACATTGTTTTACTAGTAACAAAATGTTAGTACCGAATGCCACCGTAGTGGACATTATTTTACTAGTAGCATAATGTTAGTTCCGAAAGCGCCGCCGTAGTGGGTATTGTTTTACTAGTAACATAATGTTAATACCGAAAGCCACTGGTGGCGCGCTATCCACTAGCCACTTGTCATATTGTGTCAACATGTAAGACTGTAGTTTGAATATTTGTACATTTATGATAAATAAATTAATTTTTGCATTTTAATACGCTTGAAGAAAAAATAGTATATATTACACGGAGTAGAACGCCTTTTTTTGTGTTTCGCCCAGTTTGCGGCTTCGGCTTTGCCTCAGCCGCAAATCCTGGGCTCAACACAAAAAAAGAGTGCGTTTTACTCCTAGTAATATAATATACTATTATTATGAGCCTATCAGTAAAATGAATAAAATAAAATACGCACAGCGATGTCATCAATTGCACGCTCAAATCGGTAAACAAATAAAGATCAAAATAACTTTAGTTGGTAACGCCAGCGCGGAACAACGTAGCGGGGAATCCTTGCCCACAGACTTTAGCCAATATTTGCAGGGCAGTACTTAGCGATATAAGAAGTAAACTATATGAAAATTTTAAGAATTTAAATTCATGAAAATTTCGATTTTTTATTTCCTAGATTTAAAAAAAGACACACTGTGCGTCACCTTTAAGTAAATTTAATAGTACAGTAACTAGAGATTTTAACTTCGGAATAATGTCATATTGAACGGATTTCGTTCATTTTTGGCAATATAATAGTAAATGCTTCACAGAAAAGTTTCTATATTGTGCGGGGGCTTGCTAATTTATAGGCACTTAAAAAATATATATATTTCAGAATCAAATTTTAAAAAGAAAATGTTCTATGCAATTTTTCACATAAATTGATAGTTTTTAAGTTATAACCACTTCACGTAGGTGTGTCAATTTCTGAGATATTTAACATTTAAACTGCATTTTTGGTCTTATAAACGTTCGGACGCCATTTGTAAACTTTCATATCTCCGAAACTACTAAATCTATGTAAATAAATAAACAAGCGAAATTCATTATCAGTTTATGAGCTTTATTTTTGGTCTTTACACATTTTTCAATAAAACTAATATTTATTGAGATATTTGGAAAATTAAAAAAAAATTACGTTTTACCGAAAATACCTTAATAGTTTAAACTGTATTTTTTTCTAAAGCAAGTGCTGTATACAAACCAAAAAATTTGAGCATCTACGTTATGCTATATATTAATGAGAAACAGTATTTGAAATTCCTTTTTTTTTTAATTACTAGTTAATTAAAGTAACAAATTGGCGACGTTGTTATTAAAAAAAATGTGTAGACGCACATTGCTTCGGTTATAACTTCTATGTTTTTTATGCTACAGAAACAAGTAAAAAAAACAGTCGAAAGCTTAATTAATAACTTATTATTCTACCTAGTAGGATCCTTGACGTAGGTGTCAGAGTTTCTGAGATATTTAACTCTCACGCTAAATACCAAATGTAAATTTAAATATCTCCGAAATTATTAATCCTACATTAATACACAAAAAATATAATTAATTCCCAGTTTGTACTTTCTGTAATTATTGGTCTGTACCATTTTTTCAATAAAGAAATACTTTTCGAGATACTTGACGAAAGCCGTTTAGAAATACCTTTTTTTTAAGCTAAAATTGCAATTTTGAAGTCGTTATAACTTAAAAACCATCAATTTATGTGAAAAATTGCATAGAACCTTTTCTTCTTAAAATTTGATTATACTTCAGCTCCATTAAATATATATATTTTTTAAGTGCCACCTCCTATAAGTTAGCAAGCCCCCGCACAATATGGAAACTTTTCTGTAAAGCATTTACTATTATACTGCCAAAAATGAACGAAATTCGTTAATATGACATTATTCCGAAGTTTTGCATATTTTTTACCTCTAGTTACTGTACTATAGAACAACCAAAATTTCGCAATATTGGCAGAACCATAAAGATTTAAAAAATTATTCTACTGGTGCAATTCGACGAGAGAAAAAACTTATCTAAACCAATAAGTGTAAAAGAGAAATAGCAAAGAAACATGGGATGCAATTAAAAAAAAACTGCACATCCGCAATGAGCAAAGTAATTTATCTGATGTCAATTCTATAAATCAATATTTTTTAAACTATATACCACAAATTTTACTAGATGCTAATAAAATTACGAATTATTACAATAATACTACTAGGATACAATAATAAATTTTCGTGTCTGGATGGGCGCAGCTCAAAGCCAACTAAGAGGAAAAAAAAATAATACTAACGAAACTATAACCTGAAATCTTATATTTAAAACTGTCACAGAAATAAAAATTTCCAAACACTTACTATCAATTAAATCTAAGGCTATAAGAGCTGATGGTGCACTCTTATCATATTACATTGTTCTTTCATTCTAAAATATACTTATTTGTCATATTATTAATTTCTACCTCAATAATTCAGTTTTCCCTAAAGCGTAGAAAGTAGCACGTTGTTCCTCTACCTAAAACTGAAAATTCGCTGTATTTCAAAGATTTGAGGCCGATAAGTTTACTGCCAGTCTTGTCAAAAATATAAGAATATGAGGTCAACAGTCAATTCAAGGAACGCATTGAAAAAAATAGTTTTACCAGAAACACAATATGGTTCTAGGAGAGAACATAGCTGTGCAACTGCTCTTTTAAACGTTACAGACCATATTTTTAGATCCATCGATTTTGAAATGTATACTATGCTGATGTTGCTTGATTATTCTAAAGTCTTCGATACTATAAACCACGACATTCTGTTATTACTCTTAAAATATGTAGACTCTAATAAAACTGCAGTACTTTTATTGCGAACTACCTACAGGAAAGAAAGCAAAGAGTCGCCTTAAATGGGGAGGTTTCAGATAGTGAACAACTTTCGTGCGTGGTACCAGAGGGATACTCTGACAATAAAATAAAAACCCTTTGGAATATAGTAAATAATAAACTCAATAGAAATAGAAATCCCCCCGAATATAAAATAAATCACAATAACACATTAATTTCCGATGCTACAGATATCTCAAATATTTTTGGAGAATATTTTGTCTCTGTAACAAATGACCAATTAAAAAAACACTTTGGTAATAACATTTCGAACTCTTGTACAACATCTTTAAATCATATGAATGACCCATTGCTGTTGGAACCCTTTAGAGCGGAAGAAATTAGCCAAATAATATCTAATTTAAAAAATGAAAAATCAACAGGTCACGATGAGGTGCCCACAACGTTAATAAAAAAATGCAGCGGTGAACTGTCCAAAATTATAGCCACAATTTTAAACAAATCTATTGAACTTGGAGAATTTCCCAAACGCCTAAAAATTTCAGTTATTATCCCCATTTATAAAAAAGACGATCCTCTGCTGATTCAAAATTATAGACCTATTGTCTTTTTAAGTATTATATCAAAAATTATGGAAAAAGCTATTTGCATAAGAATAACCAAATTCCTAGAGACACACAAAATCTTTGCTCATAACCAACACGGATTTAGGGAAGAGCGCTCGACGGAAACCGCCACCCTAAATTTTGTGCAATACATTCATGAAAAAATGGAAAAAAAAGAATATGTAGTAGGGTTATTTTTTGATTTATCCCGCGCTTTTGATAGCCTCAACTTCAATTTTGTAACAGAAAAATTATCAAAACTTGGTATACAGGGCTCGCTACAGCAATGGATATATTAATTTTTAAACAACCGTAAAATATTAGTCAGAATTCATGATAAAACGTCGGCAGAATTTGAGGTCAATTCGGGCATCCCCCAGGGGAGTGTCCTTGGACCCCTAATCTTCCTGATGTTCATTAACGATCTTCCAGACTATATATCAGATGGTGAAGTTTTTATTTTTGCTGATGATACAAATATTATAATTTCAGACCCAAGCATTCCAAAGGTAATTGAAAAAGTAAATAATGTTCTCATGCAATTTGATTATTGGTGTCAAAAGAATAGGCTCATCATAAATTATTCCAAAACTATGGCTATTGAGTTTCACAAATTATCAAGACCAAAAATAGCAGACTTAAATCTGTGCATAAATAATCACCTCATTACAGTAGGTAATCAATGTAAATTTCTTGGAATCATCATAGATGAATATTTAAGTTAATAATAATGATTGTATTAACTGCATATGCTCCAAAATAAATAAACAGTACTTTGCCATACTAACCCTGAAAAATTGCCTGAATGAACAAGGACTTCTCACTGCCTATTATTCATTAATATATCCAACAATTAGCTACAATATAATTGTTTATGGACTAGCTGCCGAGAGTAGCAGAGTATTCATTGCTCAAAAGCGAATTATACGGCTAATGTATAATTTAAATTATAGACA
The DNA here is from genome assembly GCA_936432065.2 of Rutpela maculata. NCBI lineage: Eukaryota > Metazoa > Arthropoda > Insecta > Coleoptera > Cerambycidae > Rutpela > Rutpela maculata. The sequence goes on along the minus strand of OW386286.2, from coordinate 79,308,606 downwards.
GTCATGTAGACAAATTTTTAAAGAGAAAAAAATTATGACGTTCACAAGTATTTTCTTGTTTAAAATATTAGTTTATATCTATGTAAACAAAGACCAATTTAGAAAAAACTCAGATATTCATGACCACCTAACTAGAAAGAATAACCAAATACGCCTGGAAAGATTTAACTATGTAAGTTTTAAAAAATCACCCCAGTACGCTGGCTGTTACTTTTTTAATATGCTACCTCGGGAAATAAGTAGTGCAACCACACTGACTAGCTTCAAATCAAAACTAAAGAAGCTTTTACTCGAAAATGTATTCTATTCAGTTCAGGAATTTATTTCCTTCTCCGAGCAAAATAATCAAATTACTTAATAGAATAAGTGTATAACGTGTATTAATTTTATAATGTGACATCTTAACCTTAGATTTTATTCTTTCTTTGTATAATTATGTAATTTATATTTATATTTTTATCCTTTCTGTTACCAATGTTACTGAGTTGTTTGTTAAGCAATATATAAAATGTTTGTGATTTATATCTTAATGTAATCATATAGGTGTATTTGAATTATATACAATAAATGTCTATCTATCTATTCATCTATCTATATACTGGAACCAATCTTATTTACAATATATACATCCTTTCTACCAGCATTGACCGAAAAACTCAGCATACAGATATATGCAAAAGACACATAATTGTTTTATTCTTTTGATTAGTTTTCACAGCAGTTGTGAAACTTAGTGCTAAGGCTTTCGCGGAGCTGGTGATCTGGCTGCTGGTTTCCGGGTCTTCTTCCGCGTAGACTTGGTTGAGTGCTTGACGTTTCGACCATCTTGTCGTGGTCTTCTTCTGAAGCGAAGTGAGCTCTGCTGGACTGAGCTCCTCTATTTATACAGGTTATCAGGAGGCGTGTTGCGGATCATTGCTCATGCGGAACATTGACTTCCACGTTATTGGTAGTTGTAGTCCGTTGTCACGGTTATAGTTATTCGGATGTTTATTTATTTCAATGGCTTCTCTGTATCTTCTTGGCCAATAGTTCTTGGTGTTGGCTAATTTCTTTGTTTTGTCGAATTTTATCAAATGGCCGGTTTCTTCTGAATGTTCGGCAACTGCTGATTTTGTAGAATTTCCCTTCTTTGTACTTCTAATGTGTTCTCTGAGTCTGGTGTTTATACGTCGTTTGGTCTCTCCGATGTAGACTTGTCCGCAGGAACATGGGATACTATATACTCCTGGTGTTTCTAGTTCTTCTGGACCTTGGTATTTGGGAAAATGTTGTGCCACCTTCTGTTTTGCATTATATATTACTTTGACGTTCTTTTTCTCCAAAACTCTTCCGATTCTGTCCGTACATCCTTGTATATACGGTAGGTAAGCTGTTGCCGTGTATTTCTTTTCTTCTCTTTCTTCTTCTGTTCTGGTACAGAAAACCGACGCACACCGACAGATACCTGCACGCCAATTCTCACCACCACCCAGCACAAAAACAGGCCGTCGTCAACACACTAGTACATAGAGCAAAGCAAATTTGCGAGTCAGAACATCTACAAGAAGAATATCGGACCTTAAAAACATCACTACAGAAAAATGGATACAAACCGAAGGACATAGACAACGCAATAAAGAGACAAGATACAACCAGAACAGAAGAAGAAAGAGAAGAAAAGAAATACACGGCAACAGCTTACCTACCGTATATACAAGGATGTACGGACAGAATCGGAAGAGTTTTGGAGAAAAAGAACGTCAAAGTAATATATAATGCAAAACAGAAGGTGGCACAACATTTTCCCAAATACCAAGGTCCAGAAGAACTAGAAACACCAGGAGTATATAGTATCCCATGTTCCTGCGGACAAGTCTACATCGGAGAGACCAAACGACGTATAAACACCAGACTCAGAGAACACATTAGAAGTACAAAGAAGGGAAATTCTACAAAATCAGCAGTTGCCGAACATTCAGAAGAAACCGGCCATTTGATAAAATTCGACAAAACAAAGAAATTAGCCAACACCAAGAACTATTGGCCAAGAAGATACAGAGAAGCCATTGAAATAAATAAACATCCGAATAACTATAACCGTGACAACGGACTACAACTACCAATAACGTGGAAGTCAATGTTCCGCATGAGCAATGATCCGCAACACGCCTCCTGATAACCTGTATAAATAGAGGAGCTCAGTCCAGCAGAGCTCACTTCGCTTCAGAAGAAGACCACGACAAGATGGTCGAAACGTCAAGCACTCAACCAAGTCTACGCGGAAGAAGACCCGGAAACCAGCAGCCAGTTGTGAAACTGTTAGTCGCAAACTTAAAACAATTTCTGAAACATCGCTAGAACACTGTCTGCATTTAAATCCGGGTGAGTGTGCTGTAATGTTTTTCGGTCGTCTGGCTGATAGGATTAAACTAACTCCAAATATTGACATAAAAATTAATAATGTAACAATACCTATCAAAAAAGAAAAACAAAAAATTTAGGACTTATACTTGATACCGACTTCAGATTTCAAGAACGTTTCGAACTGTTAAAAAAACTATGTGCAGATTAAACTTGTTTTACAACTCTAGACATATTCTTAATCAACAGCTGAAACTGCTTTTATGTGATTCTTTGGTTCTTTCCGTTTTTAATTATTGTGATACTATTTATGGGCCCTGTCTGACAGCAATTTCTTCTCAACGCATACGAAAAATTATTATCTTAATTAAGAATTATTGTTTGAGATTCATATTTGGAATTAGAAAATGTGAGAAGAATAAGTAAGAGTTTTCACAACTCAACCGACCGAATCTTAGTCATATTTTCATTAAATTTAAGACAATTAGCGGGAAATAGGGATTTAAAGTAAGTTTTAACCATTTCAAACTATATTTCTTTCATTATTTCAATAAAAGTTGTGTTTAAAGTCAAATTCTTAAATTTCATTAATCAAACCAGTGAGAAGTTGTTCAGACCAGTAAAGCAGCATTGGGTTGTGTTCAGTAACAACTCAGGCACAAAACATTTCAGATTCAAATTACTATTCTTAAAGCATTAACATTTCATTTCATTCATTAAAAATTTCACAATCAAACCAAAATTTTATTGGCAACCCACAACGAACCCTGGAATAAGAGCTGTACTGAGTTTATCTAAGTTAAAAGAGGCAATTTTCAATAATTTCATTAGTAATACGCCACTTTCCAGAAAACATATTGAGCAAGCAAGGTAAGCAAAGGTGCAATTGTTATTGTAAGTGTTATTTAGGGGGGTTGGGGAACGTATCAATATATTGACAAGAGAATATTACAACATAAGCTTCATATAAAATGTATGCCAGGACTGCTAGATGTCTACCAACCTCAAAAATTATACACTAACAGGATCTGAAGAAAAAACCGTCCACCTGTTCGTATGATCAGAATATAAGTCAAGACCCGATTATTTCCTTTCCTGAAATAGCAGACCTCACGCTGACTTCCTCAGTAAACTGTATTGTCCTCCTGAAACCCATGTAGATTTTTGTTGTCTCGATAAATACAATTGTTGCTGTTTGCTAAATGTATCATTTAAGAAAAAGATTGATTCATCTTAACAAATTTGGACCATTTGTGATTTTTTTTTTATTATCTTAGATTTCTTTACAGAATTCAATACATGTGGGTTAACTCAAATATTTTCAGAATGAAGGTGTTTGGATCAATAGTGAAATTTAGTCCCTTGAGGTAAAAGTTTTACCCCAAAATTTCTGCGACTGGACTGCAAGATATGTACCCCCGTTTTCGAGGGCGGGGAATACGATGGTGACAATATTTTCCAACATACCCTCCGACCTCTAAACCGAAAAAAATAACCATTTTTTCGATTTTCTGTCATTAGGCATTTTTTATGGGAAAATTTTATTAATAAAAGTTGTTCAGAATTTTTCAAAAACCCAATATCTAATATTTCATCAAAATAAAAAAAAATGATAAATTTAAAAAGTATAAAAAGGTTACTAATTACTTCACAACTAGCTGACAACTTGGGTTTAATTTCAAACAAAGTTATCATGATTTTTTAAACAAACCCATTTAAATGATATTTTCGGACTTGGATAATATTTTAAATAAAATTTCAATATTTTTTATTTCTGATTAAATTTTGGATTTAGGGTTTTTGGACAATGCTGAACAATTTTCGTTAATCAAATTTTCCGATAAAAATGCCTAGCATCGGAAAATCGGAAAACGGGATGGTTTTTCCGGTTTAGGGGAAGTGGCTGGAGGGTAGGTCGGAAAAAATTATCACCATCGTGTTCCCCACCGTCGAGAATGGGGGGGAAGATGTCTTGCGGTTCAGTAGCAAAACTGTTGGGCTTTTTGCCTTTTTCTGGTTTACCTCAAGGGACTAAATTTTCTGTATACTTAAATGTAGGAATATTATTAATATGATGCATTTCCGGCTCTAACTCAGAAACGAATGAAACAATTTTTGTTTTTTTTTTTTTGGCAGAAGTGAAGGACTTTTTTTAATTTATGGATCATAAAGATAGAAATAGAGGTTCCGTTTTAAATAGTAAAGATGGGATTGTTGGAGGTGAACAGATGGACCATAAAATCCAATAAAACAGTAGTTTCGATTTTCCTCGTTGAAAAGTAAACCACCGGTTTCTTCTCGTAAACGTTATTTGTTTCAAATCCAAAGTTATTCTAAGTTGACTGGAATATACTGTATTTACAATGTGTCTCAAAATTATGGGACAATCTCTTAACTGTGGCTCCTACAGAGGAGATTGGGAAAATTTATTTCTAAAAACCTATAACCAAAATTGATATCTCTGAGAGATTGGCGTGTAATATTGGTATGCATAAAACCTACGTTGATGCACAACTACAGCAACGCATTTATATATGCACCTGCAATTCTCCTAATTGAGAAGAAGGGAGCTTCGGGACCTTCAACCAATTAGGTCATGCGTGTGATCTACAACTGACAGTGAAATACGGAAAATACCCCTGTTAATGTTAAATAGTCTGGAAAATTTTATTAATTAACGTACGTCAACCTAACGTAATTGATAAACTGTCTGATAAGTGGAAAGTAAAGTTAGTTTTTAGCAGAATTGAGTGTGATAAAATTAGAATACAAGTATGTATTTCCTAAATAAAACGAGAAACCAAAACGTACAAAATTACTTTCAGATAATAAATTCATTCACTGAATATTTTTGTGTGTAGATCGGAAGCATTCATATTCAGGTGTTCCAGATCTAATTTTAATGCCTCTCATTATCTACACAAATGTTAGAGATCATTTCACAGTAATATCTCAACTAAATCTGCATTTTAACAAATTACGTCTAGAAAATAAAGACTTAGTTAAATTTTGTTCGGCTTGGTGGGATGCTACACGCTCAGCTGAATATGTGGAATCTACAAAGAACACAAAAAACAATTACATAACACCATACTCCCTAAGAACAATGAACAAATTGAAGTATAACATACTTGACGAACCAACTGAGAGAAACTGTAAAGGAGAGAATTAAAGCGACATAGAGTCACAAGGGCAATTTATTGGGCCGTTTATTGACAAAAATAAACTATCATGGGACCTTACCAAAGGGGCGTACATTAAGGTGTATCGAATAAAACTTTTCTTGGAAATTCAAAATTCCAAATTAATAAAAAGTTGTCTCTATGAACCCACACACACCACCAAAAAAATTGGCCCAATTGAAAGAAAATTAGGTCTCCTGCAAGAGGCGTAAAGTTTATAGTGAAAGTATAAAAAAATACATCGCTCTTATGGAACGTTCAGGTCTCCCGCACTTGGTCTAAAATTGAGTAATTTTAACAAATTTAGTTTATTTTCGTAGTTCACGTAAGTTAGGGTCAATGCTGCTGGAAACGACAAATCTAACAGAATCTAACAATAATTATTTTTTCCAAGTGACAAACATCTTTGACATGATCTGAGAGCAAATAGAACGCACTGTCAACACAGTATAGGTGAGGCGTAGGCGAGGATTTGTCGCCGCATTATCACTCCGCGCAGGTGGCGGGAGGTAGTTACAGGGTGTTTACTAAGAGGGATGACAGGACGTAACATTATCTTTGCCAATTTGACTCCGTTACCACTTCGATAGAGTTTTGTAAAAAATATATGTTATAGCTTATTGTATGGTGTATAATTAGTAAAAAAATAAAGGTGGTCGCTAACTGGTAAGTACGTATATAAATTTTTCCACAGGTTCAAAAGCATCAATTTTTGTTTTCTTCATGAAAAGATTTCACAAAAATATCAGTAATAAATTGTCTTGGGTATATTTACAATATATGTGAAATACAAACAAATTGGTTCACTTGAATAAGAAAAAACATTTTTTTTGGATTTTCAAAAGAAAATTTTTTCCCAGATATTATGAAGTTTTTGAGGTCAAAACTTTTTGTGGTAGTATCTTACGCAAAGATACATCACTGGAAGGAACCACACGCAAAAAGGTTACAGAGGTACGGACACTTATCTTAACCTGCCATGGCCTTTAATAACTTTAAGTCGTAGCTTTATAATTTTCTGAAAGTAAAGCAATAAGATATTATTGCTTTACAACCACAGACAAGTATTTTTTGTACTTTGTGAGTATTTCCTTATTTAATTGTACACATTATACTATACTTGCTAACAAATACCTGTACTTAACTATGTATTTCTAAATAAATTATTATTATTATTAATACATTATTATTAATCTACGATAAATATTCCGATACAGATAATATCGATGTGCCAAATGCAGTTATTTGTACAAAAATACCGGACGGTTGAGAACTTACCCCCAACAAAGAATGCTCTGCCAATTCACATCAATAGATGTATTTATCGAGCAGGATTTGTTTCGAGTATGCGCTGTCAATCATAGAACTCCCATATCCATTCAAGAATTTTGGATAACGATAAATGGGAGCTGCTGTGGACCCATTAAAAAAATAAGAAGTGCAAAATTTGTGTGCAAAACTGCAAATGCTGAATTGTTGTTGCATTTAGATTATTTACTTTAAAATTTGTTTCATTATTTAGGTATAATTTAGTTATTTTATTTTCTATTAAATGTCTTTTGTTAATTTTATCATTATTTATATATTTTTTGTTAGTACGTTATATAATAAGAAATAGTGACCACCATATTTACTGAGATATTCGTATAAAATCAGCGAAAAAATAAAATAAATTCAATGAAACACTAAAAATGGAAGAAATAATAGGAATGAGATGGTTTTGAACACCAACAACTTACTTTATGAAAACAAATATTGTTTTGAAAATTACGTTTGTAAAAACGTTATTTATTCCAGGATAACTAGATTTATTTGTTCAAAAAATATTACTAAATACTGCAAGTGCGTAATCAACTTTTGACTATTTTCGTAGCATGCACGAGCAAAAAACCGCTGCCCAAGGAATCACTACTTCCACATCCAGATTCTCTCTCCAAGTCACTTACAACGAAAAAACTTTGCATGTGGATATAATTGTTTATGGAACTTTAATAATATAATATTTGAAATCCTCTACCCCAAAAACCCATAAAACGATACCCCACATCGGTAGTGGGGTGGGAGTGGTGATAGAGGGGTGGTAGTGGGGGTGGATGAAGTAAAAAATATTTTGAGGTTTCTGGTTCTTGTACATACATTAAATCAGAATTTTTTTTCATTCCCTAAAGTACATACGTGTACCAAATTTCAAGTCAATATCTTAAACGGTTCCAGAGTAAACGTGCGCACAAAAAAAAGTTACAGACAGACCGACAGACAGAACATTTTTTTTTTCGCTCAAACTTAAAATCTCGACGTATCATGACATTTTAAGCCTATTTGAACAATACAAGTTTTTTTAATTTTTTTTATCATTACTATACTTCCACTGGATGTGGAAGTAAAATTTATGTCACAAAACAACTTTTTCCATTTCAAATTCACGTCTCTTTAATCCGCATCACTAAAAGGAATATTTTGATATTAAAACTTGTCATTCGACAGCGCCTTACTGAGCACTTTTAGATAGAGGGAAATTTGGATAAATCGTCTATTTTGGTCTCAGGAATATGTGGTGGCGTTTTGTATACAGACCTCTCTACTCTGCATAAAAAGTTAATATTATCATGACACAAAGGTTTATTGTTTATGTTTCTAGGTGGTGGAATATCATTGTATAAGCATACAAGTGGTTAATCTGTTTTCTTCTGACGTTAGTGAATGCTTGGAAAGACCTTTTGAGAGGGTTCACTGAATAATTTAACGTTCTGTGTCTGTTGTAGAGACAGGGAAATTGTAACGCACTAACGCGTATTATGTCTATATAAGTTTTGATCCAAACTGATAGCAAATCCGTATTAGCAAGTGAAATCACGGTATAGTGTTCCCCAACTGAGACATAAACACCAGTTACTCTCTTAATACGCTTTAATTTATTGCGTCAGAGTACCATAACCCAGCTAAATCACCCGGGCAGATAACACGGATCGTCCCTAGGCCTGCCACCAGCAAAATGTGAAAACGGAACAAAATCACGTTGCGATTGAATTTACGAGATCATCGTCAAATGAATATAACACCACTGCCGCTGATACCATTATATCCAGCAAAAATTAATCTTGCTTGTGTTTATTTATCGCTTAAGCAATTGATACCGCAGTACAAAACTGGATTATTGCTAACGGGACAGTGAAAATAATTACCCCAATCAGAAAATTATAATCAAACTCTAAATTTCAATTTATATCGAAAGTTATTAACAACATCGTTTTTTAATTAAGGAGATACTTTAATAACTATTAATCCTTTAGGTTTACTATGAATGATACTATAATATCGTGAAATAGTAATTAACGTCATTAGGCCGACATACCGGGTATTCCAGAATTAGGTTAAAAGGCGATATCTCTGTTATTTGAAAAAAATATAAATAGCAAAAACCTGCAAACGGCATGAAAGATACCGTCTTATAACACCCTTTTAACCCTTTCGCGGCGGGAGACGGACGAACCCCCAAAAATTTTTCGCGATGGTCAGCCGGGAACTGGATATCTACTCACGACAAGAGGTGCACTTAATTACTGGAAATATACGTATCCGCCTATTACACATTATTGAGTCGACCCTTTTCTTACTCCTCCCACCGTTAGTTCAATTTTTTTCGCTATTTTATATATTAACATTTTATGTTTGGTAAATACAAGTTTTATTTGTATTATTAGCATTTTTTTTATTGACATTTCCCTAAATTCATAAAAATGTTGAGTTTGGGAGCCGGGAAGTCCTTATAGTTCGCGGCTGCAAACGGACAAATCCGCAAGCGCAGTCCGCTGCCGTCTGTGCAGCCTGGCGTGTTAAAACCGTTGCCGTCCTGAAAGGGTTAATCGTGTTGCTCGTTGTAACCTCCCCCAAGTTTTTTTCAAATGGCCCCCTGTATAGCTAGAGCCCGAAATCGCGTCCCCACGTCATTCTAAAAACAGTAATATACCTACCATACTTGATACGTTTGGAGGTCGTATGAATCGTATTTGTGGAACTTGGGGGCAGTTCAGGTTTTACGTAAGCATCAAAGTAAGAGTTAAGTAAGGTTCCTCTTTGCTTATTTTTGATGACAAAAGAGGCGGAGGGGAATGGTGATTACGTCAGTAAACAAACATTCATGGATTAAAGTGTCTTGGGGTGAAGATAGTTAAAAACTTTCTGTTATTTTTTTTTGTGATTAATAAAAATTTAAAAACCATACCTAATTCCATTTTTATTTTGCAGACTATTAGAAAATTAACAAAATGTACTTATAAATTATTTGTTTCGTTGAAATAGACTCAAATTAATGACAGTGATACCTGTTTATGAATTACCAATAGTATTTGAAAAAATATATATTAAATTATGTAGATGCTTACATAAGCGTGAGAGAGGGGGAGAGGTAAGAGCTTTGCTTACTTTTGTTGACAATGGGGAGAGAGACGTAAAAAAAATGGCTAAAATTCTGCTTACGTAATATTTGAACATCCCCTTGCCGCAGAGTAACACCAGCAACCTATACACGAGAGTTGCTGTGACGCTTGAAAACTCGTGTAGAGGTCGGAGGTGCCTAGTTTAAAGGTTTTTTCTGCATAATCTCTTAATTTATTATTATGGTACCCATTCACTTTTTGTTACGATATTGCAACATGACTTATTTGTAACCGTCGAGGTACCTGTTAAACAACTATCCAATCGTACGCAGTATGCGAAGATAGATGGTATGCTTGGCTTATATAAAATATAGCGTTCCTCAAGGTACCGTTTTGGGGCCGATCCTATTTTCCACATATATTAACAACCTGTTGAGTTTCCATGGCGCAAGAAATTACTTACTTTTGCTAATGATACAGCTATAGTGTTTAAAGCAAATTCATGGGGAAACTTTAAAACAACGGCTGAATAGAAGTTTAAAAAAATTAAAAATTGGTTTGTTAAAAAGCTCGCAGCAAATTTTAATAAAACAGTGAATTTACCATTTATTTCATACACTAATAGCCTACCTATTCTTGGCCCATTAGATATTGACAATATAAGCATACCTGAATCAGAATCTACAAAATTTTTAGGGATAATTGTTGAATATTTCCGTTGAAATTTACAAATTAAACATATAGTAGAAAAGTTAAGAGGAATGCTATCAGGAATTAAATGCCTGAAAAAAGAGCTTGATGTTAAGCAACTCAAAATTATCTATTATCCACTAGTTGAGTCACAGATAAAATATGGTATAATTGGTTGAGTATTAACTGAAAAATTTAAATATAATTAAAAAATGGATCATTATAAAAATTATACTTTACAACTGAATTGTTATCCAAAGAAGCTAACCGCGACAGTTGTATTGTTTGAGCGCTGTTGCATACAATTTTAAAATTAAAGAAAACATCAAACCTATTGAACATCCTCACAAAGTACAAACAGGATAGATCTCATAATTCCAGATTAGCAAAAACTATTGGACAAAAAGTCATATGTACCCAGCTCGGTTTTAAAAAATTATACCTGCAAACATAAAAATACAATTAAATCAAAAGTATTTAAGAAGCAAAATAAAAATGGCGGCCGTGTTCTGACAGGCAACCATATGTTGGTATAGAAGAACTTACCACACACCGTCTGATGGACGTGATACTATTTTATTTATTAAGGGCGCCAGATATGTTCCCCTTTGATTGTGTGTGGTTGCCCCCACTCCCAGGAGTTCTATATGTTTATGAGATGTGAGACGAAAAAGGTAAAAGCTTCACTTACCGTGGATTGCTAACTGCTCTGTCTCTAAGACTGGCTTCTCTTTACTTCTCTTAATCACTTTTATAGAATGCCCCTCTCGAGCTTTCGTGATTCGATCAGTGTTCTGAATTTCAGACTTGCGGGGTCAGGAGGCTCCCGTTATTTAGTGCTGATTTAATACACAAAGGCTCTCGAGAGGATAGACTTAAAATTAATCAGTAAAATGCAAAAATTTAAATAATGCTATTTATGGTTTAATCCAAAATGAATACAGTCAATGTTTGATTATGCAGTATAATTTCTAAAGAAAATATAATATTTTGAAAAAATCGCCTCCCCAAATAGGGTAAGGACGAGCGCCTCTTCTAGAGGACGTGTATTTCTACCACTATACAATGGAGAGCGTGTAATAGCAATCGATTTGGCATAAAAGATTCACACAACTTCTTAGAAGTGTATGAATGCAATTTGATTTTATGACTGATGGAAATAACATAATAGTATATTACGTAATGAGTAATGTAAGAAGCAAATTACGCACGAATGGAAAAGTTGCGCACGATGCCGCGTAGCGGCGAGTGCGTATTTTCATGAGTGCGTAATTGCCTTACAACTCGAATTATGTACTATACTTTACCTACGATCATATTTATTTAGTTATTTAGTAAAATCTGGATTTAATTTATTAGTCAACAATATTATTCAACAAATATTATGTCAGTTTTGACAGCGTTTGAAAAGTAAGTAGGCGCATTTGTTTTTTTAAACCCCGCGTTAGCGATATCAGCCATCTATAATTGCGTGTCCCGTGGGTTTTGTTTACCGTGCGATTTGTTTACAGTGCGTTTTGTTTACAATGTGTAAAATTCAACTTAATTGGATGGCAGGTAGTGTGTTTTTTACTATTTACAGTAGTGATCGTAGGTAAAAATATTTTACTGAAATTTTGGGGCACTTGGGGTTAGCTTTATAGTTCCAATAGTGATTTTATTAATCACAAGAACTTAGTTCAATATGAGTTACATAGTTTTCCTGCCTCTTTAACGGCGACGTAGTGGCTCCCATATAGGTTTGATATAGGGTTTGTGACATGACCTCCCTTAGGAGAGACCTTTATGAAAATGACCTCTTGACCCCGTTTATGCACAAGGCAGTTTTCCTTATAATTTTGCCATCTTTGAAGATCTACATTTTGCTACCATCGCTTTCTGTGAATTCTCCAACGCACTTACTTCAGTGACCTTCACCATTTTTGCTAATTAGTGCCTAATAATTATATATAGACGCTCCGCGCCTTTGCCACATGTTTCAGTATCGCCTTTCAGTACGTTGCCTCGCCAAAATTTTATTACTATGCTTTTTTGTAAGTTCACAAAATTTCATGACTCCAATTTCCTCAGGTTTCGGGAAGCGATGAAATTAAAAATATTTAAAAAAGTACAATATACTTTTTTCATGGAGTACTTTCCAAAAAATATAATATATTTTTTTCACGCCCAGAAATATACTTTTATTCTTATATTCTGGATATAAAAATATTTTTCTATTATATATTATATTTTTCGGTGCTTGTTCCAATTTTCAGTTTTTGTTGTGCCTTAAGTCTCTACAAACATCTCTTTTCTTGTTAGTATTCTGATGGTTAGTTAAGCTCTAAAATTGTTCTTTTAATAAAATTCTCCTAAGTCGAACTTACGTTGAATCTGAGAGGTTCTACATTATCATGTACAGAATAAATTAAACTTTAATTTAGTATAATTTCTTCTTTCAAAAACGCGTAAATGATTAACAAAAACATACCTGTTTACACCTGGCAACATGAAGGTTGCGGCTGACTGAGAGCTGGTAACCATTTTTTTTTTCGCATTCTTTACATCGCTTTCTTTTAAATGACGTTTAATTCACTTTATTTAAAAAATTATAGTTGGAACTAGTAAAAAAATTAATTACAGTATATGTAGTTAAAGGTAATTGCAGCTAGATTTTGCTGGACAGCCCAACTGTAATGTATTTCTTTATCATTAATCTTTCATTGAAATCATATTTTAATAAAAAAATAAATATCTGCACGAATAAGCTGCCGGACTATAAAAGACATAAACGTTCAATTTGGACAGCTTCTGATACTTCTACTTTTCTAAAATAATCAAGAATCATTTGTGGTTAATACTCTAAAATTTTACTTGGAATATAAACGAGACATTAGCCTTGAAGGTCAAATCAACCAACGTAAAAAAAAACACACAACTGCTCAGACGATAAGTAAATTGGTCAAACAATACATTTTATAATAGTCCTGTGAAGCCAGCAAGGAGCCTCAGTTGGGGGTTCCAATGTTGTAGAACTCTCCAAAATCGTCCTAAGTTGAAGACAGAATCAAAATTCGACTTAGGCAAAAATTTCATTTAAAGACATTCTTAAGAGTCTGCAGAGACACAGATCAGTCCATAAGGACCGTTTTGGGTTCTATAAGGCGTTGGAAATGACCAGGTGAAAATTCGAAGAAACGCCGAATTTTCACTTAGGAAAAATGTTTTTGGTTCAGGATATGAGAGCAGAAGTATATAATGACAAAGATTTATGAATAATATACTTTTTCAAAGGTACCACAAATTGGACTTTGAAAAATAATATTTTTGAAAGGGCGTCAAAATTTGGCTCAAGAATCGATTTATCGAAAGTACGCCAAAATTTCACTTGCAGACTAATTTTTCAAAACTGCGTTGAAATTTGGCTTGAAAATCGATTTTTCAAAAGTACGTCAAAATTTCACCCGCAGATTAATTTTTCAAAACTACCTTGAAATTTGGCTTAAAAATCGATTTTTCAAAAGTACGCCGAAATTTCACCCGCAGATTAATTTTTCAAAACTACCTTGAAATTTGTCTTGAAAATCGATTTTTCAAAAGTACGCCGAAATTGGTCTTTTCAAAAGTACCACAAAGTCAGTTTAAAAAGTACCACGAAAATATACTTTGAAATATTTTTTATTTTTTATTCCTCCACCAAAGACATTGACCTTTGATGTACGGTCATTGAAAGCCCAATTCTAAAGTATGAAATTTTAGCGATGCGCTGCATCCGAAAGGCAAAATAGAAGATTTTGACAAAGCCGGCGTAGTGCCGATAAGCAAAAATTGATAAAAATCAATGCACATGTACAAGGCCGGTTTCTCACATAGAAAGAGTTTGAATTGACTCAGCGGCTCGCAATTTGGTCGAGCGCGTTGAGTGGTCCAGACAAAGTGATGGTAGGAAAGCCAATAGCGAGGCTTTCCAAATGACAAAGTTATAGAGGAAAACGCCTTGTGCATAAAAAACCAAAAATTCAATTTTGCCTAAAAGTCGCTCGAAGGTGGGTTGCTGCCATATCGATAATTTTGAACAACTGCATAGGAGCAAGTAAATCGTGAACTGATCGAACGCCATTAAACTTATGCAGTTATAAGTCCTCATGAATGTGTTTGAGTACGTGAATCTCTGCGATAAAAGAACTTTAAAGCTAAGTAGTCTCTAGCGAAACTAAATTCATTTAGTAAAACTTTTTTAAGTTAATATCAGTCAGCCGTAATTATAAATTACAAATAGTCTCAGACTTCTCTAAATAGCTCGCATTTTGATTCTGAGAAGGTATGCATGAATCTTTTTTACCTAATCAATCGTTAGCGTCAGCGCTCTCGCTTGTATGGTCTGAAAGTCATCACCTTGATTGGGGAAGGCACGATTCTTATCTTGAGAATTTTGTATAACCAATTCTGTTAAATAAACGGATTCTTTGAACTATTGTTTCTTAATTGATCTTGAGGCCTGTTGATGGTCTATAATCCCTGGAACTTTCGTATAGAAAGCCGGATGTGTCGAGTTAATTCACATTAACGTTCGACCATCTGGTTGCTTTACGGAGGTTTGATAGGGATTTTTTTATGCGGTTTTTGAGAAATAGATTCCGTGATTAACAGACCAAAACGTGGTTTCCACGTACAAAAATTAATCCCTCCGCAGAGAAATTCTTCAGTTGGGATTTTTTTATGCAAAAATTCAGGAAATTAAGAGGTACATAAACCTCTAACGAGGGAATTCAGGTCCAGAGAGAGCGTCATTTCCGATCTGTAGTAGTGCAGCCTTGGTCCATTATTCGGCTATCAAAGTGCATCTTATCTCGAACCCGCCTGGGAGGTATAAGAACGGGGTAATACGCGACTGGCGCCCCCTGAGAAATAAATTGGTGTCGCGTCATTTTGACGCCCGGTAGTGCGTTCTTCTACACCAACATGGACTTACATAATGATATACGTTTTGGAAAGACTTATTGCTACGGTCTACTAAAACATAGTCGAAGTTTATTTTGCAATATTAGTATTATTTATAATAAGAATCATTAAAATTTTACCCATTAAAATTACAAATTGTGAAGGTTAACTACTATTATTATTTTTTATATCGTTTAAGAGCCTATTCCTAAAGAACTCAAATATGTGAAAATATTTCATATAATTAATACATTTGCTCTTAAAATACATCATGCTTCTTTAAACGTCTCCCTGTGTATGTAATTGTTGAAGGGGAAAATTGTGAAATATAAAAATGAATCGACTTACCTGAAGATCAATTTAAATTATATGTACAATTTTCTCCCAACTTCTCTTACAAACTCTCTCAAAAGGAGTGATAACTTACGGTTCGACTAGTAAGAGTAGGAGAGGGATAAGAGGAATAAACTTATTTTAATCATTGTGACTCAATCGCTCAAGAGACGGAAATGACCTGTGTTTACATAATTGTTTCGGAGAAAATTGTTCATATAATTTAAATTAATTTTCAGTTATGTCGATGAATTTTTCGATTATATTTCAAATATGCTATTTTTTTGTTATCAAATTTGATTGTAAATGTCAGGAGTGTTAAAAAGTAGTTAACTACTATTAGCTACTTTTATGATGCTTCTCCGCCAATGTTTTTAATTCGGTACACTAACATTAATGGTCTAGTTTTAATAGCAGTCATAGAAAATATATGACAATTTTTGCTTGCAACGCCCCTTTGTTTAATTGCAGGCTTAAAGCAATCTAATAGAAATTGTACTTTATGCACAGTTAATACCAGGACTTTCCGAGCGCTAATTAAAGTTTAGTTTAAAATGCATGAAATAAATAAATTTAAATTTAAATCAAGACTGAGATGATTCAAGCGAGAAATAGAGGATGTGGGGAGTTAAGTGTACTAGGGAATACAAAAAATACCAAGACGTTCAACATTATATATTGAGATAAATTATTTCAATTTTAAAAACAATATATGCTACAAAATTATGTATTATGCAAAAAGCAATTAGTTGGTATTCAAAATTTATAATGACACATTACGCATCCAGGCCTTTATTATTAAATAATCACAGGTTATATCCTGAGAGCTCTGAATTTTATCGGATAAACTGCGGGTAGCTTTTTTTGCAAAATTTCATGTTCGAGACTTAATAATTTACCTTAAAAGCCTGAGACTGAAGATCGATATTTGCTTAAAAGCAACAGTTTACAAAAAATACAGCTACCCGCAGTTTTTGTGACAAGATTTAGAGCTCGAGGCGTATATGTCAAGGTTATTTCCAAAATGAACAAATTCCTTACTTTTTTCTTTGTTAATTTTAACAAATTCTATCTTCCCAAAACGATTCATTCTTGATTTGAAAAACATTCCTCCTTATCAATTAATTGATGACGATTTTTGTTTCATAGCCATGGAAACGGACGCGCTAGATGCTTATTTGACTTTTATTACGCGATCGTGATTGTAAATCTGACAGTTTGGGACAGTTTGATATTAAAAATATTTTTGTAAAATTGCATAAATACACCGCTGGTTCATAGTAATTATAAACAATAATAATAATTCTTGAATTTTTAATATGTTTTATTTTGTTTTTAGTTCAGTTGAGAGTAAGTTAAATCAATTATGTACATTTAAAAGCTAGAGGTAATTTATTCTCGGGTAATTTTTAAAAAAGCTAGCGTGGTTTATTCAGTGTAAAATTGTTGTCATTGGTTGAAAATAAAAATTCACGAAATGTCATTGATCTATAATATATGAGGGAAATAATCAGCTATAATGTCCCAAGAACGTGGATAATACGAAATAATTTTATCAGTTTTCGTGAGCACGTTGCTTGGTAATATCCCGATGCCCTAGGCGGTGGGATATTAGACTAGTATTACTATGAGAAGATGCCAGGGCGGAGCCAAAATGCGCGAATATTTTTACCAGTGGCATAGCTTTATCTGGGGTATAGGGATGTGTAATTGCAATAAAAGTTTCGCGGTCAAGGAACTGTGAAAATGGAGTAGATTAAAACTTGCCAACTGTTACGAGTAACCTTTGTTCAGGAGAAGTGTAAGAATAGTAAGTTCTACTAAACTTTGCCTAATAAAGTTGTTTTATTATTATTATTATCGTCGCCGCCGCTCTACTGCAGGGCACCGCCGCCACTGGTGTTGACATTGAATGTCACGTAATTCTTTCTCATTGGCTTAGAATGATGGAGTGCACAAACTCGTTTCTGCGCATATTTTTTGCTAGCATCTTCTCATAGTAATACTACGTTACCTAAAAGCAACGTGCTTGAGGAAGTTGTGATAAAATTATGGGCTATTTATCAGCGTTCGAGGGGCATTCGCACAGAAAATTTTTTACAATTTATTTTATTTATTTTTATCTAATTCATAATTTCTGGTGCCGCAAAAGTCCAGATGAACTTTTTACTTTTAATTTTATTATATGGTATGTTTTCCTCTAATTTATCCTTTGTTTATCAACTCGTTATTTGTAGTGCAATCCTAGGGAGATTTTCAGTATAATGTTATTCTGATTGGTTGTTTCCGCACACGTGATTAGAAATGGGCGAATTTAATAGGATTTCTATTTAAGCAACAAATTTTCAGCTATAATATCCCTAGGACATTGATAATGTACGAGATAATTTTATGACAATCGAAAGCACGTTGCTTGGTAATAGCCTGACGCCGAAAGCGGAGAGCTATTACCAAGCAACGTGCTTGAGATTGTCATAAAATAATGAGGCATTTGTCAATATCAGGGAGATATTCGGTCAGAAAATTTTCTGAAAAAATAAAATCAAAAAGTCACAACACAACAAAAGAATTATTTATTTATTAAAAGTACAGTTGGTAAAGATAGAGTTACTAAAACTTAACGCAGCATTAGATTGGTTAAAGTTAAATAATTTTATTGTCATAGTGATTCAAAATTTCCCTGAATGGTGTTATCAGAGTAATGTTGTTCTGATTGGTTGTTTCCGCACACGTGATTAGAAATGAGCGAATTTAATAGGATTTCTATTTGAGCTAAATATTTTCATTTTAATTTTGTTAACACAAAAAAATGTAGTAAGTAGGTACCTATACCTACCTACTACTTGGCACATCTAACTTTCCTCCTGAACCACAGATTAGGAATGACAGATACGACAGTTGAAAAGAGACATGATTTTCGAGAGAGAGATAAAGTACGTTACCCGTTTAAATGTCCAGCCCAATGAAATGTAATATAGAGTTCAGTGCTCGAGCTGGGTAGGTTAAGTTTGTTTTTGTTAGAAATATTTGGTCGTGCTTGCATGCAGCTGTAACATTGAAATTATTTGAAAGCTGTTTATGTCCGTCCGTCCATCCGTCCGTCCATCCGTCCGTCTGCCCGTCACGTTTCTTGTAAGCACTTAAGAGATAAAAGTCCGGTTGTATTGAAATTTGGAAAGTAAGTTAGTGTCAGCTAGAGGAAGAACCCTATTGTTTTTAAAGAAAATCAAGTAAATATGAAAGTTATTAATCATTTAATTTAAAAAAATATGTTTTCTTAATTTTTGTCGCTTGTACTAAATAGAAATCTTGCGAAATGTTACGTCTATATATTTTTTTTTTGTTTATGCATTTTATTGATATTTCATAATAATATATCTAATGAGTTGAAATATGATTCTAGAAAGATATATATCACAGACATTCAATTTTCGTAACAATATGTGATGGTCCAGTGGCTAAAATTTTACCTTGCAATCCACGTTTAATACACATGTTAACGAGATGGTACGCAAGGTCTACTCCATGTCCAGGACTCTGTATCCGTTCCTGGCAAGGAGTAGTGGACTCAACAGGACTAATAAAAAGTTGTTGTACACAATGGTAATCAAGCCGGCCATCACATACGCGGCGCCGGTGTGGTGCAGCATCCCTGCCACGACAATGCGGAAACTAAAAGTTTTAGAACAAAAATGTATGCGCCTCATTTCAGACTCCGATAGATACACCTTCCTCAAAGATTTCTATGCAAGTTGCCACCCCACTAGCGGACTACAAGAAACATCTCAAAAATTCTATCGGTTCAAGCTGGACGATAGCCTGCTTACCCGCAACATTACCCGTATCAGACAGCATAATACCATACTTTTTGATATAAGACACACCCTACCATACCAGGCGTTGCCTATCTTCCGGCAACTTCTCTAGCCACACTTCCTTCTACGATAACTTACCCCCACTCTTACTCTTATTTTTCCTCCTAAGTTTACATCTTTCCAGTCTCTCCTTCTTCCCCTTTATGTTTGTACAATTTTGTTATTTTTGTTCCTTTTTTGTCTCTCTAGATCCCCCCTAGGCCGAAAACTTACCTAAATCCTAATTTTTTAAACCACAATTTTATTTCCACCCTACCTTCCTTGTCGGCGATCAGACCACAAGGTCGTCATTTGTTCGAACGGGTTTTTTCGTTTAGTTTTGTTCCCCGTATCAACAATCAAAATTACGAAGTCCGCTCGCCTACGATTTTAGTGTTTTCAGTGTTGTGTTTATTTTTCAGTTACTTTTAGGTCCGTGTGGACACATCAAAAATTCTAATCTAGTTTTCAAGTCTGCCTGTGGCAGACAGGAGCTTCTAGCCTCCCACCTCGAATTTTCTTCAAAGCCGAACTGGACTTACCCTGCCCAGCGTCACACCCACCTCGGCGATGTTTGCCGTGGTTGTCTGGCTGGCTCCGGGCTAGGATTCGGCGAAGCACATATATTGAACTTAAACTTTAAATAAAATATTCTCTCTCTATCTCTCTGCAATCCAAAGATCGTGTGTTCGAATCCCACGCAGGTTGGATATTTTTTTTTCAATTTTTTCTCATATATTTTTTTTCACAATAAAGTTGGTGTCACAAAATTTGGAATGTCCAAAAACTAACATTATTTACAAGAAAACTGCGAAGAGTATCCTATAGAATGTGTAACAATTATATAAAAAAACTCAATAAATCAGTGTACCTAATAAAGAAGCGCGCGAGGAAGCGCGAAAAAATTTAAAAATAAGAAAAATAAATTTTTTTGGGAAAGAGTAGTCTAATTCTGTTATCAACAATTCATCTAAAGTAGATTTATAATATAGATAAAGCACAAGTATATTGGTCAATCCATATTGTAAACCAAAAATTTTTACTCGAAAACTGTGTTTTAGAAAGTTAAAATTTTGCACTTACTATCATTACATTACACATTTTTTTTCCGCCAAGGCAAATTTCACTATGGTTACACGGCTATGCCCTTAAACCGAGATATAATCATAACAAATTTAAAAATTGGGTAAGAAAAATGTAGACGCATAAAACAGCAAAATGCATATAATAAGTATACTGAAATTAATAAACATTATAATAATTAATATAATGTATTAAAATACAATATACAACTTTTAAGTTGAAACTAATATATTCACAAACATTATAAAAACCATTTTTAAGTAACATATATGATTATGACACGAACATTTTGATATTAGAGTCTCCCTACGAGATATATCTGTGACACTCTCTATGTATTTTGCTCATTTAGTCAAATCAAGTCTCATATCTAGGAAAAATATTTTTAATTTGTAATTCAATCACTGCTATCGGCACTCAAAAATACAATGAAAGGAGTAAAAAGATTTAATGTCTGCAAGTCTGAAAATCGACTTCAGGACATAATAAAAATTATTTTTATCTGGACCGTGTGGTCAGCAGCCGATTGATTCTGAAGTTTAATGGCTGTAAGTGAGTTAAGAAAGTGGCGAAATTGCATGCGACGTTTGAATCCTTTTCTATAAGATTTGGCAAGAAGTTCTTGCACTTAGCTTTTATTTATTTCCTGGACACGAACCTTAAAAGTTCTTATCCCCTTTCTGATCCATTAAACAGTAAGTTAAAGAAAGAGAGACAGAGCGCTGTTTTACTTGCTGGACTACATTTACATTTTTTATTCTCCACGAAAAGAAGTCATTGGTCGAAAAATTACTCCCGTTAAAGTATTATTCTGTTAAAATGGTAAAGCCTTGTATAATTTTCTTGAACTCAAGAAAGTTCAAATGATTCTCTGCACGAACTTCCTAGAAGTTAAAGCGAAAATTGTACTTAATGCCCGTGAAAAGAGAGTTTATATTTATATCGTGATTATAACTAAACGGATTACTTTATTTCGTCTTAAAACTTAGCAAAGTACATTGTAATAAAAATAAACAGCTTAGTTAATAATGGCAATTCCGGTATTCAGTAGTCCATGTCAATGATTCAGGAGCGTGTACATTGGGGTGGTCCAAAAATGTATATCAAAATATGAAATGTTCCCTACAAACATTGTCTATTATTGTTTATTTGTCGCATATTCATGATTTATTACCATTTATTAGGTCTCTTGCCATTTTTTATAAAAAAAAAATTAAAAATTTTAGTGAAATAAACTCTTCTGCACAAAAAGGATCAGACATAGGCTTATTTTTAATACTTTTGATTAGTACAAAATGTGTCACATCTAAATATATATAAACTGAAACAAAAATGTCAACTGATAAATCCTCTAATTAAAAATTAAATTGATGGCTAGTAGTTGAAAGATTCGAATTTCAATGTTACATCACTGAAAAGGTCATACTCAGATAAGATAATGAATTTGCCTCAGCACGAAT
Organism: Rutpela maculata; assembly: GCA_936432065.2. NCBI lineage: Eukaryota > Metazoa > Arthropoda > Insecta > Coleoptera > Cerambycidae > Rutpela > Rutpela maculata. Next base: position 79,286,365 of record OW386286.2, on the reverse strand, counting down.
GATGCTTATTTTTTTTGCTTGGGTTATTATCAATTACTACAATTTTGCCACATTTCAGCTCTTAATATTAAACCGTTTTTGAGTAAAAAAAATCGAAAATAATTTTTATCTATTGAACGGCAAAACCGATTCAAACAACATTTCAACCAATTACAGATACTACTGAAATATAAACGTGTAATAAATTAGAACATAATCTGACAACGGGAACATTGAAAAAAAATTCATTAATTTTTCTGGATTTTTTTAACCCCCTTTAAGTTTTTTTTACCAATTTTTTTAGGACAGTTTTTTACCACATAATTTTTCCAAAGCGATCGAATGGATTCTTGGTACTTGAAAAGAATAAAATATTTGAGGTTGGGAACTTTATTTCTCTAACTCGATATTTTATTAATGTTAAAATTTTTGTTAAAAAAATAAGGGCTTTTAAATATAAAGGACTTGACTTTTGTCATTTCGGATTTTTTTCAAATCGATGAACTTTGATGAATAATATATATTTTTTTAAATTAGGGATTAGAAATTATTATCCCAAGATGCTATGAAAAAAATATAATTTTAGTATCAGCGTATCATAATTAAAAAAAAATAAGTAAAAAAGGATATTTTTTTTTTTACTGATAATACCGATTTCAAAAAAATTAGAAATTATAGAATACTATCCCAAGATGCTACAAAAAAATATGATAATTTTAGCATCAGCGTTACATTATCATAATTAAAAAAAAAATAAAATAAAAAAACAGTTTATTTTCTTTAAGGACCTTCTACTGATATTAACGATTTAAAAAAAATAGGGATTGCAGAATTCTATACCCAGATGCTACAAAAAAATATGACAATTTTAACATCAACCTACCATAATTTAAAAAAATAAAAGAGAATATATTTTTTTCAAGTACCCATTTGATCGCATTAAACTAATTACGTGTGATAAAAAGCCATCCTAAATAAAAATTGGTAGTTGTGCCGAAATTTTATAGGGTTTAAAAGAAATCCAGAAAAATTCATGAATTTTTCTTTCAATGATCCCGTTGTTACATTTTGTTCCAATTTGTTCCACGTTTATGTTCTGATAGTATCTATAATTGATTAAAATTTTATTTGAATCGGTTAGGCCGCTCAATAGATAAAAATTACACAGTTCTACAAAAAAAAAAAAAAATCTGCTCCAAGGACTAAACCTATCATACCTTAAGTATTTTTGTGTGCTGAATCCGAATTTTCAATTTAAAAAATTCTCTACCGCGTAGATTTCGAGTAAATGTTAAAAATTGTCAAAGTACGATTTTTTGAGAATAAAAACAGGGATTTACTCAAAATCTACGTAGTAGAAAATGTTTTAAATTGAAAATTCAGATTCAGCACACAAAAATACTTAAGAGGAGACAACGCCAATCACAAAATCTCATCGGTAAAGATAAAAAGCTGAAGTGGGTTGAAGGGTATGCAGTGTGGCTATTATAGGGCATCTGCACGTGACGTCACAGCTAACCTCAAAAATATGTGTTTCTTTAGGTTTAAGAGTATTACGCAACTAAAATTTAATTCAGTGTAATGCTTATGAAGTTCTAAATACTTTGTCCTAATAAGATAGGACTCTTTTTGTAGGTTGGAAATCTAACCTGTAAGTCTATTTTTATTAATCAACAATGTTGAAAAATTATTTACGTGAATTTTTAAATATTTGCTTGGAGCCAGTACGGCTCCATGCTAAAAATGCGTATACAAATATTAAAAATGAGAAAAATTTAAGGTTATGTAGGTTACATGATGCAGATGCTGAGGTAGGTGGCACCATCTATTAAAAAGCAATGTACTAAAAGTCTTGACTGGGAAAAAGCAGTTTTTAGCCAAACGGCTGGCGTTATTATACTGAAAAAAAGATATTATTGTAATTAAATCAATACTACATTTCTATTGAAGAAAGTTTTTAGCTAAAATTTGTTTACGAAAATTTCTGTTCACACTTCGTAATAAACCAATTTTAGCTAAAAACTTTCTCCAATAGAAATGTAGTATTCATTCACTTATATTGCAAGAATATCTTTTTTTCAGTTTAATAGCGCCAGCCGTTTTGCTAAAAACTGCTTTCTCCCAGTCAAGACTTTTAGTACAGTGCTTTTTGATGGTGCCACCTACAGCAGCATCTGCATAATGTAACCAACATAACCTTAAATTGTATGTTTTTCAAGTTTATTCTCATTTTTAATGTTTGTATACGCATTTTTAGCTTGGAGCCGTACTGGCTCCAAGCAAATATTTAAAAATTCACGTAAGTAAATAATTTTTCAATATTGTTGATTAATAAAAATAGACTGCTAATTACAGGTTAGATTTCCAACCTACAAAAAGAGTCCTATTTTATTAGGACAAAGTATTTAGAACTTCATAAACATTACACTGAACTAGATTTTAGTTGAAAATACCGGAACAAGCCAGAAATCTTAACTAGAGGAAGCATTATACTCTTCGCCGATTTACTGAGAACTTTTTATATTGTAATGAAGTTATTTTTCCGATGTTAAAATGCTTTTAATTTCTACTGTACTTCGCTACTAACACCGCTTACATTCGAATATTTATTACGAATATTTATTTGAAATTAATCACTGTGCTACCGACCTTCGCATATTAGCGAAACTAAGACTGAATATATTAAGCCGTGATTCTATCTTGGGTAGACAGTATACCTGCTAGGATTTGGGAAGGTTTCTCAATTATGAATTAATTACCAAAATAGATACGCGTGGCGCTAACAGTGCAGTCATCACAAGCGCGACGTTCCCTTGGTCAGAGCACCATTTCAGTAAAACATTACCGCTCCAGACTCGACCCACTAAAATACGCCAATTGACCGCTAGCATTACCGTACCGCCTTCCATTCAGGTAAAACTCAAATAGCAAACATCGTTACTATTCTGAGCCACCGTTTTCTTATCAGAAGTTCCTGTTCAACATAAATTAATGCCTAAACGAGATTATTTAAAAATCATTTCTGTTAAAAGAATAAAATATAATTTCCGATTTTTGCACCGCCAAAGTATTTAAAAACAGTTATAAAGTATCACATTCCCAAGGTTCGTATTCAAGCGACTATGTGAAAGAAATTGTTGGTTGTTTTTGTATAACCGTACCTGATAAAAAGGGCATAATAAATATTTCAAGGAAATATCAATAAGGTAGTTCTTTTTATTCAATTCATTTTAACTTGAACCGTTGCTAAAATTTTACCGAGTTAAAATAAAACCTGACATTTTGCTGGAGTGACAAAAATCCGTTTTGAGTATATTTTATTTTGTTTTTATCACAGCTTTACAAATTAGAGTAAAATCTGTAATTTCCATGAATTTTATAAAATTTGTCATAGTCCGGGGACTTTTGGTCGGAAAACCTGAAAATCCGTGAAAATTTATTGTAATAATTTTGTTACCAACGCCATTTTGTTTGAACGCTGATAAGATACCGCTTGGCAGATAGCATGAACGCGCTACCACTGCACTTTCACTTAATACCGAGACTTGAAGAATTTGGCAAATTCATACCGATTCAGTTAAATGTAACTTCACTAGTCAAATTTCCAGAACAAAGTAAAATAATAGAATTATTATTGGTACGTTCGTCTGTCTCCGTTATTTGCGTACATCGATAACCGTTTATTTAATTGTTGCTGTATTACAATCTACTTTATGTAGTTTTGCCAGATTCTTTGCTTTCTTTGATGCATGAATTTTTACTATAAATATTTGCTTTCTATTACCTGCTATTTGAGCACTGCCTGTTTTTACCGATTAATAGTATTTTTTTTGCTTACTGTTTGCCGCTTCCTTTCATATCGCTTATCAATTTTTTTTTTGCTACCGCTGCCACATTCCTGTATTAACTTTTTATAATTACCTGCTTGAGTATCGCTTAATTAGCACTGCTAGTAGTAGTCAATCGTAACCTAGTAAGTAAATAATCTACGACCTTCCCCCCTCCGATCTAGTCAGCCGTATAACCTTATGTATATATTGTAAAATGGAACATTTCTAAGCTTTATAAAAGACAAACTCCTTATGAGTATCTCTGACTTTTGATTGTATTTTTTTTTTATTTATTTTATTGTTGATATATGTTTCATATTTTAATAAACTTTGTTATGTACCGAATTCTGTGTTTCACTGTTGAATGTGAGAGAGAATCTAATCTACCGTTTTGACCTCTGGACGTAACCGTTTCTTCACTGAGTTTATCCCAGCCCTACTGTAACAGGCTGTGTTAAGAGGCTAGTGTGGGACCTTTTCCCCACGTAAAAATTGAAGTTGATCTCGACGCTAAAGTGACGCTTCCACTTGTTTATGCGCTAGAAAACTGGGAGAAAGCACGTCACAATATAATTGTTACACATTCTATAGGATACTCTTCGCAGTTTTCTTGTAAATAATGTTAGTTTTTGGACATTCTAAATTTTGTGTGATTTTGTACCAACTTTGTTGTGCAAAAAAAATATACGAAAAATAAAATTTAAGAAAAACACCCTAGCAAGGATTCGAACACAAGACCTTTGGATTGCCAGACAAAACAATCAATCAATCAAACAATATCAAGTTTATTAAAATTAGAGTACATGCATGTGCTTCCCCGGAATCTGTCCCGGAGCCAGCCAGACAACCACGACGCGCAGCGTCGTGGTGGGTGTCGGACTGGGCGGGGCAGGTCCGGTTTGGATAAAGCTGAGTGTAAAAGGTTAAAACTCCTTCCTAAGAATAAAGCTTAAAATTAACAATTTCGATAAATAATAGTACACAAAAATACTTAAAAAATTATTAAAATTAGCACTTTTAAAAAACTAGGGGTTTCGCGCACAGACGAACACTTTGGAATTTTGATTGCTGACACGGGAAAACAGAACTCAACGAAAAAACCCGTTCGAAGCAATTCCACCCTGGTCTTCCTGTCAGGAAAGTGTGGTGGATGAAGGTGTGGTTTAAAATATTTGGATTTTTAGAGAATTTTTGGGCCAGACGGAATTTAGAAACAAAATGGACAAAAGAACAAAAAGGACAAGAACAAAATTGAACAAAACTAAACAGAGATAAAGAAGAGGGGGTTGTAAACTTACAAAGGCCAGACAAAACTTCAGCCATTACACCATCGACACATCACTACACAAACTGAATGTCTATGATATACATATATCATTCGATTATTATATTTCAACGAATTAGATATATTATTATGAAATACATATATATCTATTAGTAAAATTTATAAACGAAAAAAAATACAGAATAAAATTTCGTAACATTTCTATTTACTGTACAAATGACAAAAATTAAGAAAATATATATTTTTTAATTTAAATTATTAGTAACTTTTTTATTTACTCTAACGCTAACCTACTTTCCAAATTTCAATACAATCGGACTTTTCTTTCTTAAATTATCGTGCTTACAAGAAACATGATGGACGGACGGACGGACGGACGGACGGACATTTTGAAAGTTGTTCAGAATTCGTTCACTAACATAATGATATGAAATTTTTTTCTCTACGAACGATATTTACTGATTTAGAAATGTGCCGATCAAATACAATATTCTCTTCGTTTTTGCGAAGAGTATAATAACAGCTGAGTAATACTCTTAAACCTTAAGAAACACATATTTTTGAGGTTAGCTGTGACGTCACGTGCAGATGCCCAATAATAGCCACCCTGCATACCCTTCGCCCCACTTCAGCTTTATCTTTACCGATGGAACTTTGTGATTGGTGTTGTCTTCTCTTAAGGCATGATAGGTTTAGTGCTTGAAGCAGATTTTTTTTTGTAGACCTGTGTTATTTTCGAAAATTTTCGATTTTTTTTATTCGAAACCGGTTTAATGTTGTGGGCTGAAATTTGGCAAAATTGTATTTGATATTAATAGCAAACTAAGCAAAAAATATGAGCGGGGGCAAATTCACCCATCTTACCGGACTATGGCCTTCAAAAAACATTTCATTATTTTATTTGTTAAACTACAGTGTTAAATTGATGGCAGTTAAGAATTCGTAAAAAGTCGTTCCATTGTGTTCTATCCAACTGTAGAGGAAATGCCCAAATCATGAGGAAAACAAACAAATATTTGTTAAATATTTTCACTACTTGTATGTAATGAATTGAACAAATTTTTTTTTATTCCTGTAAAGAAGTTATATTATTTTGCTTCATTTTGATTTTCTTATGTTTATTTTAATCTTAGATACGTATTACGTGAGTCAAAAACATAGCATGTAAACATGAAACACGATATAACTTGACAACTAGCGAGAATTTATGGCCTCAGGACGTCATTTTGGAAAATAGCCACAATCTTGAATACTAAGTGAAATTCTTCCGAATGCTTCTCCTTCCTAAAACATTGTCTTAGGTTTCAGCTACAACTGTGCGCAACAGCAGTTCATATTTAAAAAATGCAGCATGTTAACCAAATTTGTCTCGTATCATCTCAGTTATTGAGGTGGTTTAAACCTTTAAGGTACGGACATGAAGATGCTACGTCGCAAGAAGTGAAGCTTGCAGTCTCAGTCAATTCATCGAACAATCGTTTCCGCGATACTAAGTGGATATGCTAGAAAAGTTTATCAATCAGTGTTCGATTTAGTCTCTCCGGTGTTTGACGTGCTTCTATCGCATTTCATGAAAATAATTTCGATTTCTACAGTGTGTCGTCTTTTGCTTGGAATCACCCTCATAAAAAATGTATTTTAGAACCAATGTAGATAGGGTTTGTTTTAAAACGTAGATCTCTGAAAAGTGCATTCTTGTGATACATTCAAGCGACAGCGGACCATGGAAGTGCAAGCTAGCCTTCCTCTCTACTGCCATGTAAAACCAAACTATTTTGTTTCGACGTGAACATGCCGGTAGACTTCGATATAAATTGCTAGGATAAACTGCTGGTAGCATCCCTGGTATATGCGCTGTATTTTACAAATTGATATCTTCGATGCATTGACTGAAACTGCGACATGAACTTCTAGCTGCATGTCCTAGGTACGAACACGCCGAAGGTGCTAGGCAGCTAGAAGTTCAGGCCGCAGTTTCAGTAGATGCATCAAAGCCATCAATTTGGGAATCAAACCTGTACATTTAAATGTGACCGCACATACTGAGGCTACTAGCAGGGTGAACTGCTGCTAGCATTCTCGGCATGTTCGTGCCCTTAGATTTTCTCCACTAAATATGTATTAGTTTTCGCGTAATCTTGTTTACGAAAATGATAATCGATCTTTAATCATGCAGCGTTATATCCCAATTGTAAAAAAGAAAAATAGTATGACAAAGTAACATACCGTAAGGAAGTAAGAGCCGTTCAAAATTTAATTTACAGTAATCACCGACGATTTCGTTCTGTCAAGCGCAACTGTAGGAGGTTTTCATTACCATTTGAAAACCAAGTAAATTGCGAGTTCTCTTTCATGTTAGGGTTGCACTTTACTTAATTTCTAGTTTTAATTATTAATAACTTGACACTGCGAGTAGACGAGTACTTTGATGGCGAATTGATGAAAGTGGAATAACTATTTTAACGGCACTATTACTCCGTTTATCACGTGATTAAAAACGTGTTTTAGTGTTTGTGGCTTTATTAAAGTATGTTGCTGTGTTTTGATTTTTCTTTTTAATATTTTATATTTATGCACTGTAATGATAATAATTTCTCTGGAGATTTATTACGGTTATGAGAAATTTAAATCCTAATATAAATACATCAAAGAGCGCAATGAAATACGTAATGAAGATGCTGATATAGTCGGAGCAATGAATCTTTGAACTATTTTATTTGAACTAAGCTGTTAAAGGATGGCGATGATATCATAGCGTAGGTGGGGCAAATTTATTATTAAAATAATAATTAATACTATTATTATTAATATAATTACTGCTAATAAATTGGACTAGACTAGACATGAAGAATCAGATTGGCATTAACAGTAGACTCAATTAGAACAAAAAGCCAGATTTCTAACTTGCCACGGTATATTGAATTAATTGCATTACGAAGAATAAACAATTCGTGCGCCACTAACGATTGAATCACGAGACCGATGCGCTTTTACGTAGTCCAGATGTACACGTTACCATACTCTCAAATCTAACGCGCAGGACGAGCGTACGTAGGTCGTAGACTATGGAAGACATACATCCTTATTCCATTCCAGGAAGTTCGATTGCAAGGAGTGAGACGCCAATATACAAACGACTGTCGTTGATTGCTACCTGCATTAGTGACGTCAGTTCAAAGATCCATTGCTTGGACTATATATTTCTAGAACCACTAAATAGTACAGTATATAAAGGTAAAAATTATGTAAAATTTAGGAACAATATCAGTAATTAATATTTTTCTTTATAGGTTATTACTGTCATCTTCGGTTTCTATATGGTCCGGACACTTGCTCTTACCCTCAAGGGGTAATAGCCACTCCTATATTTAGATGTTTTTTATTTAAGAAAATATTAATGATTTGCAATTGCAATTTATATATGTTCCGTCATAAAAATATTCTAACTCCGATCCTGTGTTCACGAAATTAATGTAAAATAAACATTTAAGTCAATCTACTGCCATTAGCCCTAAAGTATCAGGTGCTTTCGTAAGATATCGTGTCCTATCTAGCAGCGATGCAATACAGAGACACTTTTACGAATTCCAGCACGAGCCCTTGACTATTAGAGACATTGAGAAACTACTTGCAAAATTTCATTGTGTAGTTATTACGTCCGTGGGTGTATGGGTTCCGGTCCAAGTTTGTTAAATAATGATGTACATTTTACTATTTTAATCGCTACAAACCTGATACCCAACTACTGGACTTGATTTTGTAGCTTTTATAGTGAATACGTCGATATTCCTGTACTTATTGTAAGTAAATAAACATTTATCTTATTCCAATTGTGACCAACGGTGAATTGCGGTTTATAAGGGCTACATTCTCTTGATTTTCTTCATACATCATAGCTGTTGACGGCGTCTCGGCGTCCTTCATAAGATGTCCAGTGCGGTTCAGTTTAGGTACACCTTTTTGTAGAGTTGTTATAACTTTCTTTTGAACAGGTAAACGGAATTGCTTCCGTAAGTGCGTCATATTTTTCCATCTTCCATAAAAAACGTATGTAGCTAGTTTCTTGTACAATGCATGTTATAGTATTATTATGTGTACAAGCACAATTTTCTTGTACAGTTTAGTTAAGTTTACTAATATGCCTCTGGTTTCCGTTCATTAGTAATGTCTATTTACTTATTCATACAAATTTATTTATTGTTTTAATAGTATTAAAACTGATGGAACGTTTGTTGTTAGTAATCTTTTATTAAATTCGGAGACGAATAGTTTGCCAAAAATCATAGCATTATGTTTTTATAAATTACCTTTTATAATTGCATTATGTCTGTCTCTCGCTGTGTACTGTATATTTTGAATAAATTGTTTCGTAGAATTGTAAAATCGTAAGTTTTATTTGCCCACACTGAGATGTCTTGTTTGCTCTACGTATATATTTTAAATAAATTTTGTAATTCTTAAATAGCGACTTTTATTTGTAGTATTTTTTGGCTCTGCCATATAGCAAAAACGTTTGTTATATTGTTAGCGTCTTTGACATAAGTGCCATAGTTTCTGAGATATTCAACATTTAAACTAAATACTTATAAACGTTCAGACGCCATCTTTATATTTCCAGATCTCCGAAACAATTGATTCTAAAAAAACTAGAAAAAAAAACGAAATTCATCCTCAATTTAATAGTTTTTTTATTCTTCTTTAGAATGTTTTCGCCCAATGCAATACTTTTCGAGTTACTCAACTAAAGTCGCTTTGAAATAAGTCTTTTTTAAGTTTAAAATCCAAATTTTCAAGTCGTTATAACTTAAAGACTATCAACTTATATAACAAGTGGCATAGAACCTTTTTTTTTAAATACTGATACTCTTTGAGCTTCAATGTTGTTGTTTTCTTTTTCTTGGTGCCACGTCCTGAAAAGAGGTGATATCCACCTCTAAAAATTAGCAAGCGCCCACATAATATAGAACTTCTCTTTGGTGCATTTACTATTAAGTGGCCAAAAATTAAGGAAAACTAATTCATAAGACATTATTCCGATGTTAAAACTTGTAGTTACTGTACTAAAATATTACAAATACATTTGTAAATAGGGATGCTGGCTAAAAATATGTGCTAAGCTAATGTCTACCTTATAAAGACAAAATGGAACTAGCATGCCTTTGTGCTTAAAATAGAAATGAATGAAACAAAATTTTTCAAACTAATAACACATTGGGCATATGTGCTAAGCTCACGCGAGATATGGCTTTTCCTCTCAGCTTTTTAGTTAATTAAATTATAAATAAGGCAAATATTCCGAGTGCTAATTTATAAGCCTATAATTAAAGCTCGGGATAATATTCTATGTTCAAACTATGAACTGACAGTGGCATAATCCCCCAGGGATTCGAATACTCACCCTTAAAAACTTATTTAAATCATCGTTTTTCTTGAGGTTTAAAATAAGCAAAACAACGAAATTATCTGGGAATTGGACTAAAATTTAACTCAATGTGTCACTTAAATGGTGTATATTGAAATGGGCACTAAACTTTACAATGAGGTATTTTCAGATTTTTCAATTTGGAAATCGAAAACTTGAAGATAAAAATAAGAAACCCGCGTTTTTTTTTTCTTTATTTTCATTTAAACTGAAAAATAAATAAGTTAAACTTTCATGACATCAGCAAATGAAAATAGAGTGTGGAGTATAGTTATTTTTTAGAGTATAATATTTTTAGGTGTGAATCTGATCATACGGATATCATAAAAGGATTTATCTAGCAGTAGTGGAGGACCATTAGTTTTATTTAGGAACTGGTCAGTAGAGCACCGATTTTAATGTTCTTTTTTTAAATGTTGGATTTTCAAAATGCTAAAACCCCTAAAATTCAAAAATTTTCGCTTTTTATTTTATTCATTAATTTTTTAAAAAATTTTTTATTTAAAAATTTTTTAATAATATTTTTTTTACTTTGAAATTTTTATAGATACAAAAAAGAACTATAAAGAACTTTTCTGTATCTGATAAAAATACTTACCTTTAATTTGAGGCTAGTCGCTGTATCTTAAAAATTGACTGAGTTATGATTGTTTAAAATATGTACAAATTTCGACACTTTTTGGACGATCGCAAGCCGCGCTCATTTTTCGCTTATATCTTAAAAATTATAACATTTAGAGAAAAAAATCAAATCAAACTTTTTAAAGTACGTCTTATTATCTTTAAAAATAACGAAGTTATGATGAATTCTTTATAAAAAAAAGTCGGATACGTGAAATTCAGTGAACATTACATATTTGGAGTAATCTTTGTCAATAAAATAATATACCGGGTGTTAACGGAATCGATAGACAAGCCATAGTTTTGAAAAATTTTGAACTTATAATTTATAATGATTCCCGTAGCGGAGCACGGGCATCTTGATTGTCCCATTTCAAGAATAGAAAATAATAACAACAAATATAGACATCAAAAGAAAGAAAATATCTTCGGCAATAAGATCCTTAATTCTTATTTTTATTTTATAAAAGTTACACCTGTTACAAAATTGGTAAATTTAATACATACAATTTTCTACTCCGACCTTTTTCTCGAATTTCGTGAAAACAATAAGTAAATTGTTATTATTATAAAAAATCCGACATAACATCTGAAAGTAGACCATTCAAGCTTTAATTATTTATTTATGTAACAAAATTTTAACATCTTATTTATTAACTACGTTAGCGTCATTTGAAGTTTAATTTATGAGAGGCGGAAATTTATTTTTTATTTGATTTATGTCGTTCAGGTTTTTTGTATTTTTTTTTCACTTCATGCATACTATAACTTAGTATTTCAAGAAGAGGCTCCTATAATATGAAGTCGTTTAATGAAAAAATATAGGAATGACAGCTGTTTGACTAAAATAAGTGACAAGTTTCATATCTCGGAACTTGATCTATTAATAGTTAATAATTTAAAAAGCTTTTTTTAAAACAAATATATAAATCAATTATATGATAATATAGACTTTAAATTGTTTTTGATTTTTGTATCAAATGATTGGGGTTGGAAATTGTCAAATTAGCGCCTGAAAATTTATTAAAAATAGTATTTTGAAAATGATAAAAGAGATTTCCGTCAATGTTGCGAATGTAAAAAACTGGATTGCACTGCACCTCAGCCCAGAGAGCAGCGGGAAGGCGAGTACTAACTGTAAATTGATTGTCCTAATTGATGAAGACGATGATTTTGATGAAAATGTATAGAGCAGCGATTTAGTAAGTCTATCGTGTCGTTTTTTTTTTGGCGTAGAACCAGGTCAAACATGTTAGATTCCTTTGAGTATGTCACCGGGCATATGAAATCATATTTTACGACATTTTTTTGTGGTCTCGAACTTTTTAAATCAATAAAATGTGGAAAAAATGTATTTTTAAAGAAAATTTTTTTTTTTTTGTTTCCACCGCCATATCTTTAAGACTATTAAAGGTACCAAAATGTGTTTTGTGTCAAATTACAGCACACACTGTAACGCTTTTACCAATATAAACGGCACAATTCGCATTTTCATTTCTCTAAAAATCAGATAAACTAAAAATATATATTTTATGTATTGAAATCTTCACCAATCGATAAACTTTTTTATTTTTGAAAATATTTACATACATGCAGCGAAGAAAATAAAGCCTAATAATCACAAAAGTTTTTGAAATAATATATTTTTTCCTAAAGTGTACCATTTGGCAACAGCGATATTTTTATCAGCGCTAAATGCGACATTGGGACGCAATTAATACACTTCGCATGCAGGGTTGGTCAGATTAGGCCCGGTGCAAATTGAACCCAGCACACGCACAAGCCGAACCCAACCCACCCGTGGGTCATTCTGTGAAACACAGATACGCATACCGCGCCGCATACTAAACTCAGCCCACGCCGAGTCCACTCAGTCACTACCCAGCCGTGGACGAGTTTGTAGGCCCGGCGCAAATTGAACCCAGCACACACATAAGCCACACGTACCCACGCTCACTTCATGGTGTACCCACGGCCACGCATATGCCCCGCACCGCATATTGAACCTAAGTTCAACCCAATTTAGTCAAGCCAATCCATCCCAATGGAGGCGTCTACATGAATGCTACTTATCGATCTGGATTCTGAATCCGAGGAAGATATAGCTGTTTTACATTTATTAACAACTAAACAGAAACGTAGACGAAACAGATATTTTCGTGAGAGAAGTACCCATGGAGAGTTTAAATTGTGCCATTCCTGACGATGTGTTCAAAAAACCTTTTCGGCTCAGCAGGGACCAACTTAGAGAAATACATGATTTAATAAAAGAAGATATTAGAGGAGGAGAGTGCAATGCATAAAAACCTATTGGAACTGAAGAAAAATTATCCCCGTGCCCACGAAAACTGTACGAGGTGTACAAACTTGTCCACGGCTGGGTAGTGACTGAGTGGACTCGGCGTGGGCTGGGTTTAATATGTGGCGCGGTATGCGTATCTATCTGTGTTTCACAGAATGACCCACGCGTAGGTTGGGTCTGGCTTGTGCGTATGCTGGGTTCAATTTGCGCTGGGCCTATATCTCGTACAGTTTTCGTGGGCACAGGGATAATTTTTCTTTAGTTCCAATAGGTTTCTATGCATTGCACTCTCCTCCCCTACTATCTTCTTTTATTAAATCATGTATTTCTCTAAGTTGGTCCCTGCTGAGCCGAAAAGCTTTTTTGAACACATCGTCAGGAATTTCCTGGCACAATTTAAACTCTCCATGGGTACTTCTCTCACGTAAATATCTATTTTGTCTACTTTCTGTCTGGTTGTTAATAAATGTAAAACAGCTGTATCTTCCTCTTCGGATTCAGAATCCAGATCGATAAGTAGCATTCATGTAGATGACTAAGTTAGGTTGGGTTGAACTTAGGTTCAATATGCGGTGCAGGGCACATACGTGGCCGTGGTACACCGTGAGGTGAGCGTGGGTACGTGTGGCTTGTGCGTGTGCTGGGTTCAATTTGCGCCGGGCCTTAGTCGCGTAGAAGTGGCGGTTGACGAAAGTAGTGGCTGTTAGAGTGTGCTGTATGTACTTATTTAGTTTTCTAAAACAATGGAGTGCATTATTTGTAAAAAAAAATGTGCTTGTTTTAAGGAAGGCCTAAAATGTCGTTCCTGTAACAACATTATTAAAGATTTCGAGGCAGATATGAACGAATTAGAATGCTATTAATGTAGGGCCTACATAAACTACATACTACATATTTATCTATCCAAATTGAAAATTTATTTCAACAATAAAACTCATTTTATGCGTACGTTTTTACTTTCATTCATTTAAAAATGTCTAATAAACTTACTAATTAGGTGGGTAGTTAGTAACACTGATTGATATTTATAGATTAGGTATTTATATCTACCTATCTCTCTTTTTATTATTAAAAGGAGACTATTTAATATTTATTGTACAATTTCTTAATATTAACAACATATGATCAGTACTACTGTACAATATATGAAATATTGAACAATAATATTGATCCCCTAGATGCTTTTGATCACTACTGGTTTTGTACCTATTGATATAAGTTAAACTACTACATACACTCCGACATGAAAATTTTTTATCCTAAAAACTTTTTTCAACTATTGGCAATTTGTACGCAGCATGTATAGTATATACAAATTTTCATAAATATATTTATTTCTCGATTGCCTAAAATTACGCTACTGAAAATAACAAGTTTGAGTTTCCTATTATTTTACCAACTTAAAAAAAAAATAAATCGGGTTCACGTGGGACGTTGTTCGAAGCGCTATTGTATCTAGAAAATAGCTTGATAGCACAAATATTTTCAGAGATATAGCGGTGGAGACGATAAAAAACATATTTCATTAAAAATCTATTTTTTTAAGTTTTTCCGAAATAAAAAAGTTCTCGACCACCAAAAAATGTCGTAAAAAATGATTTCGTGTACACGATTATCTTACTAAAGAATCCCACTAAGTCTGATTTGGTTCTACGCCGGGTTTTTTTCTCGAAAACTAACAGACTTTACTTCCAGAGCTTACTCTACTAGTAACTATAATATAAATAGACATATCGTACTATGTACAAAAAGAATCAAATATTTTAAAACTTAAATTGTTTTTGTATTTAATTCGTTTTTTGTTATTTTTATGAATGTTATCTTTAAAATTTTCGGTTTTCCTTATTTTTTTTTTAAATGTTGTCACTTTTCTAATAAATATAGTTTTTGAAGTCACAAATATGTTAGTACTAATTTATTTGGTATATTTAAAAAAAACTCAACTACAGTTTTCTGAGCAATAGGGGCAATTTCTGAATTGTAATTGTAGTATTCAACATTAGGAACCTAAATAAAATTTCAGCCAAATCCGTACTTTACTGACCAGTTCCCAAATAACGCGCTTTTTTTTCGTAATGGTCCTCCACTACAGGTAAAACATCTTATCTACCTTCCGCATAATTTTTTGCCATATATGCGTACTTCTCATGTGTTTTAAGACAAATACACAAACATAAATATTAAAACGGGAATCACAATAGACCGATAGAAGTACCACCTCGTCAGTGCCGCCAGTGTCGCCAAATTATTTTTTTAATTTACTCAGTTTACACTTAGTGACGATGTTTAGTTAATCAGAGTAGGTACTTGCTGAAAGTGTTACGAATTGTAATGTGCAGTGCGTTTAGTTTTCATTTTCCGTATATTAATGTGTTACTACTTTGTGATGTATTACTACTGTAATTACATTGTTACCTTCTCTCTCAGAGCGAGTGCGCTTGTCTCTATATGTAGCTTTAGGTCATTTGCACCTATTTACATAGAATGTTTGGTATGTCTGCTTGGTAGGCATTTCTATTTAATTTTAGTTTCAGTAAAAAAAAATTTTTTTCGGCCGACCAGAAAGTACACGCTTTTTGGAGAAATTATCCACCAGAAATTAACGTTTTCCCGGGCTAGACTGGAAAGTGAATTTAGATATCTAGTCCACTGCATTTAGGATTTTTCTTCAGACCAATTCATACAAAAGCAAATGTTGGTTTTCCAGGTAGGTTCGGGTGTCCTTAATAAGGTCTCAAAAGTCCCCGAAGTGGGAGTGTAAGGATAAAATTTGGCAACGCTGTAAAGAGCTAAAATCGTGCTCGGAAATGATTTTTTCTAGATATCTCGGGTTTCATTGCCTCTACGACAAAAATACATTAGGCCAAAAAGAAAGCTATGGAAATTCTCTATAAAAAAGATATAGGGTCTTTTCTTCGTATATGCAATAGTTTCATTGAATTTGGATAATTTAAGTACTCTATTCCACACCACCCTTGGTACTAGAGGTACTAAAGGTTGAGTACTAGGCGCGTTTTTTTTATGTGGTTTCCCCGGTAGGTCTAATCCACGACTGTCATTCTTATTCTATTTCTGACGAGTTTTCAATCGGTTTAGCATTCAAGCAAGATTTTCCATGGCAGTTGCTGGTGAGCAATTAAGTCCGAACTTCCGACAGCCACACAATGGTCCACAACCTTTCGTACAGTTGCAGAAAATCATCTTCAGAAGGCAATCAGGCGCAGGAAGTTGAGATGTTTTTGGCCAAAATATAGTATCTTTCTACATCCATCCCCTCTCTTTAGGATTCAATACATTACCCAACCATTTCTGTACTTAAAAATAAACACGAAATAGATGTTGTTGAGCTGCGTCATGAGTGGGTGGTAATGAATTCAATTTCACTGGTTTGCTTTTGCTCACAGCTTTAATAAATCAAAAATACCGAGAGTTATCGATGGAAACTGGAGCGAGGAAAAATTTTATCCCATTCGAAGTATCAGGAGAAGTATCAGTCTTGCTGCTTGCTGCTTCAGCTACAAGTTTCAAGTCCTGCCGTTTTTTCATCACTTTCAAAGCTGCAGTCTTGCCTTTATTAAACAGAGCAGACATAGTGTCACACCCAGAGAATGCGTGCAGAAACAATATGTGATCTCGAATATCTTTATGGTGATCAAAGCTTCATGAAGAATAAATTTTTCGTTGGACCTTCCCTCTGCCTGGTTTGAGGAGAAAAATTTCTTAAGCAGTTAAAATTATAAGAAGATCCACATCTTCCCCAACCACAACCGTACTATTTTTACATTATTCCTCAAACGCTGTTTCGACTATCAAAATGTCATAGTGCTATTTTTTCGGGAAGCTTTTCTTATATTTCATCTTGTATCCTAAATAATTTACCTACTGGATTCCACAACATCTCTGTTGCTTCACTGAAGTCCAAACTAAAGCAAGCTATATGTGATAATAGTTTAAATAATATTGATTTTACAAAATTTTAAGTAATATTTTATATATATATATTTTTTAAAACAAGTTTCTATGTATTTGCTGTATTTTATTTTATTATTCCTTGTCGTATTTTATTGTTCTATTGACTATATTTTTTAGGGTTAGGTTAAAATCATTTAAATGTGCCTAGTCCTTTTGTGTGTGAGTTTTTATTTTTTATTTTGTATACATATGCACAATAAATGCTTTATTATTATTATTACTATTATTACTATGTTTCCGTTTCGGGTGACATTTCGTGAACAGGAGCTTATGCACTAACGCCATCTGTCGGTGCATAAGTGAACGTAGCGCGCGGGCATCTTGATTTAACCTTCACCCGTAATTTAAAATTCAACCTATTTTGTTATATTTCACATTTTTCGTATCATCGACCTGTGCTTAATAAACTCAGTTTGAAACATTAATTTGTATTGTTCTTCCAAATGTCCGTATCCACGTAAAACTTACGGCTGTATCAAGGGTACAGCCAACCAGGATTTTTTTTTTATGTTTTAACCCTCCGTGCAATCGCCTTGAAGGGTGGTGTAACGGGACCAGGGTGGGTCAAAGTTGGTGGTCGAGGTCCGTGGTTTGGAGTCCACGCTAAACTGTAGATCCCTAGAGCAAAATGGGCCATCCCGGCCTGATTGCCTAGTAAAACAACAGTACTACTACTACTACCCTCCGTGCAATAAAAACTACCACAAATAAATTTTTTGATTTTAGGTATGACTTACTGGAATTTTTCAAGAAAACCATTGCGTATACGGAAAAAAGACCCTCTACTTTTTTTATAGAGAATTTTCATAGCTTTGGCCTGATGTATTTTTGTCGTAGAGGCAATGAAAACTGAGATATCTCAAAAAAATCGTTTCCCAGCACGATTTTAGCCCTTTACAGCGTGGCCAAATTTTATCCTTACACTCCCACTTCGGGGACTTTTGAGACCTTATTAAGAAAACCAACATTTGCTTGTATGAATTGGTCTGAAGATGCGGCTCATTTTTCACTAAATGCAGTGGACTAATCGGCAAGAGCGTTTCCGATCCCCGTTGCTCTCGTTGCTGTGGGAACGAATTTGTGTTAATTGTTTAGATAAGTGTCAAATAGATAAATATGCTTAACTTTTACGAGTTTTCAAAAGTCAGTTCACAAGTTATGGAAAATATGGATTCAGGTTTTGAAGCATTACAAGCAGAAATTGAAGTTGTATAGTAGTGTCGATAGTAAAAATATTTTATTTAATTAGTTACTATTGTTTGTCGTTGTATTTCGTAGAAAATCTATTAAAAAAATAATTAAAAATTGATTTTGTATGACAGTGTCGCCGAAAAAAAATATTGTACGTTACACCACCGAAAAACAGTGTTTTGCAGGTCTCCTCAAGCTTCCAGGACTCACTTGCGGCTCGCCCTGGAATCTGCTTGGGTCGACCTGCATCTTTCCGGTCTTGTAACGTAAATTACTTTTGTAGTTACGTTTTTAAGCCATTAAATTTTGTATATAACTTCTCCCTGTATGAGCTATATTACAATTTTTACATGTAACTTTTGCCTAAAGAATCTTATGTCAGATTAAATTTTAAGGGCACATCTAGTAATTTATGAATTCGAAGTATAAGACTATGGGAAACTGAAATAGTTATAGATAGCCAAGGAACAGACTATATGCATTACTATAAACTATACACCGTAAGGAATAAAATGTGTCCCAACAGTAAGGAATAAAATTAATATTTTTCTCTCCCCTTTAGTTTTCAAAAAAGAAACTAGAAAAGTATATGTAAATTGCCACCATATTGCAGTGTTTTTAATTTTTTTTGTACCATATTTGATCGAGCTATGAGCTCGTACTGTCAAAATTTGATCTAGTTATTTGACTATTAATATGAGATTTTATTGATGTAATGATCTGAAGAAGTGAGCTTTCATTGACTATGTTAATGGGCGAAATAAATGTTATAATTATAATAAAATAGTGTCTAGTTGAAATTGATTTTATTTTCTTAATGAATACTAAACCTGATATGTGATACTATGTGATATCGTCCTTTAACATTTATTTTTGTTAACTGTTACGTCTATTTATCTTTTTATATATTTAATTATTGCGTACTATATGCGCTTGTGTAAATGTAAATACTACAATGTACGATAGGGTGCACCGAAAATCATAAAAATTTGAATTTGCAAATGATATAGTTTATAATTTGTTCTAAAACTAATACAGCTAAATTTTTAGCAAAATCGGTGAATATCTTGCCGGCCCCCATGGCCATGAAATGAAGGAAAAGGCCGATTTTTCGATTTTAAACATTTTTCAAATTGACGTTTGAAATTTTTTTATGACTTTTTATTAATGTCTAAATGTGTGTGGCAAGAGTTTTCCCAATAAAATATTTTTTACTTAGAAATTTGTCACTAAAAAGTATAATTTGATGAAAATACACATAATTGTACAACATTCCTAATTTCCCTGGAACTGAAAAATATTTTATTCGGAAAACTCACCACACACATGTAGTAATTAATAAAGTCATAAAAAAATTTCTAACGTCAATTTGAAAAATGTTAGAAATCTAAAAATCGGCCTTGTCCTTAATTTTCAAGGCCGTGGGGGGCCGGTTAGATATTAACCGATTTTGCTAAAAATTTAGCCGAATTAATTTTAGATACATAGCAACAAATTATAGACTATATCATTTGCAAATTCAAATTTTTAGGTTTTTCGGCCCACCCTAATGTACAATGCATCTATAAATATTGTCATACCCCCAATATAACTGACAAAATAATGTTTTATTTTTTAAAAATCAGAATAAATGAAAAATTAAAATATTATTCAAATGATTAAAAAATATGTTATTTACATATTCCAATATAAATATGGGTTATTTGTATTCAACGCCATATATATAAGACTCTTGATCCAAGAATCCTCACA
This sequence comes from Rutpela maculata, assembly GCA_936432065.2. Taxonomy (NCBI): domain Eukaryota; kingdom Metazoa; phylum Arthropoda; class Insecta; order Coleoptera; family Cerambycidae; genus Rutpela; species Rutpela maculata. The sequence goes on along the minus strand of OW386286.2, from coordinate 79,266,011 downwards.
CAGAGAGGGAAACGCAAATAACGTAACAAGTGTATTCCTTTCCTATTTGATAAAGGTTATTCGACCCGACTAACTACCACTGTTACAAAATCAAATTTTCAGAAGAGTTCTCGAGCGCATGTAATCTAGAAACTCTATTGAAAATATTGTACCTTATTTTTATAAGCCCGTTGTCGGACGACAGTAAAATTTTATTTCAAATGGAAATTGCTTCCTGAAAAATATATGATAAATTCTCGTTACACGTATTTGAGAGGAAAGCTTCTTATTAGTATTTTCTTGAAAAATAAATATTTATACCGATGTCGGCTTAAACTTGTCTTTTTGTGGAAACTACTTGTACTTCTGGCAAAACTAGATAATGGGAAAATCATGATGTTACCAAAACCATCGGAATCGTCCAACCATGTTAGATATTTGTGACCTTAATTAGTCCCAACAAGGTGACAATCCCTATAAGTCAGATCCGACATACGATAATAATTGAAAAAAATTAGTTTACGAGATTTTTTAAAAGAAATAAAGAGTTATTAATCATGTTTTCAACAAAAATTGGATTTTTATATTTTTACATGCTGATTACGATAATAGCAAGGACCTTTTTCAGTAAGGGTGATGTAAATTTCAACCCAAAACGTCGTCAATAATTATAGACTTCAGCGGTACGTTAATAGTACGATAGCCCACCGAATGGAGAGTCAAAAAATGATGGGAATGCTTATTAAGTCATTCTCTGAACACGTATAGTCGGTCATAGCAATCCGGGTTGCAGCGGCGCAGAGGCACCCATTTTTGTAATACGGCTCAAATAATTTTTGAATGTGACGCTTTCCATGACGTCCAATCAAAAAAAGACAAAACTTTTGCAACTTTGTGGGTTCTACATAATGGCACTATGGAGTTTTACTTTTAATGGGATTTAATGGAGTTTTTACGGTTTTTAAAGTATTGGAACTCATCAAGTTGTCGGTAACTAGCAGGACAGACAAGCTTGAGTGTCAAGGTTAAATATACACAGGAACGGCTAGGGTTGCCAGGATCGCCTGCGGAGCTTAATGTGAAGGAGGAGAAAAGCTCAACTAAAAAGCTTATCTGACAAGGTTACCATTTAGCGATGAATTCCACATTTCCGGACGGATTTCTAGTGTCCATAAAAAATAAGAATTTTTTATACTTTGCAATTTTTTACCCCGAGGACAATTTTTGCCAGAAATCGGGTTCAAAAACTCGAATTTTTCAATTTTCAATAAAGCGAAAGTACGCACTCTAAAGAAAATTGTTAAAGAGAAAAGTTATTCCTCTTTTTCTGTAGAATATACGTGTATTTTTTCAAATTTTTGTTTTGAAAAAATTTTTCTTGTCAAACAAAATTGAAATTTTTTTTTGCGAGAAAAATCTGAAAATATTGAGCTGTTTCTTGACTTAGAATCGAAATTCACTATAAAATAGGGGGTTGATCGTATAACCCCGTAAAAACCTAAACCCCATTAAAAGTAAAACTCCATAGCGCCATTATGTAAAGACCACAAAAGTGAAAAGCTTCTATCTCAAGATTTTTTTTATTGGACGTCATGGGAAAGCACATTCAAAAATTATTTGAGCCATATCACAAAAATGGCTGCCCCGCGCAGCTGCAATCTGGATTGCTATGACCGACTACATACGTTCAGAGAATGACTTGATAAGCATCCCCACCAATCTTTGACTTTCCAGCTTATGTGTTCCATTTTTGTCGATGGGCTCTCGTACTATATGTACTGACAGGATTAAATTATCTATATTTGACGTCAATAATGCGAAAACCTTTTGGAATGTGAACCTAAGGAACAAGATGAGTGGCAGCCGGATTACAAAAGCGAACCTCAATATTGGAATCAGAAATGGAGGCAGTCATAGAGGAACTACAAACTGGCAAAGCAGTCTTGACATCTCGACATTCTGGCCGAATCACTTAAGTTAGTTGATGAAAGTCGAGTAAATATCTTTCACCAGACATGATAAAAATATGGGAGATAGGAATCTTAACCTATGACTGGAGAACTTTAATCTTCTATTACAAAAGAAGGGCACGATAAATGTCCGCGACAACTATATATTGTTGGTATTAGTAAAAGCAAAATAATGCTCTGTTTTCGTCAACTAGACTTCAGAATTAACTCTCTTGGCAAGTACCTCTTGTGCAGGGTCACTTTGTTAGAAGACGCGGCACTAGAGACCAAATATTGAATATACGACAAGTTATTGAGAAGGCAAGAGAATGTTGGTGCCTATGTAGTTTTTTTTAGACTACCGTATGACTTTTGACAATGTTGAATGGGTCAAACTGCGGGCTGTATTATTGGAGATAGGACTGCTGATAATCCTTCAAATAATAAGTTCGGGTTATGGTTAATGTGAAAATGATAGCAATAAAAATTATTATTTTTGACCGAGCAAGTTAAGGACAAGTGATTGTGAGGAAAACAAGATAACTGGCAGTTCTTATGTACGTATGTACAACACTGGCAACTACGATTATAAAATTCGTGGAATATTATTGACGGCAAGATCGGAAACTATCAGTTGTGTAAAATTTGGCACGACAGAAATATCACGAAACGCACAAAAATCCGACTCGTTAACACTCGAGTTTTGTACATCTCTACGCCTCCGAAACATGAACCATTAAGAAGACAGACAGACTGCGTATTGATGATTTCGAGATGTAGGTATGGAGAAGTTTGCTGGAAAGTCCATTATATCAACAGCTCAATTTCCCAAGGCGACCCTCTAGCATTGTATTCTCCCGAATCTTCTCATTTTTGTCCACGTCAACCGGAGAGATAACAATATACACTCACCGGCAAAAAAAAATTGGCCACCTGAATAGTGCGAAACATTTGTTGTTCAATAACTTTTGTAATATTTCACCAATTTTAATTATCACGTTTTAAAGAAATTCATCAAAAATATTCCGTGCCCTTTCAATTTGGAAAAAATTATTTATTTACAATTTATTACACCTGGAGACCCTAAATTATGTTTTGGTGATCTAATTTCTAAACACCTTGTGGAGTAATTAGGAAACTTGGTTAGGTCTACTCTGTACTCTGTCCCAAAGCCCAATCCATTCCCAAAAATTTATTTTTTGATTAACCCCAATATCTGAATTTTTGTAAAAGATACACGTTTTTAAGTAAAATTTTGCAATTTTTATTTAACTTAACAAACATTTATCTTTTCTTTATTAACTTTATTATTCCAAATACGCGATTTATCAGTATGTCGACCTCGCTCATTGAAAAATAACTAAACGCTCACCGTTACGTGCAAGATTTTCTTTCTACAATCTGTAGTTCCATATGCTCCTTTTATTTGAGAAGAATTCATTTTAATGCACGACGGTGCAAGGCCGCATGTTGCAAACATTGTGAAATAGAATTTGAGCGATGTTGGTATCCAACAATTAGAATGGTCTGCATGTAACCCTGACCTCAACCCCATCGAACACTTTTGCTTTACAGCTAGCATTGTATTCTCCCGAATCTTCTCATTTTTATCCACGTCAACCGGAGAGATAACAATATACACTCACCGGCAAAAAAAATTGGCCACCTGAATAGTGCGAAATATTTGTTGTTCAATACCTTTTGTAATATTTCACCGATTTTAATTATCTTTTCGTCATGTTTTAAAGAAATTCATCAAAAATATTGCGTGCCCTTTCAATTTGGAAAAAAATATTTTTTACAATTTATTACACTTGGAGAACCAAAATTATGTTTTGGTGATCTAATTTCTAAACACACTGTAGAGTAATTAGGAAACTTGGTTAGATTTACCTATAGTTTACGCATTTGAAAAAAATAGAAAAAAAGGAGCCACCTTTATCCACAGAAGGATCGACAAAAAACCTCATTTTCAATTGCATTTTTGACCCTTCATTTTCGTAAAAAAACAGATAATATTTTTACTGCATTATCAATTACTGCACGAAGAATGTTATTAACCATATTGTAGACTAAACACATTTGTTTTCCTTTAATGCACTTGTATATAAATTGATAAGTTGATAGTTGAATTCTAACCTTGCAACCAGTTCTTTATTCTTGCTTCCAGTCATTTTACGGCCAGGATACTTGATCCAGCGCCTTAATTGAGCGCAAGTGTGTTCTTCCACAAGGTTGTGTACTAATTTTGCACCGTCAATCACACTTTCGTCTAAATTAATGTGAAAAAATGATACCGGTCCAGCCATTTTGACAATCAAGTATCCGAACATAATTTTGTGTTGGGTTTCTATTGGTTATAAACTTGTATCTTATTGGAAAATTTGTATTAAGAAATTTGTATTGTAAAATTTGTATCTCAATCATTAAAGCACAGGTAGAAAATGTCTAATAAACGAATTAAAGTACTCTTTTATAACACCTTAACCACATTTTTGGAGATTTGTATCTATAATGATCTTTCATTACTCTTGCTCATTTTCAAATAAAGTATAGATCCGGATGACCATCACCAAAGTCAAACATATTTGTCATCAAAATTTCGAAACATCTGGATTTCAAACAAGCGAAATATGAGAGTGGCTCCATGAAAAGTGAGTCACGGTCTAGATATAACTTTAACGGTGTTACTCTGGGGATCCCGACGAGCACTAATGAAAACGTTTGGTTTATTACTTTTAGTACATGTGGACACTTCGTAAAATATCAAGGCTAATGGAATTACCACATTATGTTTACACGCAATTCAAATGAATTCAAGACATTGTTTAGGGCCGAAAACCCTTATCTATCTTATTGCGAATGCGGATTCGGAACTTATTTTAAATCAGTTTTGGATCTACTTTGCTTGGTGCCTTGAAGTGGCTCATCCAAAAAAATATACAAAACTTTCCTCTGTGCTTGGCATCTTTTTTTTATAAATTATTTCTTTCTGTTGAATAACCATTTACCAATATTGTTCTAATTAAAATTATTCAGATTTTCCCTGGCAATAGTGAAAACTACACTTCAAATATAATTTTCCTCCGTTGTTTCTTATTTTCTGAAGTGACCACCCTGTATATTTTTTGCTAAAAGTATGTCAGGTTTCCTCCTCAATAATTGTGACAACTACAGTTGAAATATTATTTCCACCATAGTTTCTTAAATAATTATTTTTAAATATGCTTAGTGTAACTGGAGAACTATAACTTCACAATGTATAGCGATATTCACTCTTATAACATATTCATCACGAAAAAAAAATATTTACGTATTTACAATTTTTTCTCACTTACCATAAAAAGTCCCCTTATCACGACGGAACTTGTTACAACATGCTTTCCATATAGCTAAAGAATCTACGCTCCACCATCAGTTTTAAAAATATAGATCTTGCTGCAGCACTGCTTTTATGACCCGAATGAGTTTGTATCATTTCTCAAATTAACCAACTACATATTTTTAGTTAATTTCCAGAATTTAAAAGTAACTGTAGGCCTTTTAAGAATTACTATTTCAGCAATATGTAAAAATTCATGTTTTCTTGTCCTTCTATCTGTTTTTACGTCCCAAAGTTTTTACTATTAATTTATAGCATAGACTCGTATCATCTAGTCAATAGTTAATGTTCAGTTTAATTTTTTGTGTTACTTTTACTAACCGTATATATGCATTATCTAGCTAATGCTCGCGACTTCGGTCGCGTGGAAGACTTCTTGCCTGTAGAGAAGTACTACATACTCACTGAGTACTCCTATTATAGTACTTAGGAAGTACACTCGAGGGAACCCACTGCACATCCATAGTGCTTGGGGAAACCCACTGCGCATGCATTGTACTCGAGGAAACCCACTGTGAATCCATTGTACTCGGGGAAACCCACTGCGCATCGCAATTTGATAACAATTAATTATTTTATTTTTGTACTAGAGCGAGTTAAACGAAAAAATAATTATTTTAATCGACAATAAAGCACATGGGTGGGTATGTGTCAAATTTCATGGTTAAAACCATCCCTCTCCCTGTTCACCCGTTCGGGGGCGTCTTTTTGAAAACCATCGAATACGTGTCTCCTTATATACTCAGAAGAGCCCGTCGCTGGAATATCACGTTTCTGAGTTACGCCCGTTTTCATCCCTTCAAAAAGTAAAAATCGAAATTTCGTCTCACTCGCGCCTAATAGATTTCAATAAAGAGTATTTCTGCCAAATTTCACGCTTCTAGGTCTGACCGTTTCTGAAAAGCTTAAAAAGCCCCCTTCCCGTTTACCCTTTCGGTTGTTTCTTTTTGAAAACCGTCGAATACGTGTTTCCTTAGAAGAGCCCGTCGCTGGAATATCATGTTTCTGACTTACGTGATTGCAGACCATCTACTGCTCCCGTTTTCACCTCTTCAAAAAGTGAAAATCGAAATTTCATCTTACTCGTGTCTAATAGATTCCAATTAAGATTGTTTTTGCAAAATTTCATGTTTCTAAGTCTAACCATTCCGGTTCACCCTTTCGGTGGTCTATTTTTGAAAACCGTCGTATATATATCTTCTTGTTTCTTCAGAAGCATCCATCGCTAATAATCACATTTCTGACTTACGCGATTTCAAAAATACGGGTGCGCTTTAATCTACCACCCCCCGTTTTCACAACTTCAAAAAGTGAAAATCGAAATTTCATCTTACACGTATCTAATAGATTTCAACAAACAATATTTCTGCCAAATTTCACGCATCTAGATCTAACCATTTCCGAAAAAGCCTAAAATTTCAACCCCCTTTTTTCACCCTCTTAGGAGTCGAATTTCGAAAAATCCCTCCTAGTGGTTGCCTACACAATTCGAGGAACCTCTATGCAAACAGCGGTTTGAGCTGTGGTCAGCCTGTCAGTCAGTCAGTCAGTCAGTCAGTCAGTCAGTCAGGGTATCCTTTTATATATATAAATTAAATAAGGGCTTCTCTTGGTGATTTTCCACTTTTATGTGATGAACCTCATCCCTGTCTTTTGTATAATGCAAACAAGGTAATAAAGGATTTGGCTTGATTTAAAAAGTTGCAAGTAAATTTTAACGTTTTTAATTTTTAGAGTTAAGCATCATGTCTAATTATATAAATTACCTACATCTTTTAAAATACTGGACAATGGTTGGTGATATTCTATAATTAATGGACAAATAATAAATACTTATCTGCTCAACAAAAACTAAAATTACAAGTCTACTGTGAAGTGCAAGCTCAATGATTTATTTAAAAAGAACGTCTTTCGTTCTTTCTCTGAATCAGGCCACGAATTCACAGCATCTTCAGCAAAGTAACTGTAATAAATGGTTACACAGAAAGGGTGTTGCCTTTAGACTAATTGAAACATCTCTTGTCTGCTTTCAGATGTCACTCGACCTTCTAATGTCGTTTGCCTTACAATTTAATAGTGTTAGAGAAATTCCAAAATTATTTAATTATCCTAAATGGCGTTAGAATTTGAAACTAGTGATACCTCACCGCAATAGAAACCGCCATTTAATTAACTAACTTAACATGGAAATTGTATTATTCAGGTTATACAGGGTATTTAAAGGAATTTATATTAATGACTATTGGTAATATTGTGTAATTGGCTAAGGCAAATGGAAGCGTGTGACTTAAAATGCATCAATATTTATAGTACGGCTCAAAAACGATAGTAATAATTAATAATAACATGTTGCATATGCATGTATTTGATAAACAACCTTTTAGTCATTTCCACAAAACTACGTAACTAATATCCTATTCTTTATCGTTAAGAATCAAGTTCTGATTTCGTGGGTTGGTCATTGACATTTTTTATAATTTGAGTAGAATTCTTGGAATCCTTCACAATTTATGTAAAAAATATGGGAGGCAGGACTCCGGCTCGAGAATACGGTGGCATGAGAACCTCAATCATTGGTGTCATTTTATACAAAGGGAACGGTAGATGTACATAATGACTAGTTTAATATTGCATGCCGTAACAATAATTACACCGGCACACAAAAAAAAAGAAAACATTTCCCATGTATTTTTGGTTGCTGAAACAGAATTTAGTATCAGAATCTGCTTACTGGCTCTTATTTACTTCAGAAATAGGATATTGTCTTTTTCTTAAAAAACTGTTACCTCTAATGTAGTTTTCACAAACACCAAAACACTTGAACACTATTACTTGACGCGCGTTTCGCAAATCATGTAGGCATCATCTGGGGTCTATTAACCTGCAAACTGAAGGTTCCAGCCCCCCTCAAGACTAAAAACTGTTTAACTATTGTAACTGTAAAACTTATTTTATATTTTATCTGCATGGGACTTCAAAATTACAAAAACAATAATATTTCAAGTAATTAAAAAATCCCCATCAAAAGTAACCCCTAAATGCATTGTATAAATAAAAAAGTTGAGATAAAAAGGTGTATCTCAAACCAAGTGTTCGCAATTAATTATTAACATTCTTCATTCCAGACTCTAGCATCGTTCTACTTGGCAAGTATCGTCTGAGCAAGGAGGTTTTGTAAATGGACGCAGCACTGGAGAATAAGGACTTGGTTTGCTCGAACAATCAGTTGCGGAGACCATCATGTCGCGGCGGTCTGTTGACCGCCCCGATATGACGATTTCTTTCAATGTGAAAATTTAAATGAGGCTGGTTTGCTGCAGTCCGCCGTCAGCAGCTCCGCAGCACATAACTCACCTCTCTGTCCGAATCAGTCGAGTTTGATTGTACCTGAATCGTTCTACTGAACTGGCAGTGCGCGGATGCACTTTGGTGTTGTGTTTATAGTAAAATATATATTCAATATCAGTTTAGACAATCAGTAAAATGAAAATGCTATTTCACTGCCAAATAATTTTCTCTTCGCGATAATATTGAAAGCGGCCTTCGAATTCCGGCACGAAAATAAGTTATTCACTGGCTTATTTGAAGCTTTGTAAGTCGCCAATATCATCTCCTCTTCCGACAATAAAAGTGCAACTGATTGGGACTTCATCCTCTGATTCGTTCAGTATGCAAAAGCATAAATCAATAGATGAGAATAATCTAGACGAACTACAATTTCTAGCAAACCATATAGGACCGAATTTGCCGTCCTTGGCGGTCAACAGACTATGCTTTCTCCGCTACCGATTGTTCGAGAAAACCAAGCCTTCATAGTGAATTTATGACATTTTATCCTGAAGGCAAGAGAATATTACGTGAATATATAACTTTGCCTTATAAACTACCCTCAGTCTTTTGTCCATGTGGAATGGTAAAACTGCGGCTTGTATTATGATGAAAACAACCAGACGTCTGGCCTATATTATTCGTCGACTATGTGAAGAAAACTCCACAACACCAACTCTAATAAATGTAAAATTGGGATTTTCAAACAATATACTCTGAGTATGTTTAAGTATAAATTACAACAAATACAAAAATTAGAATTGCAGACAGATTAAATGAAAACCACCCTACACGTAAAGGTCAGTGCTTGGTAATAGACAATAGCAGCAACTACAAATCTGACATTTGATGAAGAATTATATAGCAAGAACTACTATTGGTCAGTTGTGCAAAATTTTCAGTTAGACAATTGTCACAAAACGCATAAGTATCATATTTACTTGGCCTTAGTCTTTCTTTACATCTCTGGAATATGGACCATTAAGGAAATATCAGATGATAATGATGCTTTCGAGAAGTGAGTCTGGAGATGTTTGTTGCGGATTCTCGTCATATCGAAATCTCGATTCTCCAATAATACGCCCCATCCTCCAAAGCGACTTTCCAGCATCATATTCTCCTAAATCCTCTATTATCTTGGTCACATCAATTGGAGAGGAACGGTTGACAGTTCAGGCAGAACCAGATAGCAAGAAGTTAGGTGAGTACATCCTCCATAACGTTGAACTGATGTTACCAAGGATCCAATGGTAATCCAACTACGATTATGTATTATGGAATATTATGTGTTAAGGTGGGCGGTTTCGTGAACGTAATTCGAGAATTTCTCCTGCATCTCTGAACCGATTGAAAAAATGTTTTAATATTCTTTTAGAGACAGCTTTATAGAATGGTACTAGGCTATTTAAAACTAAAAAAAGAAAAAAATTTTTACTTGTGCGAAAATAAAAAAAAAAATTTTTTTGAATTTTCAATATTCTGGTACCATTCTATAATATTGTCTCTAAAGGCCTATCAAAAAATTGATTTGAATCGGTTCAAGGATATAAGAGAAATTCTCGAACTACGAAATCATTTTCTTAAGCACGGCACGAGGCACGGCACCGGCACCCTTAAGGAAAGACAAAAAATAAGATTTTTTAAAGGAATAAATATTGTTATAAGTATCCTCGATATGAGATTTCTTTCTGGCCAAGCACAGTGTGGAATTTACGAGTTTTTTAGGTCAAAATTCGACTCCTCCTTTGTGATTCAACCAAAATCACTCTATTTGGGCTCAAAATTTTCATAATACTGAGCACTTTAATGAAGAACTGCGAAAATTGCAATCCGGCTTATTTTTGACACATGACAGCTTCAAAAGCCTGTAAAAAATGTGAATATCGAAGGCAGAATAAATAAAGGCAGAATCTACTGATACTGTTATTTCCTATACAACTTCTTGGGAGTCCATCAATATCATATTTTGTCATGAGATTTGACTTGCAGAATCTGAATTTCAAGGGTCCGAAACCATATATATACAGTGTGTCCTCCGATTGAGTTCCCTATAGGTAAAATGTACAAAAAATGTTTGATTTTTTTTTTTATATTTGGCTTATTTAAAAAGTAATTTTGGGTGTACTTTTGTTTTTTTTTAAATCATGTAGACCAAGACAGTTAAGTAAAAATAAAAATTTCATGTTAGGTAAAGTACGTTTTCTGTAAAAGATACAGGAAAATATCATTAAGGAAATTTATTCAGATTAAAAAGTTATAGTTCTATGCAAAATGTCAAGAACATACGCCTACTAGGGGCAATTTATTTCTAAAACCAGCACTAGTCGAGGGCCATTATTTTTTAATAAACTACCAAAGGCAATCATAAATTTAGATCATAAGCAGTTAAAGGGAATTCTTATAGAAAATGCTTTTTATAATTTTAACAAGTTTTTAAATGCCAGAGTATAAATTATTATTATTTATTATTATTATTTAATCTTGACATTGTATCTAGGTATAGAGAATCGGCAAATGTAGTTAATATATCTTGAGATAAACGAGTGCAAGAAAAAAAAAACAGAAAAATTGGGAAGATAAAGACGGATGTGCTGCTCCCAGCACATTCCACACTTCGTGAAATCTTATTTTTATCACCTTGTCGCATATCAACGTAGGGCATTAGCACCTATCGCTTCAAACCGCCTGTATATGTACTGGACGTAGACACGTCTTCCTTTTTCTAATTTATCTGTTTTCTTTTTTACCCTCGTTTATCTCAGGGTTCTCCTATAAAACTACATTCGCCGAATCTGTATGTAACCATGTATAGGTACTTTTATTTTGAAATTTACGCTACCATTTTTTTAATTATTTTTATATTTTAAATATATTTTAATGTCTGTATGTATCAATTTTTATACATTCTATTACATTTTAACTATTGTACATTATACTGATGTATCTGATTGTGTAATTATATTGAAAATATAAGTAAAGAATTTGAATTTGAATCTATACACTATGTGCAATACTTCTACATCCAGTAGAAGTATAGTAACGACAAAAACTTTTTTTTAAAATATTGTTAACTTTTTTTGTGCGCACGATTACTCTGGAATCGTTTAAGATATTGACTTGAAATTTGGTACACGTATGTTTTTTAACGAGATCTGGAACTCGATTATTATTTTCATCTTATTACGTTGAAGAGTTGGGGGCTAAATTGGAGGTAAATGGGGTTTAATAAGTAAATCAACCAAGTAAGAGTCCATAAAATTGGTATTTGGTATTATATAAAAGAAGTTACGGTCTCAAAATTTTTTTTGGCTTAGCCATTACTACCCTCACCCCATTAATAAAGGGGGTGAAAAAAACAAAGTTGTAATTTAGCGCGTATACAGGAACCTAAGGCCTCAAAAAAATGGTTTTTTCATCCACCCCTACTACCACCCCTACTACCACCCCCACTACCACCCCACACCCACTACCGATGTGGCATATCATTTTATAGGTTTTTGGGGTAGACGATTTCAAATATTATGTTATTAAAGTTCCATAAACAATAACTTCCACATAGTGAAGTGCAAATATAGTATCAAAATTTTTTTCGTTGTGAGAGCCTCGGATAGAAAATCTAGGTGTGAAATTTTAAGATTTATATAGGTTGCATTGTAACTCGAGTCCTATGGATAAACGAACATTAGCGGGCCTGCCTTTCAAGATTATTTTAGCAAGTTGCTAAATTCACACCAATGTTTCAAGGATAGATAAGGAGATAGCGTCAGAGACGCGTTATCGCGCGTGTGTCTATTTCTACGATTTCAAATTAGAATACCATGCAACCTGTACGGTGTTCGTAGATCTTCTATTATTTTCTTGATTTTATAATAAGTGGGTTACCTCGAGTAGTATGGATGCGCAGTGGATTTCCTCGAGTACTATGTATGTGCAGAGGTTTCCCCCAGTATTATGGATGAGTAGTGGTTTTTCTCGAGTACTATGGATGCGCAGTAGGTTTTCCCGAGTATTATGGATGCGCAGTGGCTTTCCTCGAGTACCATTGATGCGCAGTAGATCACTTCAAGTGGTATGGATGCGCAGTGAGTTTGCTCGAGTAAACTGGATGCACAGTGGCTTTTTTCAAGTACTATCGATGCCCAGTAGGTTAGCTCGAGTAGTATGGATGCGCAGTAAGTTTTTCCGTGTATTTTGGATGCGCAGTGGCTTTCCTCGAGTACAATGGATGCGTAGTAGGTTTTCTCGAGTATATTGGTTGCGTAGTGGGTTTCTTCGAGTGATATAGATGCGCAGTGGGTTACTTCAAGTAATATGAATGCGCAGTGACATTCCTCCAGTAAATTTGATGGATAGTGGGAGTAGTATGGGTGCGTAGTAGGTTTCCTCGAAGAACATACCTGAAGCAGAAGCTTTACTTCTATCGTGTTGTCTACGGCACGCAATGATTTTTTATATCTTTGTCATGCCATTTTCTGCGTTTACTTCCATATCGAATGGATATTAACGCAAAAAAATATTTGAAAATTTTCATTGTTCAAATAGGCTTAGAATATCATGAGACCCCAAGATTATAAGTTTGAACAAAAAATATGTCTGTCTGTCGAGTCGGTCTGTCTGTTGGTTTTGTAACTTTTTGATCCTCACGATTACTCTGAAACCGTTTAAGATGTTGACTTAAAATTTGACACACGTATGTACTTCAACGAGATCTGGAATTAGATTATATTTTGATATTATTCCGTTGAAGAGTTGAGGGGTAAATTGGGGTAAATCAAGCAAGTAATAGTCCATGAAATTGGTATTTGGTAAATATAAGAGAAGCTAAGGTCTCAAAAAATTTTTTGGCATTAGCCACCTTTATTACCATTCACATCCCATTATTGAAGGGGGTAAGAAAATATTGTGATTGAGTATGTGTACAAGAACCAAAGTCATCAAGAATTTTTTTCACTTCATTCACCCCCACCACCGATATGGCATATCATTTTATGGGTTTTTGGGGTACACGATTTCAAATATTATATTATTAATGTTCCATAAACAATTGTTTCCACATAGTGGGGTGCAAATATACTATTTTCGTTGTAAGAGATTTGGATAGGAAATCTAGATGTGGAAGTAGTGATTGCTTAGGCAGCGGCTTTTTTAATTGTCAATAGAAGTTCCTGGACTGATTTTGGCCCCTGTAGTTCTCAAGAGCTCTTATTTTATTATTTTCGAACTTTCAAATGACTTTCTTAGAAAATCTGAGAAGTGATTGTACACCTAAACCCTTGAAAATATCGACAGCTGTCACTATAAATTTATGGCCTTATTGAAGTGTATTATTCCTTAAGATAAACAGGGTTTCTTAGATAAACAAGCCGTGACTTGGGTAATAAATGGACAACCGGACAACCATAGCAGAGGCGTACTATTGGTAAAATACGCCGGGGCGCTGAACCTCTTGCAGTTCAATGGAAATGCACAGATTTTCCTAGGAAATGGTATCTATACACAAGAATTATGGATCGAAGACAGAACGTAGGAGCGAAAAATCACATGGTAGGCACAGAAATGGGGGAACGAGCCAGGGGCGTCAAAGCGGGGGGAGATAAAGAATAAATGATAACATATACACGAGAAGAGGCAAACCACAGCAACAATGGAGATAAACTGGAGGAAGAAGAGAAAGCAAAAAAGGAACAAAAACAAGTACCGGACTATATACAAAACAACATAGATTATTCCACCCCGTTCATGCTAGCATCTATCAACGAACCGGAACCCTGTTAAAATCAACACAGCATCAACAAGGAAAAGACAGAGGCGTTCATCGGAGACCTGAGAAAAGACGGTTTCTGGGGTGGGCAAGAGACGATAGCAGCAATAGCAAACTTGAAGAGGAGGACAAAAATAATACACCAGAAGGAGGGCGAAATCATAACTTTTCACGTCAACAACCAACAAGAAGACGACAACACGCCAATTGAGACTGTGTACAGGAAGCAGGGAAACAACAGTGATAACAAATTTTGAGCTGTCAGGTGGGTGATGGGTGTTTGAAGGGTAATACATACATACCTCGGGACGTGCGATTGACAATTTTGTGAGTGGTGATATAAGCCAGACCTAGGTACAGCCTTTTTGATGTAATGCAATAGAACAAGTCAAAAAGAGAAGATAATGGAAGGGAAGAGAAGCATCACAGATAGGGATTATTGATCTTTGACTTTTGTTGGTGTCTGGTTTAACAGTAGTGTGTTTTATGATACTGTATGTTCTTTGCGCTGTGGGTATTATAATATAGTGTTGAAAATCTAATTTCAAATATTTTCTTAGGTAACGCATCAAGTAATGTTTTTGAGGCCAAAATTGTGCTCGTTGCTAAGTGAAAAATTCTACACTAAAAACAGGGAAACCAGGTTACACGTGGCAAACAACAACCGAGAAGATCATGAACAAACTGGGAAAGAAAAGCAAGGAGAAAAATAAAATGAATTCCACAAAAAAAAATCGCAGTGATATGTACTCTACCAGAACCAGAAACCGAGGAATCAGAAGACTTGGAAGAAGAAGATTTGTAGAAGCAGAAATACAAAAAGAGGAGCACAAACATGCCACATCATGACACAATGCGGCTACGTATTTCACATATACCTACAGACATATACTCTACCAAAAGCAGAAACGAAAGAATCAGAATACTCAGAAGAAGAAGAAGAAAATCTGTAGAAGCAGAAACACAAAAAAGAGGAGCATAAACATTAAATATTACGAACACAACGCGGCAACGCATTTCAAAAACAACCACACTGCCCACCCCACACTCCTGTACCATGCGTCATGTGGCTCTCGCTGCTGACAACAAGCATGACCCAAATCTAACCCAGCATCGGAAATCGAGGAATCAGAAGACTCAGAAGAAGAAGGCGAACCAAAAACACAAAAAAGGGAGCTTAAACGCTCCCTCACGACACAATGCGGTAACGCATCTCACAAATACCTAGACCTCCCATCCCACATTCCTTTACCATGCGCCATGTGGCACTCGCTACTGGCATCAAGCTCAAGCATGACATTAGTCCAACCCAGCGTGGACGTAGCAGGCCCAGCTGTATAATCCTTGGGAGTGGCAGAAATGCCTACCGCAAGCTGGTAAATCAATCAATCAATCAATCTCTTCTTTTGTCTGTATTTACATTTTTCTTCTCTTCTTGCCGTCGTGTGTGTGTGTATCTGGCCTCTGTTGTCTTCGTGTGTTGTTGCAACTTGTCTTTGTAGATTTATTTTTCTTTTCTGTGGCTCTTTGGCATTCCTAGTATATTGTAAAATGTATCTTATATTGTTTTGAATATTTTATATTATTTATTATTTGTATTATTGCGGTTATTGTGGTTAATAAAGCAACGAGTTAGGTACCAAACAAATGTAGATGTAGAGTAGAAAGCAGAAAAAATGTATTTTTAAAATAGACAAGTGATATAATATATTCAATTCTAAATGATATTAAAATATCCAATGGATATACCTGTGGCAAATTTATTTCAAAATATGCAAATTTTAAGTTGGCTATTAAAATAGAATATGTGTAAAGTTGAAACCGGTAACATATTTCAACAATGAAATTTTGGATATAGTGCAGTATAAAAGTTTTAAAACGTAGTGGCAGGTTCGATATTAAAATAAATTGTTATAGCATTATGGTCGTTCTCATTTATTCTTGTTAGGATGAGAAACACTTTAAACTGAACAATGCACATTCTGCATTCCTATTTATTATTGTCTCAAGCTTGGTTATAAAATTATAGCCGCATGTGATTCAATTGTTTCAAATGTAAAATGATTTGTACAAGCGGTGGTAGAACACATATTTTGATATAAACTTTAAATAAACAGTAAAATAATACCTTTGAACGACATATATTTATATTAAACCTGCAAAATGTCCGTGTTCCACTACGGGTTCGTTAAGGTAACTAAAAATAATGAATAAAAAACCAATCTAATTTTTATTAAAAAAAAAATCATAATATTCAAATAATGACCATCTATAAATTATCCAAATTTGGAAGTTCCGAAAAAGGTTGACTAAACTTTAAGCCGCCTTATCGGGGCGGCCTTTTTGAATTTTCAAATTTTAGTTAGTTTTGGGGGTAAAAAGAAAAATGGAAAAAATTTTCTTTCTCAAGAATGGTTAAACCGATTTTCATGAAAAAAAAATATGGTACAAACTTAGAAAAAAATTATTGAGTCATTTGTCAGAAAGAAGAAAATTTTTTCAAAATAAAAAAAAAATCAGCAGATGTTCTTGAGGCACATCCATCATTTCCTTTCAAATAAATGTATATATGCCATATCCAATTTTCAAAGCGATCGGAAGGGTAGAACGTATTCAAAATTGACAATCACCGCCGTACTGCGGGCGGCGCTGTTCATTACTACATCTTACCACGGTCATTACACCCTTACCGTTCAAATTAGTATCAAACTTCAAGAAGTGAGGTGCATATATTTTCAAATTCTCAAAATCTAGATTGAAAATCTGAACATTTTGCAATTATGACGTCTGTAGTCAGTCTACGAAAGAACTGTAGTTTTCAAAGTCCACTACGTGAAGGTTACAGTGCCTCTCACTACTCGGGGTTACGGTGGAGCAATTTTTTAAAAATTTTGAAACTTAAACACCCTGTGTGCTTAAAAGGTGCCTATTATACACCTAAATAAGTGACTAAAATCAGAGCTCCCAAAATTGACATCTTCGGCTGCCGAAACCGCCTCAAAATTTTGGAAATTCAAATTTTTTTTTAATTTAAAATTTTGATCACATTTTCACCAAAATCATAGTTTATGTTATTAATGTTACATATAACTAGTTTTTAATGAATTTGTTAATAAATGAATGATGTTATTAAGATTTATACTCATTTATATTTTCAAATAACGCTTCAATTGTACGTTGCGCAGTGCCCCCACTTCTGATTGACGTTAATACACAACACACATCACACATGACACACATACATAGAATCCCAGTAGGCGGAGTGTTTTAAAAAACGGTGTGAGTCGAGGTTTAGAATCGGATCTAAGGAAGCCATTGCAGTGGATGATTTGTTTACTCCACACTAACGAATTACCGCTGCGTCACCTAATGAGCCATTTAGATGGAAAAACTACTGGACCAAAAGGATTTTCGGGAGAAATTCTTGCACTTGCTGTGTAAAAACTTATCTGTGGTAGACTTTGAAAAAATTGAGACTTCTCTACCTTTGGTTGATTTGAAAACGCTAAATACTGACCAAAAGTACATGTATGAAATAAACATGTCAGGTAATCTCCAGCGGAATTTTAAGAGACGATTTAGCTCTAAGAGCTCCAGGAAAAATATCTCACGCCAGATGGCTTACCACAGCCAACATAATTCTAAAATTATATGTCCAGCAAAGAGCCCTCTCAAAACCTTAAAATATTGACTGGATTTATAGTCGAGGTGTATGCCTTATACTGGTTTAAAATTAAATGCTATTAGTCTTGTAAATATGGTGCTCGGCACTTATTTAGCATTCAGAAGATTTCGCTACCTCCATGATGAACTCAAGGAAGTAATAGATCACGTAATTAAGAGAAACGGTTATTTTGACCATCCAGAAAACTTTTTGATAGCAATGTTAGGAGATGATAGGAAATACATTCGAGAGTTGGCCTTAAGAAGAATTTTGAAATGTAGAAAATCAACTGCAAGAACCGAGGGTATCGGGGTATTTCAAGGTATTTCGGGTGAGTAAACTAAACTTTGATTATCAGGATTATGTGGACTTAACTGACTGGCAGAATGTTACTATAAGCGAGCCCCCGTTAACAATGAATATGTCAAATGAAGAATTAACCAACATGATTTCTCTGGTTCCGAATGAAATACCATTGGTAAAATTTCCTTGCCATTCGCAGAGAGTGGAGCGATGCATTAGTCACCGAAGCCTCTCTAGCAGTTTATGGCACCGAAGTACGAGATGGGTTCATAAGGGCTTGTATCAAATCAAGAGAAATTTTGCCGCAATTTGAAACAAGAAAACAATTTCTACAAGTTCTAGGACAAATAAAATAGAAGTTTTTACTTTACGGGCGGGGGGGTTAGGGTGGAACTCTAGACGCAACTACATCCATGTAGTGAGTTCTGGATAGTTTTTGAACAAAAACTAGGCATTTTTAGTTGCATGTTTGGGTGTTTTATCTGTTTTCGGATGTTTTTGTTTTTTTCCAATTTGCCAAGTCATTTCGGCAGCCGAAGAAATTATCTTAGGACATCCGGATTTTTTTTTGGGTGACTAAGAATCTCAAAATGCATCTTTTACATACAGAAGTAACTTCGTTTTCAAAAATTTGTTTTTTAGTGCCTACTTTCGCTCCACCCTACTCAGGGTGCTTGTTTATTGTGAGTCTCCTTGCCTCACGAGTTGGGGTGTTTGTTTATCTTGAGTCCCCTTGCCACTCACAGCTCGCGTTGACTTTTTTGCGTGAGTCCTATTACCTCTCATGAATCAGGTTACTCTATATTGATGAGACTTCTCTTCGTCTTCATTGCTATCTTCTTCAACTATAGGAATAATATTATCTGAACAAAAATGTCGCTGAGAATTTCAGCTGACTTCAGAACGACAAATGCTTTGCGTGGGGCAGTTAGTATACAATTGCATCAACGTGCAAGCAGCAGCCAACAGCTCTGTTTCTGTTGGCGCAGTTGTGTACTATCTATCCCATTTTTATTCGGAATAATAATATTCCTGTAATTGAGGACGATAGCAATAAAGACTAAGGGATATCTCACCAATATACAGTAACCTGATTCGTGAGAGGCCAGAGGAATCATGCAAAAAAGTCACCCCGAATTGAACTCGAAGGGAACTCACAATCAACAAGCTCCCCGACTAGTGATCCAAAATCGTACTGTAACCTCCACGTGGTGAATCTTGAAGGCTACAGTTCTTTCGTAGGCTGACTACAAACGTCATCATTGTAAGATATTCAGATTTTCAAACTAAATTTTGATTGACCCAACAGTTGACGTCAGAGAATTTGAATATATCTGCACCACACTTCTTGAAGTTTGATGCTGATTTGAACAGTACCTCGTGAACATCCCATAAAAAAATATTTTTTTATTTTGAAAAATTTTTCAACACTTGTTTCCGACAAATGAACTCAATAATTTTTTTCTACGTTTATGCTATCAAAATCCATAACACATATTTTTTTTCATAAAAATCGGTTCATCCGTTCTTGAGAAAATTTTTTTTTCCATTTTTCTTTTTTTTTCATAGCTCCCGTAAAAATGGTTTTCCAAAAATAATATTTTGGGAAATTTCATCTAACACTACTATCAACTTGTGCTCAAAATCTCGACAAGATTGGTGCGGGGGCAGCTAACACATGCTTATCCTCTATGCCCTTTTCATATTCAGTTAAATTATTAATGGGCTGCGTTTAAGATGAGTCACGAACAACAAAACACCTTCATAATATCAAAAAAAGACCGCTGCCCAAGGAATCACTACTTCCACATCCAGATTCTCTATCCAAGTCACTCACAACGAAAAAACTTTGTATGTGAAAAGAATTGTTTATGGAACTTTAATAATATAATATTTGAAATTCTCTACCCCAAAAACCCATAAAACGATACTCCACATCGGTAGTGGGGTGGGGGTGGTGATAGGGGGGTGGTTGTGGGGGTGGATGAAGTAAAAAAATATTTTGAGTTTCTGGTTCCTGTACATGCACTAAATCACATTTTTTTTATACCCTTTAATAAGGAGGTGGGGGTGGTAATGTGTGGTAATGGGTGGCTAATGCCAAAAATTTTGAGACCTCAGCTTCTCTTGTATATATTAAATACCAATTTCATGGACTCTTACCTGCTTGATTTACCCATTTACCCCAAATTTACCCCAATTTACCCCCAACCCTTCGACGGAACAAGATGAAAATATAATCTAGTTCTAGATCTCGATAAAGTACATATGTGTACCAAATATCAAGTCAATATCTTAAACGGTTCCAGAGTAAACGTGCGCACAAAAAAAAAGTTACAGACAGACGGACCGACAGACAGACACAAATTTTTTTCGCTCAAACTTAAAATCTCGACGTTTCATGACATTTTAAGCCTATTTGGACAATAAAAATTTTTAAAATTTTTTTGTCGTTACTATACTTCCACTGGACGTGGAAGTAATAATCAATTTAACAAATAAACAATTACCGTCACCTAAAATGGAAATAACATGTTGTTCCATGATGAAAATTTTGATTGATTTACTCGGATCTCTAAGGTCAACTGCAACATACATGCACAGTTTGATGTAGTTGGGGCTATCGGTACGTTATTATAGTTCGAGCGCCGAGGTTCATTTATTTATTTCAACTTCTATTTCGTTTATATATATGAAAATAACAATTTAAGAGAATAAATATTATTGATGGCACATCCGTGGATAGAGCTTAATTTAAAAAAACCGCTGCCCAAGGTATCACTACTTCCACATCCAGATCTTCTATCCAAGTCACTCACAACGAAAAATTTTGTATGTGGAAATAATTGTTTATGGAACTTTAATAATATAATATTTGAAATCTTCTACCACAAAAACCCATAAAACAACGATACCCCACATCGGTAGTGGGATGGGGGTGGTGATAGGGGGTGGTAGTGGGGGTGGATAAAATAAAAAAATATTTTGAGGTTTCTGGTTCTTGTACACACACTCAATTACAATTTTTATTCATTCTCTTTAATAATGGGGTGGGGGTGGCAATTGGGGTGGCTAATGCCGAAATTTTTTTTGAGACCTTGGCTTCTCTTGTATATACTAAATACCAATTTTGTGAACTGTTACCTGCTTGATTTATCTATTTACCACAAATTTACCCCAATTTACTCCCCCAACCCTTCGACGGAACAAGATTAAAATATAATCTAGTTCTAGATCTCGTTAAAGTACATATGTGTACCAAATTTCAAGTCAATATCTCAAACGGTTCCAGAGTAAACGTGCGCATAAAAAAAAGTTGCAGACAGGCCGACAGACAGACAGACAGAATTTTTTTTTTCGCTCAAACTTAAAATCTCGACGTTTCATGACATTCTAAGCCAATCTGAACAATAGAAATTTTTAAAAAAATTTTTGTCGTTACTATACTTCCACTGGATGTGGAAGTAAAATATATTAAAATCGGTCTAGTGTGAACCGCTGGCGAAGCTGGAAAAGAAAATGGCTTGTTTTAAATATATAGATGGTATAAACAAAATTTAGATTGCACATTATGATTTTTTGCGATTATTGTCCTCCCGTCTGGCAGTCCGCCGTCATATTTCTTGTTAGCACGATAATATAAGAATGGAAAGTCCACTCGTATTGAAATGTTGATGATAACTTAGTGTTACTCGGAGAAGACTGGTTGCTGAATATTTAATGAACATTCTATTGAAGAAATTGTACCTGAAGAGGGTTGCAATCTTGATCCGGTTCTACAAAACCGAGTCACTGAGTACACTGACAACTGTTTCATCAACTAAGCTGGTATCATGGGAAGTTTAAAATATAAAATATAACAATTACTCATAAAATATGCTTATATAAAAACAGTTTTCTTATAAAATATTCAACAATGACATAAAAACTTAAAATTTTAGAGAGTATAATGTTTATCTACTTTTTCTCATCAAATCAAATTAACTAAAGGCAAAAAGAAAATATATGAGTAAATTTTACCTACTGATTGCTTTTACTATTATTTGAGTCCCTTATTGTCTTCTTTCTATAGACAGTAAACTTTTCTCAGCGAAACATATTTATTTAAGGAATTTGATAGTAGCTTCGGGGCTTAGCAAGAGGACTTAATTATTTTGTAAATAATATTGCGAGGGTAATATTTCATTTGTAATTAATACAAGTAAGAAATAAATCAAGGAGAATTTAAGTAATCTTCTTACTTAAAGGATAAATGTATTCTATAGGCAGGGCAAATTATGCGAATTATATTAACTGAGTAATATTTTCTCACAAAAACTTTGACACTTTGGCTATATTTCAAATATTTTATGCATTTATTAACAAATTTAATTGAATTTTAACAATAAAAAACTTTGGAAAGAAAAAATCAAAAGTAAGTTCAAGACAACGTCACAACAAGGAAAATATTATTCCCAGCACTACATCTTGTATACTTTCGAAGGAACTCCTTCAACTTTACTCTTCTTGTAAATTGTTGTTAAATAAAAATTGAGCTTTAAGACTTAATTTATAATTTGGCAGCGAAGTGGCTCTGGGATTTGTTGGCCGATGACAAAAAAAAAAATTGAGGTTTAGTTCTTGTAGATACACGCTAAGACACGATTTTATATTTTTACCACATATAATAATGGGGTGATAGTGAGATGGCTGATGATAAAAATTTTTTGAAATCTTGGCTTCTCGTATATGCACTAAATCCAATCCAATTGTATGGATTCTTACTTGCTTTCTTTGCCTATTTACCCCCATTTACTCCTAACCCTGCAACGGAATGAGATCAAAATATACTTTACTTCCAGATCTCGTTATAATGCATACATTTCAAGTCAATATCATAAACCATTCCAGAGTAATCGTTCGCACAATGAAATCCAATTTACTTTATTTATTTATTTATCGAACAATATCCAAACTGGCCTGATTGGCCTAATTACAAGGATAGTATATTTGGATAACAATTGAGTAAGTAAATTACTGATTATATAATACAGAAAAATAATACATTATTCATATACATTGTACAGTATCACAATTATACACACAAATTACACAAATGTGTGATTACAATGCTGTAGTACTTCTTAAGAGGTAAGGTCCAATCTAAATCTATAAGACTATTAATGTTGTTAGCTAGTCGAAGCATGGTCACGAGAGGGGGTGGAGTTAGTTGCTACTGGTACATTAAACATTAATGCGTAGCGAGTTCGTCGTGACGGTACATTAAATGGTATTAGTGCTAAAATGTTTGGGCTATTAATTAAACTATTTATAACTTTGTATAAAAACTTGAGTATCGCTACCTTACGTTTCATATCAAGAGACATTATATTAAATTCATTTCGCAAATGAGCAGATCTAACAAAATGATAGTTGGGTTTTATATGGTATTTTTTATAGTATAGATATCTAAGGAGTTTGTTTTGTATTTTTTCGAGTGCGTTTAAGTAAATTTGAAGTTGTGACTGCCAAATTATTGACGCAAATTCAAGTTTGGTTCTTACAAATGCATAGTACAGGGTTGTAATTATTCTAACGTTTGTGAAAGTGGATGTTTGTCTCATTATAAAACCCAACATACGATTTGCCGATGAGGATATGTTTTCCATGTGCGCAGAAAATGACAGACGACAGTCATACGTAACACCTAGATCTTTTACGCTGTTAGTTCTTTTTAAACTCGCGTCGTCCATCTTGTAGTCAAACACAATGGGCTCCTTTTTCCGAGTAATTGTTGTTATAAAACACTTTTTTATATTAAATTGTAATTTAAAATCACAACTCCATTTATAAATACTGTCAATATCTTTCTATGTATATATCTTTCAATATGTTTGTATGACTTGTCATACTAGAACTAAATGTAAACAGTAATATGTATAATATGCAGTATAATACAAAGCAACAATAAGGAATATACAAGAGTGCAGCTCTAACATATAACCTATTAACTAATCAAAAGCAATACCAAATACTCGCTTCAATTATAAATTATCATAATTTCGCTAGAAACATATTCGCAAACAGTAAGAATAAGACAAGTACTGAAAAATAATTAAAAAGAGTTAAATATATACAATACTATATAAACATATATATGACAATTCAATTGTAACAATATTTTAAGCATACGGGCACTAAACCAAGTATAATTTTATTAACTTAGCTTCCACCTGAATTTTGCTCTCCCTGTATTTCCATTTTTAACATTATCGCGTCCTCTTCCGTATCGATGGCCATCTTTTTTCCATTATGAAGACAAATAACTCTCCCATTTTTTGTCCAACATATACATTCTGTTGTTTCTCGAATAATTTTATATACATTTAAGTTTTTTGATGTCAACATTTCAGTTATGAGTAATTTTATACCTTTTAATTTCTTCTTAGAATAAAAAACAGAATCACGCATCCAACGTAAAGTGAAATCAACAACTATAGGCCTTGGTTTTTTACCAGCCACTTTTTGTCCCAGACGATAACAGTGACTAAAATCACGTTTTTCAATATCAATATTTAATTTGCTTAATATTAAATGTTGCCCAACTTCGTACAAATTAATATTATCGCCTTTTATTCCATGGATAGGTATCATGTTACTGTTATGATTGATTGCAAGTTTTTAAAAACTTATATTTTCAATTTTTCTGTAAATGTTGTAATTTTTAAGATATACGCGAAAAATTAACGCGACTCGCGAGTGTCCAAAAAGTGCCGAAATTTGCAGGCATTTAAAATAATCACAACTTAATCAATTTTTAAGATACAGGGACTTGCCTAGGCTCAAATTAAAGGTGTTTTGTCAGCTACAAAAAAGTTCCTTATAGTCTTTTTTGTATCTATTACAATTTCAGAATAAAATAAATATGTAAACAAAATTACAATTTGAAAAAAAATTATAAATAAAAAATGGCAATTTTTTAATTGTAGGGGTTTTAGTGTTTTGACTTTCCTACATTTAAAAAAAATAACCTTAAAATCGGTGCTTTATTGACCAGTTCAATAATAAAATTGTAACGATCCTCCACTATATTATGTCTCGTTCATGATCTGTCTGAAAACGATTTTGATGGGCAAAATCAATTCTGCGAATAACTGCAAGAAATATGCCATAACGATTATAACTTAAAAAATAAACAATATTTTTTTCGGATGAGGCTACCTAATAATGATAGCAATGTCAACAGGTGAAATTGTCATTGGATTGCAGAGAATCACCAGTGATTGATGGAGTATCGAAACTCTCAAAAATTGAGTGTGCGACGTGGGACAGTTGATAGAAGACTTCTTGGTTCTCATTTCTTTGACACCCAACCGTTTAGAGGTATTTTCATTTTTTTCAAGATATTCTCACCCCCACACTGGTCAGTGTGTACCCAGATCCAAAAGAACTCAATTTTTCTACAAATGACTTCTTTTGATGGAACATGGAAGATGGAACACCTCTTAAATGCCATATTTCCAAATCGTTAGATAAGAGAAAGGGGGTATTTGAATGACAAGCCAGATTGCCATACTTGACGCCCCTCGATTAATTTTTATGGGGATACCTTTAAAGCAAAGTATACGTGAATCGCCCAGTGAATAAGGAAGCTTTAAAAAGAATAATTTGTCATGAAATACATACATTAATTCAGTTTTTTTTTTATTAATTTTTCATTTCTAGTAGTATTTTTAAATTTCAAGACAGTTCAAAAATTTCCTCATGCAGTCTACACCGCTTATTACCGTATTGTAATTAAGAAAAGCGTTTTTACAAATTCCGTACCAAAAAATGGGGGTTACCATTTAAAAAATGATGAAACCCTTACGCATGCGTCAGTAAGTTAGCTTTCCCGAATCTGTGTCAGAAATTCCAGAGACGGTTTTTACGTAGATGTATTATACCGGGTGGTATAAAAGTATGGGAACAGCAGGATAACTTGAAAAATACGAATCCTAGAAAAAAACTTTAAATACAAAAGTTATAGGAAATTTTCCTGCCTACCTGATTGTGACCTTGGATTCGACCTTGACAGTGAACTTCAAGGTCGTTTGAAGGTCAAGTTGACTTTTTTAAATCGAACCTCTTACTTTTAATACCGGAAATGAAACGAGTGGAAAATTCTACGTTCGGATATGACCTTCGGCACCCACAAAATTGACCTCTACAGGTCATCTGAACAGCAGGATAACTTGAAAAATACGAATCCTAGAAAAAAAACTAAATACAAAAGTTGTAGGAAATCTCCCTGGCTATCTGACGGTGACCTTGGGTTTAATCTTGACCATAACCTTCAAGGTCATTTGAAGGTCAATTCGGTTTCTTAAATGGAACCCCTTACTTTTAATTCCGGAAGTGAAACGAGCGCAACATTTTACGGTCGGATATGACCTTCGGCATTTACAAAATTGACTTCTAAAGTTAATCTTTACTGACTCCTACGCTTCAGTTTTGTAAGTGCCGAAGGTCATACTCGAACGTAAAATTTTCCGCTCGTTTCATTTCCGGGGTTAAAAGTAAGGGTTCCATTTAAAAAAATCGACTTGATCTTCAAATGGCATTGAAGGTCACGATCAAGGTCAAATCCGAGATCACGGTCAGATAGCTAGAGAAATTTCCTACAACTTTTGTATTTAAAGCTTCTTTCTAGGATTCGCATTTTTCAAGTGACCTTAGAGGTCAATTTTGTAAGTGCCGAAGGTAATGTCCAAACGTAAAATTTTCTGCTCGTTTCATTTTCGGGGTTAAAAGTAGGGGGTTCCATTCAAAAAAACCGACTTGACCTTCAAATGACATTGAAGGTCATGATCAAGGTCAACTCCGAGGTCACGGTCAGATAGCCAGAGAAATTTCCTATAACTTTTGTATTTAAAGTTTTTTTCTAGGATTCGTATTTTTCAAGTTATCCTGCTGTTCCCATACTTTTATACCACCCGGTGTATTGTAAAAACCGAATGAGACATTCTCAAACAATATAAAAACCACGAAATGATGAAACGTCTCATCGTCTGGTATGATCTTATCCATGCTTCGTTGTACATTACGTAAAGTGTTATTTGTATATATTTGTTAGATGCATGGAAATGTTTGCTTGATTACACATCACTTAGAGCCAACACTGGTTTTGATGTCCTTCACAGGAGCGGTTCGGGGTCTACATTGCAGAGTTGACCGATTTAGATGCCACTTTAAATGCTCGAGGTCAAATTTCTCAAAACATATTTATATGAATGGGATTGCTCGTAGTATCGTATTTTTATATATATTATTACTAGTTTTTGGCCTAGTGCAAAAATGTGTGTTTTTATTGGTAGAGTACCATGATTACTTGAAATATTTAGTGACAATTAGTAGCAATTTAATACGTTTTTAAACAAAGAAGTGAAGCCAACTTTACTACATCGGTCGAAAAATGACATAATCTTCGCAAATCAGGCTGCTGAGAAAGAAAAAAAACATACTGAATAAAAGAAATTGATAATAATAAGCTAATTTTACTAAACAACTCTACTTAATACAGATTTATATGAATGGGATTGCTCGTAGTGTCTCGTCTTTATATATTATTATTACTTTTTGGTCTAGTGCAAAAATGTGTGTTTTTATTGGTAGAGTACCATCATTACTTGAAATATTTAGTGACAATTAGTAGTAGCAATTTAATACGTTTTTAAATAAAGAAGTGAAGCCAACTTTAGTACATCAGTCGACAAATGATATAAGCTTCGCAAATCATGCTGCTGAGAAAGAAAAAAAACATGCTGAATAAAAGAAATTGATAATAATAAGCTAATTTTACTAAAGAACTCTACTTAATCAGACTGAATTTTGGCAGTGTCCAGATGCTTCATAATTTAGTAGAGTGGGAGTGAGGGAACACAACTCGATCAGAAAATAGAAAAATTTCTATTCCATTCCACTAAATAGGTAACTCGAAGAATGTCTACTGAACTAAATACTTATGTTTGCACGAGTCGAGTATTAAAATTTAGTTCAACTTGACTAAATCATTAGCTGTGTCTAGACCTGGTTTCACAAGAAATATGACGCACGAACAGACCGATAGACAGATGGACATTTTGAAAGTTGTTCAGGATTCTTTCACTAACTAATGATATGGAAATTCTTGTCTTCAAGCGACATTTATAGTTTTAGAAGTTATAACGTTGTTATTGTCTGAGCGAGAATTACCTTTATTAAAGTCCAGCTATTCTATAAAAAAACTATATTTTAAAAGTAAAATTCGTAAATAAAATAATGAATTTTTGAAATAAAAAAATGACTATTTAATAATAACAAAATTTATTGCAAAGATAAATATACCGGTGGAGCATTGAGATATATAGGGTGTGGACAAATAAAAATGTGCTAACGGTAATAATATTCTACAAACAAATATTAGATAAAAGAAACACACAGAGATAGACATAAATTTAACATAATAACAAAAGGTAATTCGTAAAAATGTAAGAAAGAGGAGATTGGAAATTGGCCAATTCCGAGTATTATAATATAACTTTAAATATTGAAAACGAACAATTCATCCTAATATAAGAAGAACTATAAACAAACTGTTTAAGAATGAATAACTATACATTACCAAGAATTATGCATTCTAAAATAAGGTAATAAACGTAACTGAATCGTACAAAATTCTGGTATACATGCACAGTATACATTTTACAGAAATTATTTAAAGGAATATTTACATAAGTTTTAAACAACAAGAACATAGCACTCGCGAAAACCATTCCGACTGTTTATTCACACAAACAATAGGTAGATTAAAGTTATAATCGTTCCACAGCCTAGTGGGACTCAAAGTTATGAAAATGTTGAGAAACCGGCAACAAAATACTGGGAATCGTTGATAACCAAACGAAGGAAAATAAATATTTATGTACTTACAACAACTGCTGGACATTGTAGTATACACTATAGGAATGGTTGCAGTACAAATATATAAATTGGCATCAGATCAGTTGTATTCACCATTAAACAGAATTATACTCTTCTAGGCATAGTAAACACCGACACTATAAGGAGAATGTAATGTAGTATTAGAGAATGTAATGTAGTATTAACTATTCGTAAAACAAACATAATTGCTTTACCAGATTTTTATCAGTTCTACTAATGTTACGATACAGATAATATTGTTAATATGTTATTTTAACTATTAGGTAAGATTTACCATTATTAATTAAATAACACTATTAAACAAAAGCAGGGCTTAAATTTTAACCACTATTGACGACTTTGCAAGCTCGCTTCAGAAGTGAATACATCACAATAATTGGTGGTTTTATATTTTCCCTACTCGCACACTACCTTCTAGGCCAAGCGTCTACATTATATCATAACCGTGCCCGCTTATTGGAGAAAAAACTCCAAGTTGGTGCTTGTACCCATTATTTACCGCGAGAATCTAGAATGTTAAAAATGTCTCCTCGTAAACAACAAGAGCTCCGACAGGGCCGGCGTTAAGTCTTTTTTTGACAAAACTAACAAAATAGGTAATTTTTTTAATGAAGATATAAACTAATGTAATTTAATGGATTTTAATAGAAATTTGCGAATACTTAAAAAGTTGACTGTTACAAAATGTACTATCGACGTCACCTTAAACTTACTACCGTTAGAGATGCTCCCTTTCCAACCTTATTTGTATTGGCGCGTGTTAGAAAGGGAGCATCTCCAACAGCGGCGGGTTTAAGCTCACGCCGATTGTACGATCAAATGCAATATATTCTTTGTTTTCGTATTTGTGGACAGTATAATGTTAATTTGACTAATTAACTAATGTTATATGCATAACATTCAATGGATATAACAACTTGTGAGGTGTGCACTTTTGGTTTTATCAACTATTATATTCTACTCTATTTTATTCTAATAATGCGTAGACGTGCTAGAGCAAACATTTGCGATTTTTATTGCCGGCAATGGAAATTGCTAACTGTAAAGCTGTATTAAAAGGAGTTACTCGGTCGGATGTTTTATCGGTCTAAACTCCATATATATGCTCATTTAAGTATGCATAGAGTCAGTAATGTTCCGAGGAGAATACAAGGGCATGTTTCCGGTAAAAAGCATATTAGTTGGCGAGAAATCAAAAATATATTTTAATATGAACGGTTTGTCATACTAAGGGACATTAAAAATAACGTGTCGCGAGATTTACTGTTCATTGTAAAAACAACAATGTGAAATAATTGCCAACACCAATGAACATAGAAACATGTAACGATTTATTATTTAAACAGTAACAACTATTGTAAATTTGCATCTGAAGGGTTCAATGGAAAACTAAAATCATTATTAATGGTTAACAATAAATTGTATGAAATCGGGTTAACGTAATGAATTATAATTCTCTACAAGCACTTTACACAATATACAACATTTTATGTGATAAAATTGTTCGACAACATTCAATGTAGACAAATCATTATATTGAACTCTCTAGGCTATTTATAACTTAATACTAGTTAGCGTAGAGGAACATAGGAATATTACCTATCTCGAATATACAGGGCGTTCCATTGGTGGACGTCCAAAATAAACAAGGTGACTGACAGGATTCTGAGGGTGACAATATTCGACGTTCCATTCTTGAACAGTCTGTTAGCTGCTTCCCTGACCAGTTCTATTTCAATATGCAAAAGTGTGAGTCTTAGAATATCCTCCATTGCAATCACAGTAGTAGTCTTGATTGCTTCTGTTATTCCTGGACAAGCTTACACTTGACCTTGGCATAGGTGAGCTGTAATTGGAGACTACTGGTGGGAGCGCCACCAAGGTCTCGTATGTTATGAAGGATATTATCAAGAGTCATATCATAAAAAAGTAACAATGCCGATTATTACATGTGGGGTTCGATTTTGGACGGTTTAAAAGTTAGAAATTATTTTAAATTTTTCCGGATGTTCTCTACCTCTAAGAATTTCATCACTGTGAAGAAAGGAATTATAGAGCGAGGTGATTTTATTAGTGCTAGCTGAATAGTGTTTTTACGTGGTTGGTGAATATTTTAGGACACCTATTGTGCCAAATCACACTCGAGTGTTTAAATGCTCATATTTACAAAATGCTCTGATACCCTGCATAGTTTTGCTTTTATGCATATATCTTTGTATGTCAATGTGAACTGTTATATACATACATGTTTTCTTTGTATTTTATAAAATTTTATAGATCTGCTGCTTACCTGCTACTCCTCTGACTTGGTGAAAATGTTCAATTATGTACATATAGTGGTCACAACAATTTATCTATCTATCTGTTTATTCATCGATCTATCTAGTGTACTCACCTAACCAAAAATTCATTCAATCACCAATCGAAGAAAACAAATTTTCTGCAATATCTTAACGTTTCGTCATACTTCACAAGTTTTAAGAAAATGGTGCTATAGAAAAAATTCTGCTGTTTCAAAAACTACGTTACTATACCCCTAATTAAAACCGATAAACATAAGGGGCGCAAGAAGCAAAATGTGCCTGAACCAGGGCACAGAATATTCCTTAATAATGGGCTAATATTTCAAGGTGTAATTCCTTAGGTCATTTTATGAAGAACTGTTCATATGAACATATGTCCGCAACGGGTTAAATTTTTTATATGGTCTCGTAGATGGCAATGCAACAAAATCCAGAAGTATGTATCAGGAAATATATCCTAATCGTGCTTTGCCAGATGACCGATTCTTTTCGATTATTCATCGCCGTCTGTGTGAAACTGGTAGTTTCCAAAAAGATACTTCGAACTGTCAAAACATTCAAAATTGAAGTAGCGGTGCTGCAGGAAATCTACGAACATCCCGAGATGAGTACGAGGAAATTTGCTAGAGCTCTAAATATTTGTCATCAAATTGCTTGGCGAGTTTTGGTTGATTTTTTGTTGTATCCGTACCATATTCTAAGAGTACAGGCATTACTTCCCAGCGATTTTCGACAGCGTGTGAAATTCTTTAAGTTCAGAACGTTACACTAACAGTTTGAGCTACTAGTTACAGGGACGAAGCAAATATTTCTAGGAATGCTATTCAAAATTTCCATAATAACCATGGATGAGCTGTCGAAAACCCGCATGCCATAACCGAAACCCATTTCTAAGGGCAGGTATAGACTAAGTTTACTCTTAAGTTGAGGAATTTTGTTGAATTTGTTTATATCAATGTGTTGTGTTTACTATTTAAATCCAATGTGACAAAAGAAAACTCACATAAATAGTCCTGACGATGCCAATAAAACGTCGACTATTTAAAAAAGTTATTTTTCTAACACCTTTCTGGTCCATACCGTCACCCCATACCAGCATTAGCACAGATCATAAACCACTAATAAAAAATTGTAATAATAATTTTATAGACCCTGTTTTTCTGCCAAGACATCGTAATGGGCAATCTTACCTGAATTTTCTCAAAGAAGAACTACCTCTGTTGCTTCAAGACACACCAACTGCATTAAGGAATCGATTGTGGTGCATGTTGGATGGAGCTCCTGTTCATTTCAGTGTAATTGTTCGCGACCACTTTTACATGTGGTTTATCCTAATTATTGGTGTTATTATGTTGAAGTTCAAATATCTGGAATATCAATGATTTCTCCAACATTGTTTTTATGTAAAAGATGTTTATGATTTTCCTTTTCACAGACACGTCTTTCCAGGGTTCCTGAAATCGAACAATTTTCTTTGCATCATAATGTCATCTAGACCTGAATGTGGTGAAACACGGTTTTACTTCCTCGTCCAGTGGAAGTATAGTAACGACAAAAAAAATTTTGAAAATTTTTATTGTCCAAATAGGCTTAAAATATCATGAAACGTCGAGATTTTAAGTTTGAGCTGTCTGTCTGTCGGTCTGTCGGTCTGTCTATCTGTCGGTCTGTCTGTCTGTAACTTTTTTTTGTGCGCACGTTTACTCTGGAACCCTTTAAGATATTGACTTGAAATTTGGTAAACA
Organism: Rutpela maculata; assembly: GCA_936432065.2. Lineage (NCBI taxonomy): Eukaryota > Metazoa > Arthropoda > Insecta > Coleoptera > Cerambycidae > Rutpela > Rutpela maculata. The sequence continues at coordinate 79,232,657 of OW386286.2, read as the reverse complement.
TATGTACTTTAACGAGATCTAGAACTAGATTATATTTTCATCTTGTTCCGTCGAAGGGTTGGGAGTAAATTGGGGTAAATTTTGGGTAAATAGGTCAATCAAGCAGGTAAGAGTCCATAAAATTGGTATTTAGTATATACAAGAGAAGCTAAGGTCTCAAAAAAAATTTTGGCATTAGCCACCCCCATTACCACCCCCACCCCCTTATTAAAGGGGATGAAAAAAAATTATGATTTAGCGTATGTACAGAAACCAGAAACCTCAAAATAATTTTTTACTTCATCCACCCCCCACTATCACCCCCCACCCCACTACCGATGTGGGGTATCGTTTTATGGGTTTTTGGGGTAGAGGATTTCAGACATTATATTATTAAAGTTCCGTAAACAATTATTTTCACATACAAAGTTTTTCGTTGTGAGTGACTTGGATAGAGAATCTGGATGTGGAAGTACTGATTCCTTGGGCAGCGGTTTTTATTAAAAGTTTGAGTCATTTATACATACCCGTGAATGCCTGTTACGGAATTCATATATCTTCGGGCTAAGGAACAGTTGACCCACCCTCGTATGCTCAGTTTAAAATGTTTAAAAAGGACAAAGATATGAAAGATTCGGGCCCGCGTCCGGTATTTGAATGTGGTATGAGAATTATGGGGCATTAAAGGACAAGGGTAGATAAGGGCCTTTTTCCGCCCATCGGCCATGTTGTATGTCATTATATTTTCCGAGTAGTATATGTCTTGACGAGTAATAAAAAACTGTTCGTTGGAATAGTAGATTATTCAGTGAGCGTATAATGATGGCTATTACTCGCAGGGGTGATGTTTGCGGCACGAGATGAAGTTTGCGGCACGAGATGAAGGCGTGTCGTAAATCATCCGAATCATACGCGAACTGAATACTATAATTTATCCACGACTATCGCATATTTTAACTGTTTTAATCGTTTAAAACTGAAAAAATAAAGTTCATTTACAGTAAAACGTTGACGTGTTAAACGTCAAACATGAAAATATGCATGAAAACATGGAAAAATGGATTCGCCGTTTCCTTATGAAAATTGCTAGTTCCTGATTGGTCAAAGGTGAGTTAGAATGAAAACAACTAGTTCCTGGTTGGTTAAATATGTGTTAGAACCAGATTATGTTCATTATACGTTTGGTTGGAATAATGACTATCATTATTTGACAATTGTTAAATGTAGTATGCAATGATTATACGATGGTCGTGGATAAACATATTTTTATTCAATACATACCACAATATGTGGTTTTGAGCGCTGACACGTTTAAATTCGCACGCATCGTCGACACTACTACGACTCCCGCGGAAACGATTATGTTTTTTATACATTGAAGCGCTCGATGAAACAATATAAATTAACCATTATTTAAAAGCTTAAATGCTGGACAATGAAATGAGGTATAGTTTATCTTGTTTCATCGAACGCATCTAACTGAAATATACATTAAAAGTTCAGAAAAAGATAAAAAATTACTAAAAAACTGCAAACATGCCCACTTTGAAATGATATTACTATAACCTACTGTTGTTTTTCAAATGTAAAACATATAGAAACATAAAGATCATATGTTCAACTATAAATAAATAACGCTTAATGACTTTCAGGACAACTTTTGTTTTTTATGAAATTGGTGGGCGAAAATTATATAGCTTATCTACCCTTGTCCTTTGCATCGCGAACCACATACGACGTGATTTTTCACAAAGGGGTGAGTTAACTTTTGAGGTAAATGCACCCCCGTGTTCAATGTTAACAATAATTAGTTTCAATTTGAATTTAATTGTTTTAATCAAGAAATGTGCGTGCGTCTGACGAGGAAAACGCAAGAGACCGTTTTGATGTAGAATTGACTAGGCTAATCAGAAAAAAATATCCACATGGAAAATATCAGTGGCGTACCACTTTTTTATAAAAAATATCATAGGACATGTTTGCAGGGATGTCACTGGTGGAGCGATAAAATAACTTTTCTAACTAAAATATGTGGTTTTACATCCTATTAACACATACCAAAATTGAAAATAATATCTAAACTGCTTTTTCAGATATTAAAAAGTAACTATTAAAAAGAATTTACCAGCCTGTAGCAAAAAATTTAAGCCGTTGCGGACATACGTTCATATGAACTTTTCTTCAGAAAATGACCTAAGGAATCACACCCTGAAATATTAGCACGTCATTAAGGAACACCCTGTATATATGGTGAGTAGTTAATTACACACCGTGCCGACACATTTAATAAAATTTGAGTCAGGATGAACACTGTGTCCAAGTAGGAACATTCTGTAGATCATGTGTTGACACAGGAACCAAGTATTATGTCAAAATAGACACTGCACCCAAATGGCAACATTGTATTTTGTGCACGCAATGTTTCTATGTTGAGCCTATTCTGGAACACTAGATACAATTTAGATACATCGTGTCGACCCCGTTTAGACAGTGTATCTAAAATATGTCTAAATGGCGTGTACCCATCTTGTTCAGAAATTATACCAAAAGGATACTTTGTTTTCATTTCAGGTAAAGATTTTCCCTTTTCTGTTTTAAATGTGCCGAGATGTACTAAATGTTTCCAGAAAGTTGAATTTTCAATATATTTCTTTTGTTTGTGCCTAAAGTTATGTGTGTTTGTGTACTTACAGGTAATTATAGGTAATTGTTGATACAAGCGTATACTCGAGTTAAATAAAGTATTTTGTTTACAATGTATTCAAGATACTCATATGTGTCTAAGCAGACACATTTTAGATACATTTTGGAATTGGGTGTAACTGTTTTCATATGAGTAACATTTCACAAGCAATTTATACCAATATTGAACACATAAGTTCAAATTGCGACGAATGTTAGAATATGCCTATATAGACACATTAAAGCAAATTTTTATTAAAATAGTGGAAACTTGAGCCTGATTGTTATCTGATATGTAGTTGTGTGACAATACAAGCAAATTTTAGGTGAAAATTGTTACGTGTTTTATTTCGCCCTAAGTAACCGAACAGAATTTGGGCTGGTGCTGCCGGCTTAACTTACAGTGGAGACGAGAGCCGGTTCATATATTAAATATTTAACTATAACTACAATAGCAAAAGGAAAGGGGCGTCAAGGAATTCTAATCCTTAGCCCAAATGTTTAGGTATAAGAGTAACTGATTTCCTAAAATTGATTCTAACCTAGGTCCTTAATGAAACATCAAGGTACTTAAATTATGGAGATATGTTAAAATACATATTTAAATAGTATATCTCTTTGCACAGATCGTAAAATTTTATCATAATAAATACAAGTGACAAATTTACGTATCATGCACGATATAACTCTAGCGAGAGTGAAGACTTTTGGACGTCTTAAACTTACTAAGGATTGTTAATAAACAAACAACTAGACAACGTCTTGCATAGTGTTGTGAATGGATACTATTCTTATTATCTAAATATAACAGGAAAACTTTACTTTTCTAGGAAATATATTTTTACACACACACCTAGCCTTTAACTAATTATGCTACTAATAATTATCCGATACGACATTGTCCATACACCAAAAAATATATATATTCATACGAGATAAATTATAAGGAAATCTGCTAGGTGGTACTTATCCCTTTCCCTGGGGAGGTTGAAATCCTCGAAGGTACCTATGAGCAAAAGGGCTCCGATAGCGCATACGGAATATGTATTTGCAATCCCCCATATTACACATACCACACGATTGCTTCTGCTTGCGTGACAGTTAACGAATGTCATCTGGCTACTAATACCTAGGAAAGCACTGTTCCTGGATCCTCTAACCGGTATCCATAAAGCTTAGGTGAGGGCGATGTAGTTCCTCCTTATATACTATCCGAGGTATGGGGGGATGTCCCCAAATTAGCATGCAATTCTCAAACTCCAAGCTAAAATTAAATCCAAAACCATAACACCTAAAAAGAAGAGATTTTGAGGTATAGCAACCCTCCATCAATTGATCAATATAATAGATAAACCCACCTCCAACCATTATGACACCCTAAATGATCTGGAGACGTTATGTATAAGCTCAGCGGCAAATATTCTTAGCCTCCCCGTGGAGAAAACTAAATGACACTAAACACCAAAAACAAACAACCATACCACCTATTAATTAACTCGTGTGATTTATATCCGTAAACTACGTCAAATTATGGTAATCTCACACTGTTAATCGCCGTTTGCCCCCCAAAAGCCATATACCAGAGCAACTGATTTTTCTAAAATTTATTTACAGCACATTTATTGGCACGGGTAATTAATTAGAAATCTTTACGCTAAACGTAACACTCCCCTCACTTGTTAAAAAAACCAAAAAAAAAAAGAAAAATAGGTAACCAATTTTCCTTCTTCCTTTCTTTTTCTTTTTTATTTAGTTTTAATGTTTTTCGTGCTAACTTGCCTTGGAACTAGATAGCTGCATCGGATGGCTGCTTATTCTGTTTCCAAACCATTTGGCAACATTTAATGAAAGAGATCGTCTCAGTAAATTGTAACGCTTTGCACTGCAATCATACGCTTTATTAAATTTAGCTCCAACTTTCCCACAGAAGTCTTGAACTTCCTTCATATGAGAGGGTAGTGAATTCTATAGAACCATTATCTGGGGCATCCTTATGCATCCGATGCATTTTACCTGAGAGAAATACTTCGCGGTAGAAGTTCAAATACACAGGACTGTAATTGGTTACTTCATGTACTGCCGCTCTTAACGCGTGGCCTATTTAATGGAGCTGCTTGTCCCAATCTAAGTGATCTATATTCATATAGGATCTAATCATCGTTTTTAATACTCAATTTACACATTCAGTGGGGTTCACATGAGGACTATATTGAGCATTGAACACAATGCAACAATCGTATCACCTGCTCAATTTCCTAATTGCTTCGGACGCATTACAGTGTTTTGTTTTGGTTGTATTTTATTTATACAAATTTTTGTAATCATGTTTTATATTTTATTCAGAAAAGGGGATTCATAAAAAATAAGTTGTTTTTGAATATGGACAAAATTTTGGTCAGGGAAGACCTGGAAAGGGAATATTATTGGTCACCTTGACTTTTTAAACGAAAAAGAAGTAGACTTTTCTACACTAAGCACTGATGTCTCTATATTTTAATATATCCATACAAATTTTTACGTAGTGGCACCTCACTTAGAGCCAACGTTATTTATTGTTGACATCCAGATTCTAGTCTAAAGAATAATCAATTTCACGCATAAAGCAACAACTGTTCAAGGTCAACAAATCTGCTATGCCGGGATCAAGGGACGGTATTCGAACTGTCAACTCGTTTAATAACTTGGCATTGGGATATTTTAATGACACATTCTTGTTGAACAAATGGTTATTCCTAAAGAGAAATATTAAAGGTTCTTTAATGTATTCTGCAACTACCGTTCACAATTTATTTTTATTAAAATACCCCTACACGATTTTTATAATAACAGTATTTCCAGATTTTTCTGTTTCTCTTACTGGGATTCACTGCGCACTCAATAGTATCTATGGATATTGAATACAACAAAGCCGTGTGTTTAACATACACAGCACATAAACAATTTCGCAATACAGTTTTGAGAAAGAAAACAGATTCAGTTTCCAATACGTCAAAAAAATATATTATTTTTATGTTTTTGTTTTTATTCATCATTTGTCCAAAAAAACGGCCTCTAACTGTTCCGTTGTCATAAAGGTCACAAGCATAGAGGTTATTTTCCAGTAAAATATTAGATAATTATGTTATTTTGTATATTTCACGAATATTGTCTTTAGAAGAAAAGACACGTGGTGGAGAATCCCAATAAGAAAAGCAGAAAAGTTAAGAAAATGCCACAACCAACATTTAGACAGTATTTCCAGGTGTAAAGTATATATAGTTTAATAACAGTGGTTGCTACGAAAATCTAATATTCAGATAACAAGGCTAAATGATGCATCCTGTATAACTGATATTAAATACGAACAATGTATTACAAAATTTTTGATAAAAGTTACATTTTTCATATTAATAATTATTTGTTTTTTATTACAGGTAAGTGAAACTTAAGACGAAGATAATACAGCTGTTAAGGTAGGTTTCTTAAATAAATTTATGATCATTCCAATTTCTGGAATTTTAAAAATGGTATGTAACTTACAGGGAATAAATTGGAAATATATTTTCTTCCGGGAAACTTATTAATTCTTAGTATAATTTATTGATATGTTTGATGGCAACATTAAAATGATTATAACGATTGCGAGGAATAAGTTTTACATATATTTTAAAATTGTAAAAATAGTTTTCTTAAAAAATTAATGCAATAAATCAGAGTATAACATTTCCACTAGGTTTGGCGACGGTCACTGACCCATAAAAATATAATCTCAGTTTGGCAAAAAACACACAATCTATTCTCATTCCAAGATATGCGGATTTACATCTTAATTTTTAAGAAGGTATGCTTTTTAAATGAATTCTCTGAATTTTAAATTATCAATTATCAATTATTAAACGAGGTGCTAAAGTATTAAATTTACTTTAGATAGCAGTATTATTACCCTTTAATTCAATTTTAATGTTATGCCAGTACCAAGCTGGATTTTGTAGGTTTTATTTAGAATTATTTCGTTCACGATTTTATCAGTCATAATGTTTTTATTGTTGTACTAATCTATGACACTTTATTACACGGGGTACTTTAAAAAGTATGACATTAACTTAACCACAAATTGCTGACGCCAAATAAAACTGATTAAGTTTTATGAACTAATTAATTTATTTATAGAAAAACGCACCCCAAAAGAGGTAAAGCTCCAGTAAAATATGTTGTTAAGTAAGAGCAATATTTTCAATTGAAAATATTTTAAAAACGTATCTCCTAAGACGCTGACTTAGGGCTAAACAAACCTTCTCTGTCTTCTCCTTGTTTGCAGATATGCCTATGTTATCGCCGAAATAATTATTTTGTATTAAATTTAAGATTTTTTTTTATAATATACGAAATAGTTTTCAAATGTTTTTTTTCCTTGAGAACTAGATATTTTTTGGGCGTCTTTATATTTATAAAGAATTAATATTAATTGATAAGCCAGTGCCGGTGCTCACAGAACCGCTCTCATGTTCAGTGGAATAGAACGCGTCCCATTCGGATTCATTTTACGACCAGAAAATTTAATAATAATGATAATACTGTTGTCCATTGAACCAGTACAAAAAGTGGTATGGGGCTTCGCACTTTTCTCATAGTTAATAAGTTAGATTGCCCTCGTGCGTTAAAACCGCGATTATAGTTGTTTCTTAACAACTGTTCAATATTTGATTTTGTAATAGTAACAATCACCAAAATATATATACAGGAAAGCTGCAATATTTTCAACTCTTTGAAATGCGTTCTGCACGAATTTCTCTTATTAACTCCTATGATATTCCTTAAGGCCTTTTTCTGCGTTTTAAAAAACTCGCTCAAAGTGACTTGAAATACCCCAAAACTCTATAACATAAACTACTCTAGAATAAAATTGTGAAAAGTAGCAGGACAGCAAAACCTCCCTGTTAGTAATGTACATCGCGAAGCATACAGAAGGTATTTTTTACATAGAACGTCTATATGACATTCCAAATTAAGAGAATTGTCCAAATGTCCAAACTTTGCAATAGATTTGTTTATTTTGACCTGGGTGATTTCTGTTAGATTGTCTACATTATAATCTATAGTTAGAAGTGGACAATCGTGGCAAACATAATTAATAAATTATTTTTGACTATAGCAGATAAGTCATTTATAAAAAGCGACCCCAATACTGAGCCGTGTGGGAGGACATCACAGGAAATAGTCAATACACTTGCCCTAATACCCTCTATCTTCTAAATTGCTTGTGATATATAGAGGATATTTCAATTAAAAGTCCTCAGTCATTATCTCAAAAATAATAAAGATGTAATTTTTAGCGGTTTTTATTTTTTTACAAATTAACAAATTATCAGTTCCTATGGCCTATATAATAAACAAAGCAATTGTAGAAGGGGAATGTCCATCAGCCCTTAAAGTAGCTGTCATAAAGCTCATTTACAAAAACGGGTGCAAGGAAGGAGTTACAAACTATAGACAAACATCTTTAATAAGTAATCTAGCAAAAATTTTTGAGAAAATCGTTAAGTCAAGAATTGTAAACTATTTAGAAAAATAGAAATTATTATCAAAATATCAATACGGATTCAGAACAGGTAAGAGTTCACAGAATGCAATTGCCAGCCTTATAAGTAACCAAAGCATTTGATTTTCATAATATATATAAACTCGTTATTTGATATATATACCACTGCACCAATAGTATGTTATGCAGATGACACTGCCTTCTACATAGCTTCAAACTGGAAAGACTTAAAAATTAAAGTACTCACCTCAAATGTATCAAAAACATATTACGTACCTTTTTATCTATACCAAGCTTCTGCCCCACCTTTCCAAGAACTCACAATTGATGAACACTTTCAAATAGCTTCTCCTACACACATGAAATATTTAGGAATAGTAATTGATTCACAAGTTAAATGGGATCTACATATAGGTTACATATCAAACAAAACAAGAAAATTAATATACAGATTTAAAAGTTTGAAAAAAAATTTAGATGAGGGAAGAGAATATTGAAAATTATTCTCAATAAAGAACAAACTTACCTACCCTTCAAATGACTTGTTTAAAGAGGCCAAGGTAATGGATATTAGATTATTATTCTTCTTACAGTGTGCAACATATCAATGGCAATCTAATGCACAAATAAACGAAGACGCGCAACACCAGCAACAAGCAAGAGAAAATCGAAGAAACCACATCAGAGTCCCAAAAATAAACACTACTTATGGTCAACGATGCTTCACATAAAAATATCTAATAATATTAAGCAAACTACTGTTTTTAATAGAGCAAAAACTGAAATAAAAAAATACATTTTAGAAGTCCCTGGCAGGCGCGGATTTATGGGGGGGGGGTAACGGGGTAATTACCCCCCCCCAAGATTCTGTAAATCATCAACTTTTGTTTTAAAATGGTATGATTTTTGTTAATTTCGGGAAGAAAAGAAATTTTAATAGCGTAATTACCTTCAAGAAATTTTCATTTTAAATTTTTTAGGATGAAAAAATTTTTTCCCTGCTTTTTAAAAAAATTTTGAGACGAAAAATTTAATATTAATTAATAATTCTTATTAATAAATTATCCCTTATTTATATTAATCATGTTACAAGATTCCAATCATTGAAAATAAATTTTACATCGCAGCGCCATCTCTGTTGCCTTATTGCCCACAAGGGCTTCAAAGCAATCCATCTTGTCACTACCTCACAGTCACCTATCCTTAATGTGCCTGGGTGGTTAACATTTGCTCGGTTTATAATCATAATTTTCGTTTTGTTATAATTTATGCGTAAACCATAATCAGAGCTTATTATCTAAAGCCTGACCAATAGGTGTATGAGCTCATCCTTGTCTGCTGCAACTGGTATCGTCTGCTAACTTAAATGCTTATCAAAACAATGTCGCTCATGCAATGATATGTGCTGCTTGACACTATTCACAGTTCAATTCAACATTATCCTCCTTTCCTGGCTAAGGCATAGTTTAAAAGTGTGTTAATAATTGTTAACCAATGCGTGCCGTCCACTACCGATACATGTGGATTAGGTTAACATCTTTTAATTACAATTAATTTAGTTTGGTACATTAAATATAAATAAGCCTATCTTAACTTAACTACCTAAGAAAGTTTTGTATTAAACGTGTGTCCATAATAGTTTCTAAACTTGGTTGTTTTTAAATCAATATAAAAATAGTTATTAAGAAATTTTTCAACAGCCTTTATCTTCGTAAAATTCAGAATAATTTTATATAAAGCGAAAATCTACATCGTTTGATAGATAAGAGCTTACTGAAAAGTTCACTTCAAACTATACACTATACGCTCAATTTGCAGCTAAATTACGTAGTTGTTTGAGGTCCAAATACAATAGAATGTTATACATAGTTTACAAGAATGTTGTATCATTTAATACTTGTCACGTGCTTGCAACGTAATATGTTTTCAGTTAGTTAAGCGCTTTTTGTAAAGATGCAACCAAGTTTACATGTTACCATAATGACGAGCTAATTTGTATAATACATCATTTACAATATACCGAAACTTTGTAGGTATTGTTGAAAGGGAGAGAGAATTTATTTAGCAGAGGCTAATACAAAACAAATACATAACTAACTTCATCTACGAATATAATATAATCCTTTCATAATACATGTAACAATTGACAAATAATGATAGTCGTAATTCCAACCTAACGTATAACGAAGATAATGTCATTATAACGCACCTTTGACCAATCAGGAACTAGAAATTTTCATAACCAACAGGCGAGTCCATGTTTTTGTGTTTGACATCTTAGACGTCAAAACAAAGTTTTTACTCTGAAGTAACTTTATTTTTTCAATTTTAAAGAATTTAAACAATTAAGTCAAGGATAAAGTATTAAGTAGTATTCTGCTTGTGTGTAATGACTATTACACGCTCGCTGAATAATATACTACATTATAAGATGTGAATTACATTATATTACAGTTCTTTATATACTCACAGATCGTTTGTTTAAAGATATTAATACATACAATACATACTTTTCATTCCTTTTATGCTATTTGGAAGTGCATTGAACATTTTCAATCCTTTATAACATCTAACTATTTTGCTATTAGTTCTCCTAAACTCTTAAATGAAAATCATTAACTCATCGAATGCTGTAGTGGTGTTTACCCGTGACAACATATTTTAGGGTTCAAATATCTCGACATTAATCCTCCTTTTATTTTGAAAATAAATAATAGGGTGTTATACATTATTCTTTGCTTTAGTGACATAAATATTAATGTATTCAACATAATCCAAATAGATGTTAGTCTGGTACATTGTGAGATAATTCTATAGCTTTTATAATTGTGACTCTATTTGATATAAAAACTACAATAACGTTCCACAATATTTAAAATGGGAAGATACAATGCATTTACACAATTATTTTTGCATATATTGATATATTAGTCGAGAATCTAAAGGTCCGAATTCGATTAAAGGGTATGAACTCGCAGGTATAAAATTTAAAAAATATGGATATTACCCAGAATTTTATGCCGAATTCGATTCCAGAGGGCGCGATGTCGGCCAAGATTGCGAAATTGCAAAAAAAGTAATAATTTCGAAAAAATTTCGAACTTAAATATTGCATCATCTTTCGTCTACATTGCATTTACGAGCTTATTTATAAAGATTTTTTAATAATTCTTATATCAATCGAAACCTTAATATTTGTAGTTTCATACAAGTGTAATAGAGAGACATTATTTTCATTATAAACAATACTATAAATTGTTTAAACAATATGTGCTCGGAAAGCGTAGTGTAATTTTCGGCATCGAGATACTTTTGTTATTATTGCAGATAGATGTGTAGTTATTTGAGACGAAATACGTAGAATAGACCAACGAACATTTTTTATTAAAACAATTTTTTAATTCGCTGAATAATTTAGGAGATATGATTTTTTAAATGTAGGGCGCGCGGCCGTAGTCATAACTCATCATAGTAATAAATATAAGCGTGACCTCGGGTACGCGATTTGCCAATGTGCATTTGCCGTTCGCATTGTTTATTAGTTTTAGTCTGACAGGCGAAGAACATGCATGATATCGTTTCGTTTTTAAATAGTATCGATAAATACAAAAAGGTAATAATACAATCTACTGATACAGACATTTTTGTGATGGCACTATACTATGCTTCTAGAATAAACATAAATGAGTCGTGGATACATAGATTCGATGTGTATATACCTATTCACTTCATAATACAAAAACCGTCGACTACGCAGAATATCTCAGAAATTTATTTGGGCAATTTTTTTCTATGTACTTACGTCTTAAGTGGTTGCGATACGGTCAGTTTTCCTTTCAGAAACGGAAAAACTTACGTATTCAAAACATGCCTCAAATATGCCAATGATCCTAAGTTACAGTCAATATTGAATTTCCCATTTGACAATTCATTTGATACTGCTGAATTTGAAAACTCTGCACGATATTTCTTTAAAGTCTTATATGGTCGACCGTTTTTCATTAGTAATTTGGACAATTTGCGAACCCATTTATTTCACACTTGTAAATCGGATATTCGAAATTTGCCACCAATTGAAGACTCATTTCACCAGCACATTCTTGGAGCTGCCTACCAAATAATTATTTGGAAGACAGCAAGTTGCGTCAATCCAATGCTTCCCAACCTTAAAGATTTTGGTTGGGTTTGGAAGGATAATATATTAGTACCAAGACTTATGACAAAAAGTGTCCGTCCAAATGTAACGCCTGGAAACATATTTTGTACATGCAAACAATTCCAAAATTGCATTGGAAACTGCAGTTGTGCTAAGGCCGGTTTGGCGTGCATAATAGGTTGTTTTTGTGAAGGCCGATGTCAGAGGTGTTAGTTTAACCTTAACTCGTATTATTACATCAATACACTTTATTATAGGATTATAACATCAATCATATGTATAACGACTCCAATTTTAGTTATATCATATGTATTATGTACACAGAATTTATAATACATATAACCATTATTTTGTCATGACGAAAAATATTTTAATTTCATTGTAGTTGTACTTAAATTAAATACAGATAATTTGTTCTGTTTGTAAGCATTATTTATGATCTGTACGAACTTTCCTATGAAAGACGTTACAAAAATGTTGCTTATACCTTACAAAAAAATTAATAAAATAATGTACAGTGCCTGTCACAATAATCTTGCCAACCTACATTTTTCGAAATTCTCTACATTTCGTCCTGGTGTATATTATTAGATTTTTTTGTTTATTGTTCTCTGCTGTATAAGAATAAAATGTCAATTGTGTTGAGGTAAAGGATGGCGGATTTATATAACTAACAAATCAAATAAAACTTGCCATAGGTGGCAAAATTATTGTGACGAGCACTGTACGTAATAATTAGTAATAATAAATACTTTTATTATAACAGCCTCGAAATCATGTGTAAATAGCCTACAGAGACAAGACCGCGTGCGCGGTAGACCAAAACAATGTGCTCCATTTAAAAAAATCATATCTTCTAAATTACTCAGCGAATTAAAAAATTGTTTTAATAAAAAATGTTCGTTGGTCTATTCTACGTATTTCATCTTGAATAACTACACATCTATCTGCAATAATAACAAAAGTACCTCGATGCTGAAAATTACACTACACTTTTCGAGCACATATTGTTTAAACAATTTATAGTGTTGTTTATAATGAAAATAATGTCTCTCTATTACACTTGTATGAAACTACAAACATTAAGCTTTCGATTGATATAAGAATTATTAAAAAATCTTTATAAATAATCTCGTGAATGCAATGTAAACGAAAGAAAATGAAATATTTAAGTTCCAAATTTTTTTCGAAATTATAATTTTTTTTGCAATTTCGCAATCTTGACCGACATCGCGCCCTCTGGAATCGAATTCGGCATAAAATTCTGGATAATATCCATGTTTTTTAAATTTTATACCCGCGAGTTCAGGGTTAGGATTTTAGACGCGTCTTTTTGGATGCTAGATTCCTTACTATATACTGACGTATACAAAAAAACAGTTTGGTAGCATACCTAAGTTCAACTTACTACTTACTCAATACCTAAACCTAAACATTTCATCTGTTCAACTTATTCTAATATTTTGTTACTTATGATACTGTTTAACTCAGTATTTATCAAAGTTTTAGAAATAACCATTACTTTCGATTTTGAAGAATTAACTTTAAGGCTATTAAAACAAATTAAGTCATTACTTAAATAATTTTTAATTATTTTAACATTTTTATTCTTAGTGTATAAAATATCATCCCCAAGTACATTAATAGTTCTTTTACGTTATTAATATACAAAATAAACAGTATTGGTCCTAAGACCGATCCTTGTGGCAGTCCATATATAGACATTTTCTCACATGACACAGAATCACCAGCTATTGTTTTCTGTAACCTTTCTGAAGAGGTAAATCTTAAAACAACTCCTTTCACTCCATGTGTTCATCCAGTTTATCGCACGGTTTATCTCAATTTATTGTTTCAAAATCATGACAGAAATTGATAAACACCACTCCTAGTGCATTTTCTGAGTCTATTTCCACTCAGAGATAACAAATTGTAGCGCCGTTTCACACGAGTGACCCTTTCTAAAGCCTGTTCTGAAATCATAATACCATTACCATCCAGACGTTTTTTGAGCTTTGTGAGTTCTGTAACTGACAATGTTTGTCATTCTTCTTTTCTCATTGTTCTAACAAACTGTATTAAGAAGCTTAGTGACAATTTACGAAGCTGATATAATTAGGTATCTTACTACCAAGTATTTGTCTCAGAAGTATGAAATTTTCTAGATAAATGTATCTATTTGTATATCGAGAACTGCGCACTAGTTGTTAATCAGCAGAGGTTGATTAAAAACTGGCAATTACCCTATTAGAGTAATTTACCTTCAGAAATCATAAGGTTCAAAAGGTTCGGTCTTAAGTCCGTCATTGTTTAGTATATATAATACTGGCACATATTCTGTGGAAAATTATATACAAGCGGGTGATACTCAAGTGTACAATAGTTTTTATATTAGAAATTCATTATTAGCTCAAAATAGTCTAAACAAACAGTGATTTACATAAAATTAAAAAAATATCTCAAAAGCACAACCTGAAGCACTGATCCCTAGTAAAGATAAGTTCCCAAGTAACAATTTAAATGCCAACAAGTATTTATCGGCTTTTTTCACAGACTTAAGAAGGTAAATAAACCGAACTGGGTTTTATTATTTCTTTTGTGCATACCAATTTATCTGCAGATAATATGTACTTAAAAAAAGACCTTCAAGTTATCTTTAAAGCAATTTGTTAAACCTCTTTGCTCTATAAGACCTTTTATTTATATTTGCTTTTATAGCCACTTAATTGCTGCATTATTCAAAACCACAATAAACTCATTAAGTTTTATAGTGGATTTTAAATATTTTAAATTTTGTGGTAGACATCTTCTTTAGATTTTATGGGAGTTTTAAAATATGGTCTTTAAGTACTCCTTATGATCAAGCAATAAAACTAATAACTCTTAAGTAGTCTTACCCTTAATATATGTTATCATAATTACTATTTGCTTTTAACGATAACTGGTAAAGGTTCCTTATAACCTAATAGTTTTTTGGTAGCTTTATTAAGCTATACGTTAAAACATTTTGGATTTTATAAAGCACTTATAAATCCTTTGGTTCCCCCACTTACGCCTTTAAACTTCGAGAGAGGGTGCATATAACGCATAGCAAACGCCATTTTGTGATTGCTGATTCTAGTTTAAAGAGTGCAGTGCGGCGAAACTGTTTAAAATCTACTTACTTGTAGTTTTTCACTTTTTCTTGCTCAATTAACGCTATAATCACAGAAATAACGAGAAATTAATGATCGCACACTCAAAAACACACGAAATAAATAATGGTTTTTTTTAGGTTATGTTATATAAACTAAATACATTTGGCTTAGAGATTGTCAGAGACAAATCTTAAGGGTATTAAAAAGAGTAGTAAGGCTGGGTAGTCTTACACTCTTTAAAATAGTAATAAAGTGGTGCAATTGGAATTTAACAAAACCTTTTTAAAATATTTCCTAAAGCCACAAACTCTTAATAAGGTATTCTATTAAAATAAACAGTTTTATTAATTTTTCAACCATGCTTTTTTCTGTTAACTATGGCACACATGTTTGAACAAAGTTGGGGCAACATTGTTTAGTTATATTTTTCTTATTCTTACTGTTTACATTTAGCCTGCAACTATCTAAAATGTGTTAATATGTCATATAAACTCCTAAAAAGCCCAAAAATATACGGAGTAAGCTAAAACTAGGGTTACTATTTTTTTATTAATTGTAAATAATAATTAATAAGCTGACAAATGAAAGGCGCGTGATTTTTTAAAAAGTTTTTTGATATACTTTATCAATTAAGTGGTCTGTGTTGACAATTTTTTGATACTAGGTTGTTTATTAATATCAAATTTTAAAACGTTAGCACATGCAGATTATCCAATCGAGGCAGACATATTTTATTACTTGGCGACATTTTCTGATTGTGACAGTTTAAGTGGAACAAGTTTTCGCCAAAGAATTATTAAAGACTCAATTATTTATGATGTGCGCAAGGCAGGCTTAAAATTTGATTGCAAGTACTAACTTATGTACAATCAGTGTTCTATCATTGCATATTGCAGAATGTATGCATTTAATTCGGGTTCACCTTCAAAATGTCGTAACAATATATATTATACAAAAGGATGATCCTTATGGGACTCTTTGTGCTGCAAATTCCTGCGAGTAGGCGTTTTTTTATTCTTAATTTTCATTTTTCTGTATTCCAAAAAATTTGTTATGAGTGGATTAGGCTGTCCAGTTTTTTTAATTTGAATAAAAGACCTCACTACCAAACATTTTTGAATGCTTAGGGATATCCAATAAAAGTGCACTTGACTTCAAGTTATTTAATTTAGCCATTTGGACGTTGGAAATTAAAATGGTAAGTGGGTGCAGGGTTAAATATTTTTTTTTGAAGCCATATTGGTATACAGGGTGGACCATTAATAATGGGCCATACTTCAAGGGTAGATTCTTTAGACCAAAATATGAAGATATAAGTTTTAAGAAGATGTTATAAAAGGTTTTATGGTAGACTTGAAAATATCTTGCAGATTTGGGTTCTAAAGTACTGTTGGTTTTATTGATAGTTTTAAGGAAGATATTTATAACCTTTATTAAAGGTTTTTTTGGTTTTATGCCGGGTTTATTGTAGCTTTTAAGAGGTTATCTAGTATAAACAGTTTTACGATCAGTTTTATTATATAGACTTAATAACCTCTTGTAAATTGTGATAAAACTTAAATTGTTATTTGGGTTGAACAGTCATGTTAAAATGTTTCAATGACCTGCAAAAAAATGAACTGAATTCTGGTTATTTAATAGTTTAGGGTGGTATAAAAATGGGAGGTGAGTGCAAAAAAGTTTCATTTGGGGTAGAATCGATTCGATATTGATAGTAAATAATAAAAGAATGTTTTTCAGTTTTATTTGTTCAAAAATAAATAACCGGTCTTATGGACCCTCCTCCTTTACTACAATTCATACAATAAAAGTTGTGTTCGATCTTTGGAAATACAATTTCTAATTATCACCTATAATACACCTAGAGCATTGATAATTCCGAGATAATTTTGTCATAGAGACTGCTAAAAGCGTGTTGCTTGGTAATATTATACCTTTAAACAACACCCTTGAAGCATTCTCTACGACAAAATTTTGAGTATTTATTAATGCTCGAGGTGTATTAGGTAAGATAATTTTTTACTTTCCATTCAATTCGTATTTTCTGATCGACCAAAATTCCAAAAACATTTTCAACGTATCCTTTTTACTTTTAACGGCGTTTTTGGATGTATTTTCTAATGCAATTTGATTAATTGAATCGCTTACCAAACCTTTGTGACATTTTTATAATTTGATTTTCAATTTGACTTTTGTTGAATTTTAATCTGACATGTGAACATATCATGTGGGCCCTGCCGGGTAACACCGCATGTATGCGTGTTATCAGCTATAATATCCCAAGGACGTTGATAATACGAAATAATTTTATCACAGTTTCCGAAAGCACTTGCTTGGAAGTTGTGATAAAATTATGAGCTATTTATTAACGTTCGAGGGGTATTCGCATAGAAAATTTTTTGCAATCTATTTTATTTATTTGTTCAAAATTATTTATTAAAAACATAATTATTAAAAGAGCAATTTGTAAAATTAAATGTAGATTAAGTATTAAGTTTTCCTCCATTATTATATTCATTAAATCATTATTTACAGTTCCAAATCGATATTGTCAAAAAATAAATTTTAAATTATTGAACTGTCATTACTGTCAAACTAAGTGAAAAGATCCCTCAGGGATCTTTTCAGTGTAATTCTGTTCTGATTGGTTGTTTCAGCACACTTGATTAGAAATGGACGAATTTAATAGGATTGCTATTTGAGCTAAAAATGTTCAGCTATAATATCTCAAGGACGTTGATAATACGAACTAATTTTATCACAGTTTCCGAAAGCACTTGCTTGGTAATATTCCGACGCCGTAGGCGGAGAGATATTATCTAAAAGCAACGTGCTTGAGGAAGTTGTGAGCTATTGAACTGTCATTACTGTCAAAACTGGATGACATAAGTGAAAAGATCCCTCAGGGATCTTTTCAGTGTAATTCTGTTCTGATTGGTTGTTTCTGCACACGTGATTAGAAATTGACGAATTTAATAGGATTGCTATTTGAGCTAAAAATTTTCGTATGTAATATCACTAGTGCTTAAAATTTTACCGAAAATTTTTTCAAAAGCGTGTTGCCTGGTAATATAAAGAGTGCAAATTGGCAGTTTATTATCTGATTAAATCTCGACCGCTTTAGCGGGAGGGATTTAATCTTTGATAATAAACTGCCAATTTGCACGAGTTATATTAACTAGGGGCAACTTAGCTTGAGAAAAAATGTTTAGATAAAATTTAAAGCACGAGTGGTATTTGTGGAGAATATTTCACGAATAAATAATTCATTAAGTATATCTTCAATATTATGTTCAGTAATTAATTGCCTTCAGACGTTTCCTTGTTGCTTTTTAGAGATTACTCACCTTTATCTTCAATTTCATCATTTACGTCACATGAAAATGCATTTCCAAAGCGACTCATCTAATAAAAAACAAAGTAGGTTTAAATTATGACAATAAAGAAAAACAATATACGTTAAACCATAGGTACTGTAAGTTATAAGACTAGCCATCACAACAAAGCACGCTTCGACCAATCACATTACCGGTGAAATCACATAAATTGCATATTACCAATCTATCCCTTTTACGTTCTAAGGCTGCCAGCTCAGATGGTATGATACCGCCATCTAGTAACGCTAGCTTAACTTAGTTACTAGCCTAAATAGTGAATTGAATTATTATATTAAAGTGTTTATTAATATATATATTTATGTATTTAATCCTTGTTTCTAATTTGAGAAGTTTGATAGTTAAGTTAAGGTTTACTTGTTTAAGTAGAGAGACTTTAAGTACAACGAATTATAATGTATATAGTGATACTGCAAAGTTTTGATTTTCCAAATAAGTGTTATCTGTTTTGTAATGATTGATGAATTACCATACGTAAGTACCTACATTTGTGTATTTATCATGAAATAACTGATTTGTCTGCTTCGTAGACATTCATATTTAATTTTGATTGTGAAAATTATTTTGTAATTATGTTAGGTATCAAGCCATTGAAAGCTGTGTACCTATAACTTGTCCCGAACCTATATAAGTTCCACACAGCATTGGCTTTTAGGTTATTAATACAATACTACAATTTACAATTCACGTTAACAATTAGTAATAAGCTAGAGAAGATATTTATAGATAACGTTTAAAAGCACGATTTGTCCTATTTGCCGAAAACATGTCACGACACAAAACGTCAAAAAATTTTCGCAATATTTTCCGCTGCAGCGACCTATAAAATTAGAGCGATAAATTTTGCATGTTGGTCCTGTCAAAAGCAGATCTAGCTTGAATTACCACTAATAATGACGTTTGATTGGTGCAATGTTGTGGCTATAGCGTTAATGAGTGAAATAATCGCTGTAATCTTTTACTGATTGAATGAATTTAGACACATGACATGAAATGCAAAATTTTGATTGGTTAATGCATTTAGTAACAAATTATCAGGAGAAATAGCTGAGAGAGTGAAACGAAAATTCAAAATTGCTTAAAAAGAAAACCCGAATTTTTAAATATTTTGTAAATTTTGTACACTGCAATATAAAAAACACACACACAAAAAAAAGGTTTGTTTCTGAGACTCCATTGGGCAACCCTCATGTATTTCGACATGCTGAATACGAATCAGTTATCCATTTAGCTCCGTTACCTACCAATTTTTAGTAAATCACGAAAATAACCTAAATTATGAGGGTTTTTTTGGGTTATTTTCGCGACTTACAAAAAAATGGTGGCCAATGGAGCTAAACGGACACCTGAATCGTATTCAGCACGTCGAAATACATAAGGGTCACCCAATGGAGTACCAGAAAAAGACCACTTTTTTTATTTTGTGTGCCTGTGATATTAATAGGCAGCGAAATATTTTCAGAATCCAAGAGTTTTCAAATAACTCAAATTTCACTTGTCTTTTTAGTTTAGTTTTGTTTAGTACACCAGGTAGATATTTCTACGTATAATTACTGTGGTGTTATACACCATGTATAACGCTAAACATCATGTATATAATATGTTAATTTTTTATGTCAGATATTTATCTTTTACACACTATAGGACTATCACTTGTACATTATATTAGTAAAAAGTTGTGTACGTGCAACTCGTTAATTTAATTTTATTGTATTTTACGCCTCGCGGAGTTTCAAACGAAATTCGATGATTAAAGAAAAGAACTTACAAAGATATTCCTGAACAGCTAAAAAAGAGAAAATTTCTTTTCTTTTGTTTTAGAGCTTTTGTTCTAAATACAGATATTGCACATTTAAAAATTTACATTATAGCTAGAATTAAATTGTGCGATTTTATATAGTACGTAGGAAACTCATAACTTATTAAATAAAGTGGCATTTTTAATTTATTGCTTTTCAATGTCAACATCTACAGTGTGGATACACTGATATTTTGGTTGTTATTCAACAGATCGATGTAAAGGTGCATCTTTTCATGATTTTCAATATACTTTCAATTGTCCACTAAAAAATGAGATTTTTCTATATTTTACTTAGCGTTAGAGATACAGCAAAAAAGAAAAAGATAATCAGCAAAACGTAGACCAAATAATTTAAAACGCTTTTAATGAAAATCCTCATAGTAGCATAAGAGATATGATTAAAGTTGAATTTGACTCGGAACAAAATTCTTCGTCGATACAAATTTTTACACACCTTGTAGGCAGGTGATATCAGAAGGCTGGAATACTGCTTCTGGGCTCAAGTTAATTTTCTTAATGATGCACATTTTTTGAAAAAAAAAAATTATGTTCACTGACGAAGCGACATTCACCACCAATGATGTAGTATCTTTGTAAAACTGTAGGTACTGGGCAATAGAAAATCCGTAATGGGTAATCAATTGTAAGCTGCAGTACTCGGAAAAAAGTGAACGTGTGGTGAGGAATTTTAGGTGGGATAATGGGCCCTTTCTATTTCTTCTAAACTTTAAATGTGGTAAGACCGCTACACCTTTTAAATAATACATTAATGGAGGTAATTGATGATTCTCTAGTGACATTGCTAAGAGATACCTATGTTTTTAAGTTGGATGGAGCATCGATTCACAACTCGATAATTGTCTGACGATGGTTCAATATAAATTTTCCTCAAAAATGGATAGGCATGATTTTTATTTTTGGAGCACCATTCAAAATAAAGTTTAGAAAACGAGGCTCCGAAGTAGGCAAGAGCTTTGTTATAAAATTGGTCAAACCTTTCAAGAAATTAATATTCAAGAACTACGACGAGTAGCAAGGAATAATGAAAACCTCATTGAAAAATGTATTGCTATTGATGGTGACTTGATTGAAAAAGACTACATTTAAGAACTTAAACACTGTATTAAAATTTGTTGCATTTATAGTACAGTCGAATTGATTTAATTTAATTTTTTTCGGCGACAACATTCCACCTGAAATTTTATTATTGATTCTTATGTATTATGACCTCCTGATTATGAAAAAAATATTTGTGCCCAAAAATTACTTGTGCGTCAAAAGTTATATGCACTTTTTGATGTGCTTTCACGCATTTTCAACTTATCTGCTTAATATATCTTGTAGTAGTAATCGGATGGGAATTTTAAAAACACTGGCTTATTTGGAATAAAATTTTTACAAAATATCCGATATGTATTGGTCAACCTTGGAAAAAAATAGAAAATAGGAAGAATAGCCGACAAAATAAAAATTGAATATCTTTTCTATAAGAAGACGTAAGTTCACCAAAGTTGGCAAATATAAAACTGATTTATGGTCAAATATAGTGCACTATTCCCGGACGCCGTGTGCCAAATAGAACGGTCGAAGATGACAGACGAAATAAAATTTTTAATTCTTCTTCAATTATCAAGGAGGCATTGTACCGTCACTTTTTTTTCTTTTCGATTCTGCGTTATTTTATTTACTATTAGGGGATAGAGTCCATTTTTTTTTAATTTTCAAAAAAGTGAGTTTTTTTATTTAAAAAAAAGTGCATTTTTACAATTCTTAAAAATGTACTATCTTTGACCCTCTTTTTATTCAACCAATTTTCATCGAAACAAAATAAATACACAATATTAGTTTCATTACCGTCATATGCCATAATTTCACCACATTCCTCATCTATAGCCGATTCATCAAAGGTAGAAGAAGCATGCACAATGGGCTCATTTAGTGATATTTAATTTACAATTTATTTTTGCATTCTCCGTAAGTATTTAACCTTTTATGTATACAGGGTGTTTCGAAAAGATTCGGACAATGCTTGGCCGTAGATTCTTGACATCAAAACAAGTCGATTTAACTCAAAAATTAGTGGTCTAACTCTTTTCGTTTTCAAGATACAGGGTGGTAAAGTAAAATAATTTTATTCGTAATTTGTCTCTATCTTAGAGACTATTATACGTATCTACTTCAAAGTTGGTAACGACATGTTTTTCAGGTCGCTAATTACAATGGTAATATTGCCGATGTAATATTTTGTAGATGGCGCTAGTTACAGGACCTTTACCTGACATTTTAAGCCATAACTTTTTTGAGGTTAGGTTTTGGTCATCGTTTTCTATTATAATCGAAACACAATTTGGTTTCCTAAAGAAAAGATGTACTTGTTTAAACGCGATAAAATGCATGCTTTCAGAGAAATACGCGATTTACAACTTTATCACACACCAGTTCGAAGAAATTCAATTTTACCTAAAAGCGGTTTCTTATCTAGTAGGTGTACGTCAGGTATAATGTCTTGAAATCGTCAATAATACTTGTTGTAGATACGTAAAATATTCTCAAAGATAGAGACAAAATACGAATACAATTTTTTTACTATACCACTTTGTATCTTGAAAACGAAAAGAGTTAGACCGCTACTTTTTGGGTTAAATCAACTTGTTTTGATGTCTAAAGTCTACGCTAAGCGTTGTCCCAATCTTTTCAACACACCCGAGGTGTTGAATTTCTTCGAACTGGGGTGTGTCAAAGTTGTAAATCGCGTATTTCTCTGAAAGGGTGCATTTTATCGCGTTTAAATACATTTACATTTTCTTTAAGAAATAAAATTGCATTTCGATTATAATAGAAGACGATGTCCAAAACCCAACCTCAAAAAAGTTATGGCTTAAATTGTCACATAAAAGTACTGTAACTAGCGCCCTCTATAAAATACGACATCGGCAATATTACCATTATAATTAGCGACCTGAAAAACATGTCGTTACCAACTTTGAAGTAGATACGTATTCTAGTCTCCAAGATAGAGACAAATTACCAATACAATTTTTTTACTTTACCATCCCCTGTCTTGAAAACGAAAAGAGTTGGACCACTACTTTTTGAGTTAAATCGACTTGTTTTGATGTCAAGTATCTACGGCTAAGCGTTGTCCCAATATTTTTGAATTACCCTGTATAGTAAAAGAATTAGGCCGCTAGCGTTAATTATTAACTATAACATTTGATTTCCAATTCGTAGCATATTTGAAACGTCCGACGGTGCGAATGACGTCACGGCACCCGCACGACTAGTTTTTGAGTTATGCGCATGCGGTTATAGCACGTCTGTTGTGCTTACGGAATGAAACTATATAGGATATGGGAGCAGGCGAGCGCTCGACCGCTGGAGTAGTTTGACGTCACACTGCATTTTCGCGCGCTCTATTTTCATTAGACATATGAATTTTAAAACAATGCTAAATGGGCCCATTATTTCCTTTCCAATAGAAACATAGAATAGAACATTATATATTCAGTTTTCTACAGCTACTCTGATTATTTTTACAGCCTTTCTTATATTTACAAGAAATATAACTTAGTAAATATTTAGGAAAATAATTACTTTCACTCATAACATCAGGCAGTAAGCCATTTTCAGTTTTACGCCACCCGAATTGTAACGGATTTTCTCAGAGCCTAACTATTTTTGGACTTGGAAATGTACTCTTACACAGTGGATTTCTATTACCTCTTCAATAGGTGGAATTGCAGACAATATATATATAGATTTTCTTATGATGATTCCATGCTGTTTGAGTCATTATAAGCAAAAGGTCAATGTCTTCACCAACAATTAAGTTGAAAGAAAATTTGAAATGAAATTGTTCTATATAGAAATTGTAGAGCCGGAAAAACCTACAGCTTTGTTTCTTTAATATTTACTTTCGAACAATGATTTACACTACAGCGTCCCGTAAAGTCGGCATATGTCAGTTTTTCTTTTGTGTGGATGAGGGGAAGTCTTCAATAGATGTTGTGCGGCCAGGTAGTGTGCAAATTTACTCACTAACCCCCCCCCCCCCCCCCCCCCTTCTTAGCGACACCGTGGAACCTCTCGCGCATTACTTCGCGGCTTAATCCACTGTCATTGCCGATCGATAGAATGTATTCGTTCTCTTCGTCGGATTCGTTGTTGATGCCGTCCTGGACACAAATTTTCGGGAATTCTGTAACGTTGTTGTAAATTTTACCACTGTAGTTTTGACATATAACGGAGCATTTCATTTCAGCTTTGCGGCAACCACAAGCTGTACTGCAGTTTCCCTTGCATTTATAAGCTATTAATTTTAGAAGTACGTGAGATTTTCCTGTGATGATTTTCGGTTCTAGCCCACAATTTTTCCTGCTTCATCCCCATTTTTCCGGATCGTGAAAGTTTCCAAGCTACGTTTGCACTTGAAAGAAGGTCCTGAAAGCGTGTTGCCGGGCCACATTTGATGTTGGTGGAAGTGATGCAAGGTTCGCTTTTGATTAGGTAGTAGCTCTTACAAAACGTTTGTGACGTAGCGAATTTTACTTTTCTTGTGCCTCATTTCCTTTGTACAATGCAAGAAAGAAAGTTCCTCCGGCGGTAGCGAGAAGTTTGGGGGAAACTTTTTTTTTGTTAAAGTTTTCTGAGGTGCTTCCAAATGATCGGTATTCTTCAAAGTGGTGATGAATTTCAATTTACTAAATCCAAAAACAGAGGAAGTCGTGTGGCACCTGCTGAAGGCGTGTATACACATGATATTGGCGCTTATGATATCGTCGTATTGGAGGCTTAATATTGAGTACAGTTTCTCGGCATTTTTTTCTTTTGTGGGTTTCTTTAAAATCACGTTCTCGCCTACGATTACTATGGAATCATAATTTGAAGCATATCTGATAGCAGTGCTTAGTATCTTAATATCGGCGTCTTCTTGAACCGTGTGGCTTTTATGTTGTTTTGGTTCAAGTATTTCAGAAGAATTTTTATTAATTTATGGTTGTTTTTTTCGTTGGTTAAAAAACTTTTCTTGAGTCGTCGAAACCATCATGGCTTCATTGAATGTGTAATCTCTACTACGTTGTTTCCTTGCTCTTCGTAATCGTTAGGAAGAGTTTATTCCAGAAGCGCTTAAGTCATCAGAGTAACCGTCAAAAACAGTTTCCACATTTTATCCGTAATTTAGATGTACGTAAGAAACGTATTTTTTTACAGATGCATTCGAAATTTCTTTTTTACTGCATAGTCACGCGCTGACATGCCAACTTTGCGGCGTGCTGTACTGCACAGTATTGTTCGAAAATAAAAATAGAAAAAACGAAGCCGTAGATTTTTTCCTGCTCTACAATTTTCAAGTAGAATAATTTTCTCGTAGGAATTACCCATATCGAGAAAAATGTGAAAAACCGCAAGCCGCGCCAACTTTCTTTTGCAAGAAACAAAAAGGTGTCAGTCCTTCGAAAAAATTTATATAGCACATAAAGCATGGAAATTTTACCTCCTTTTGTGACGTACTTTCCAGTGAGGCCGAACAGTGTCACTTTTGGCACCTTAGCAACGGCGGTTCTTATAGTTTGGTTGCTCGGGCGCCAATTTCCTATATTAGGTGGGGAAACGCTACGTCCCTAAAAGAGCCTGTACAGTAGGGCTGGAGTAACTACAGTGGAGAAACGGTCAATTCTAGTATTATAGTATAGTAGTAGTATATTCTAGTAAATTCTAGGGAACATTAGACTTTCACACACACAGCATTAAAACGCACAATTCGGAAGACAATATGTTTTATCTCCTTTATTCTACAATATCACCTACAATGTATCTACACTAAATCTATCTATATATACATAAAAACAAAACCCAGGCTGGTGATGTTACTATGACAGACAGAAGCAGAGCGACGGTATAACGTGAATTCAGTATAATGACGGTGATGAACGGTTAACAGTGCAGAGTGACGGGGGTGATAGATTGCAGTTCAGGCGGCGGAAACGGTTAGGTTATATACAGTCGTTAGATACCAGGAAGCAGCAAGCAAAACAATAAATAATGCAACAATAAAATGATTACTCTAGGTGTTAGACTTGGCTAATACGCAGCATTCGTAGAGCTGAAAAGAGTTAAATGCTTTCTGCAACTCCTGGCCTGAAAATATAAAAGAAAATAACACGGTTTACGTCCTAATTTCTGCGAATCAACACATACTACGGATATCCCAGAAACGTTAGTCTAGTATCCACACCGTACTCACATCAACACATACTACGAATACCCTGTGAACACAGGAGCTAGCTATAAGAAAAATAATGGAAGTACCTTGGATTGAACTCGTACCCTTGACCTGAAATTGTGAACGTCCTGATTTCTCCAACTCAACACATACCTCAGAGATCCCAGGAACGTGTGCCTTGTATCCACAACGTAAGCACATCAACACATACCCTGAGAACACAAGAGCTAACGGGAAACAATAAGCGCAAAGTAAACACAAATAGTGGTACAGATGCTAAATGTTAGCCCTGATTTCTCCGCATCAACACATACTACGAATATATACAAGAGTAGAGAATAAAACAGTAAAATCAGTAGATAAACACAAAGAAAAATACGAGTTCCTAATATCAGCCAAGTCGTCACCTATTATTATTATTATTCTTACTCTTACTTTCTGTTGCTCTTGACACGTCCGGCTGGTCAGGTTACGGTAAGTAGACTCACTCCCTGTTTGGCGGTTTGGGCGGGCTTCGGTTCTGGATCCTGCTTCGGTACGTCTGGTTGCTATCGGAGCTCGTGGGAAACTCTCATGCCTGTTCTCATCTAAACTGGTAGCTAGTCCGTATCCTTCTCGTCGGAAAGTGGGGGAGATGATCACAACTTGATGCGCACAAATAGCAAGTGACGTAAGCTGAACAGAAACTTCACCAAAATGATTTACTTATAAAATATTCACAAGTCCAATTTGACTTAGAGAATAATTTCATTGCAATATATTCACTTACGTTTCTCAGCTGGTCACTTGTAGGGCACCTCCGCTCGCATTGGCTGTCTCGGATCGACTGCCAATATTCCGTAGGGAACGCAGGCACATTAAAACAAACCAGATATTTCACATAATAGTATTCCCTATGTAACTAGTTTGATTTTTTCATGTGACGTATACCTTACAGGATTCTGCGCAGACAACATAAATAGAGTGAGCAAAGTCACTGAAACCGTACTAAAAAACACTACAAAGTCACTTAAAAACGTGTAAATACAGTCCAACTATATTAAAAATGTTGAAATCATAAATCATAAACCATCATGGAGCATAAACACACTCACAAACATTCAAGTTAAGACTGATTAGTATAATGCGCAGATCACTGCCCAAATTGGTACTTTCCTCGATTTGATCTATTACCTAAACCCTGATACGTCATAAGTGCAACATACGGCTTGTTTTAATATGTGGCGCGGGCTAGTATGGATTCTTGACGGTGTGCTATGATGGGGGTCTTACGTCGAGGTATTTTACGCGGAAATAAATTGTTTTCATAGCCTGATGAGTTTTAATAAGTAATACAAAAATAATATATTTATAATATTTAAAACAGAGCAACTTATTTGGGTGTATTTAGGCCTAAGAATTCGGTTTATTACATTTTAAAACGCCGTATTTGTTTTTTATGTAGCCTCAACAGAAGCTGAGATATTTGAAGAAAACGGTTCCTAACCATTTTTTCAAGATGGCTGCAAGCCTCGATTGCGTAACGTGCCGACAATTCACCAATACACTCACCAATGACCCCCTCACCAAGCTACCAAAAGCTCGCTGACATCGGGTGGCTGTCGACCTCTTCAAACATACTGACTGGAGAATTAGATTTTTAAAGAAAGTAATTTATATAGTTTGACATGCATTTATGCTTAGACTCCCTCTGTCGTCCACTTAACTTATTATCCGTCGACGTAT
This sequence comes from Rutpela maculata, assembly GCA_936432065.2. Classification (NCBI taxonomy): domain Eukaryota; kingdom Metazoa; phylum Arthropoda; class Insecta; order Coleoptera; family Cerambycidae; genus Rutpela; species Rutpela maculata. The sequence continues at coordinate 79,204,041 of OW386286.2, read as the reverse complement.
ACTGGATTGCTTAAGATTGACATAATTATTTGACTTAATAATTTTCATCAGTATGTTCAATTCAGTATGGGTTAATTGACGATATATGGTGGTTCCGATAATATTTCTTTGATTATGCAGGTCTACACAGGTCTACAAAAAAAGAATCTATCTAAGTTCTGATCTAACTTTTCCGAAGTATTTTGATGTACTGAAGCTAATTTTGGACACAAATTATCGCGTCAGTTTCCCTCTATCACCCACATTAATGCCCTAGAAAGGACAAAAAAGAGATATTCCTTCATATATCGACAGTTAATAAACATTTTTATTATTTTGTAAAGTTATGAGTAGATGATGAATGATGATGTCGACATTACCAAAGTTTGAATCTTTCACCCCTTACTACTTCTCACTGCCTCCTTACGGAGATAAAACATATATTTTTCCATATCAATTGACATTTAATGGCCAATAAATATTTTATTTATATCTTAAAGTAATGAGTATATGATGATGTCGACATTACCGAAGGTTGAATCATTCAACCGCTACGACCCCTGACTGCCTCTTTAGTGAGGTAAAAACTGTATTATCCTATATAAACCAAAATTTAATGGCAACTGAAAATTATAAAAAAAAATGCAGTTTTTACCTCACTAAGAGGGTAGTAAGGAGTTGTAGGGGTTGAATGATTCAACCTTCGGTAATGTCGACATCATCATATACTCATAACTTTATATAATTGAAATAAATAATATAAACCTTTGAATATAAAAATAAATAAAGAAAAATTAAACTTAGACTCCTTCTACTTAGATGCGAAATAAAAGTGTTTTGGTTAAAACAATTCAATAGAAATGATGGAACTTACATAAGTAACAAAAGTAGGCATACACTAAAAATGTTGTTCTGCCACTACAGAAAGAGCTAAACAAAAAAAATCATCCAGAGGATCAACACTACGCAGCGAATGCTTAGCCGCTTAATGCACGGGTTTAAACGTAGCGATTGTGATGAGTTAATGCCCAGAATGTAACAGTAGAACGAAATCCATTGAATATTGGAGCCTTTCTGTGTCCATACTGAATTGAACATACTTAGTTTATTTAGTATACAATTAATATTCTCTTTTTCAAATTTTTTTCTATCTCATAATGTAACATAAATTTAGGCATTTATTTCCAGCGTAATATTCTTGTCAAATATGTATAATATTAATAAGTATCATATATCACAACACTACAAATATTTTTTTGATATATTACATAATTTTTCCTTTTGCGGGTTTTTTGAAAAACACGTTCGTTTTGTAACGAGCCAGTTAGTAATATGAGAAGATCGATATCCTCACCTACGATTAACATATCTGATAGCGATATTTACTATCTCGGTATTGGCGTGTTCTTGAAACTGTGTAGCTCTTATGTTGTTTTGGTTCAAGTATTTAAAGGGCCCCATTCACATTGAGATCTGTATCGCTACATATTGCAAATATCGGTGTCATGATACAAATATCTATCTGTATTTGATTTTTTCATTATCATTGTATCGGCATCAGCTGGTATCGCCGTCGGTTTCACTGTCGAGAAACTTCGATACCGTGCACCTGAGACTGATACTTATTGCAGTTGTGTATTTTCCTGTATCTAGTAGCGAGATACGAACGAGAATAATATATTTCTTAAAAATAAAATAATATGTAGGATGATCGAGAATTTTGGGAGGAATTCTTAAACATGTATAAACTGTATACCTCTGTAACCCCTGCTTGTGGAATTCTACATCAAAAGAGGATTCAAATAGGCAAATTCGCGAAGTAGCAACCAGAGACTTTATTGACAAGTGCAAAGAAAGATAATTCATAGTTTTCGACGTCTTTCTTTTTTTAAATATTTTGACAGTACTATTGCAACTGCTATAATTACCAGTTGGGGAGGTAATATTTTAGATGCGCGTATTGAACTGAACTGATGTTTCATGATTCCGTCTCAATATGTATGGCAAATTTGATACTTGATACAAATCTCAGATACACGTATTGACATTTGTATCGATACATGTAGCGATACAGATCTCAATGTGAATGGGGCCCTTTAGAAGCATTTTTGTAAATTTATCCTTGTTTTTTTTCGTTGGTTAAAAATTTTTCCTGAGTCGTTGATAATAAGAGTTGTGACAAGTACTTTTGAAAAGTACTCCCGGTACCCAGTACAAGTAGTCTAAATGTTTATTTTTACTCCCAGTACTAAGTACATATACTTTGAAAAAATACTTAAAGTATTAAGTAATTTATTTGAAATTTAAGTAACCAATAGTAATAGTACTCTAAGTACTTAAAATATTTAAACTACCTTAAAATACTCCAAGTATATTTTTAAGTAGGTACAAGTAAAAGTATTATAAGTGCTTAAAGTTATTTTTATTACTTGGAGTATTTTGAATGTACTGCAAGACTTTTTTATGTATTCAGTACAGTAAATTTTAAATTAAAGAGCGTTTTATGCTGAAGTACTTCATCTTTATACAGCATAATATTTAGTCGTTAATAGTAACAATGTTTTTCGTTTCAATGCAAATTTCAAAAATTGGCTTCTATAGAAACCTGCGATCTGCATATTACTCTTAAGCATTTCTAAGGAAAAGCCATTTTTCTTTTCATTTATCTCATAATGTAACATAGATTTAGGCATTTATTTCCAGCATAATATTATTGTCAAATATGTATAATATTAATAAGTATCATATATCACAACACTAAACATATTTTTTTGATATATTACATAATTTTACGGTCCATTCCAAAAGCCATTTCCACCCTGTTACTATTTTTTCCTTTTGTGGTTAGCGACTGACATTTTTTATTACTCCACGGAAGTGAGGGTGGATGGTAGAAGTGAAGCTTTGAATTTACTTAGTAAAAGTTTACTAAAAGTAAATATATAAGTACCCTTAAAATAAGCGACTCGCATCCTAAACAAACTAAAAGTTGACAGCTCTGATATTCCATGTAGTTTGCTTAAAATTTAGTTACTCGTAATAATGATAAAACTTTCGATCTTACTATGAAAAAATAAATAAAAGTAATAATAGTAATACCACACATATACAAAATTGATGAAACTAATATCATTGTAAAATTATACTAGTTCTCGAGATTGTCCAAAAAATAGAGTTGTCATGACAACAAAACCTTTACTTTGTTTTTTATCAATAGTTTATTGAAATTTGCACAATCCTGTAGTTTCGGCACTCAAACCATTAGAAAATCGAATTAAGCATATTAATTCTATAGTTATTGTTGAATAAAAGGTGAAACTAATAGTTATTTATGCAAGAGTGCATAAACTTTTTTCATGGAAAAGCAATCCCATAAGTGAAAAAAAAACTGTATGCCTCAGTTCCATACATCATTTCTTTCATGACTGTCCTCAATACACATTTAAATAAATTAATTTCAGAATTAATTTACTCAAAGCGTAAATCTATAATTCGACGTTTAAAAGCGAAGATTGCGAAATGCACTCTCTTGATTCGGCTGTGTGCCAGAGTGAAATAATGCCTACTTTTTCACGTTTTTTTACTATTTTTCACTATTACCATGAACAGTCTAGCCAGCATGTCTGAAGAAGTCGACAGTCATCCGACGTCAGCGAGTTTCTGGGGCTTGGAGGGGGAATCACCGGTGAGTGTATTGGTGAAATTTCGGCGCGTTGCTCAAACTGGGTTTGACGCCATCCTGAAAAGATGGTTAAAAACAGTTTTGCTTAAGTATCTCGACTGCTCTTGAGTCTTCATAAAAAACAAATACTGCGTTTTAAAGGGCGTAAAATTTTCCATATTTCATGTGCTGTTAATATTTTTCGAAGGACTGATAGTTATCTGTTGATTGCGAAGGAAAATTTGAAATGAAGGCGAGGCACACGATTTTAATCGATATGGGTAATTCGTATGAGAAATTTGTCCACAGGAAAATTGTGTAGCAGAAAAATCTACAATTCAGTCAAAGGACCGTATGATTTTGAGTTTATCTTTGATAGCGTATTTGGAATTATCTATGATACGAAATATAAGCACACATTGAATGTTAAATATGGCACTCACCTTTCTTTCGCTGCGGCGTACATCCACAGTTCTTCTGAGAGCTTTATCTTGAGGGTTTTGCCCTTGTTGTTGGTTACTAATATCTGAAGTCACTCACGAATTAATTTTTAAGTGTGGTTTTTAATATCTTAAGGGTTTAATTTGTATGGACCGACCGGGCGTTGAGACTTGTAACTGTTGAATGTACCTCTTGTTTTTCCTTTGCGCGCATGGCATCTTCGATGTTGGAGGTTGTGTGCCGCCAAACAATGTGCGCAGTACACGTGTAGTTTTAAATTTAAATTTTAAAATAAAAAAAAAACAAAATAAAATCATACAGTTCTTGCATGAACTAGTAAAATAATAATAGAAAAAAAAAAATTAAAATTAAGTCGGAGAATTGACCCCATTCTCGACATTCCGCCCACCAAAATCGCGTTGAGTGTTCCTAACAATATAAGAGTAAAAAATTATGAATTTCTAAATAGTTCAAAAAGAAAGAAATAAGAAAAAAAAAGTAAAAATTTACTGCTCATTATTTAATGGACAAAGTTTCACAACGGGACGTTGCAAATTTCCATTTTCAGCTTTCAAATTGACCACGCATACTACTCCGTCTTTACCGAGGTGTAACTTTATTACTCTACCGAGAGCCCACTCAAGAGGAGGCTTTTGTTCATTTTTTATAAGTACCAACATATTTAATTCAATGTTAGGTGGGGACTTTGTCCAATTGCATCGCTGTTGCAACGTGTGCACTATGCAAATATTCTTGGCTCCATCGCGTTCATTCTCTGCAACATTTCATGGGGTCAAACAATGTAAGGAGATATTTGATAAATCTGGTTCAGGGAAGTTCGTAAGAGGCTCCAGGGTCAGGAAATGTCCCGGAGTTAAAGGGACGAGATCATTGGGATCTTCATTAATCGGTGAAAGAGAGTGCGAGTTTAGAAGCGACTCAATTTGAATGATAAGAATATAGAATTCCTCGTAGTTCAAAATTTGTTCTCCTATTACGCGGTATAGATGGGTTTTAACGGACTTCCTACTTCACTTAAGTCGTTAAAGTGTGGTGAAGCCGGGGAGGATTGAAATGCCATTTTATAGAAAGTCTGATAGTAGCAACTTCAGAAAAAGCTAGAAGTGGATTTCTTGCGCCTATAAAGTTGGAGCCTTGGTCCGAATATAGGTTGAATACTCTACCCCCGCGAGCCACAAAATGGCGAAAACTGGAAAGAAATGCTGCAGTCGTCAAATCTGACGACAACTCCAAATGAAGCGCCTTTGTGGCACAATAGACAAAATGGCAGATATATGCCTTTAGTCCAATTAAATAAGTCGGCAAATCAAAATTTTGAGGTAAATACTTAAATTTTTGATATAACTTACTTTGATGTATTAGAAAACGATTAATGAAGGAATTTTTTTTCTGAACCCCCGGGGAGGGGTGAAAAAAAATAAAATAAAGTGTTTTTCAAAATTACTCAAAATATGTTAAAGCTAGTAAAAAAAGTTTCAAACAAAAATTGTAAAGCATGAAATTATATATAAAAATGATCTCTAGACTTTTTTTGGTATTACTAAAATTAACGGAGTTAGGCTGGTTAGAAATTAAGGGCTGATATGTACAACTTTAAAAAATCATAGCGTGCTGAAAAGTTAATGAATTTAAAAAAAATTTTTTCTATTTACTCAGAAAAATATAAACATTCGTTTCAGAGAAATGGATTTTTTTTTAAATTGTTAATAAAAAAGTTATAAAAATTTTAATTTTTTTATTTTCAATTAAAACCACTTTGAACGGTCAAACGATTTTTTCTTTATACCATTCTGTTCATTATTTAATATATTGAACATTTGCTTTTGAAATTTTTTTTTACCCATCATTTTCGAGCTGGTATGAATTTATTTACCTGTTTAATTTTTTTCCAAACGTAAGACACTGCTCTTGTGACGTCACGATAACTGAAAAGAAATAAAGAAAGCATACGACAAAGATAAAATTGTTTCGTAGCTGCTGCGTTGCCTACAAGACGCACATGCGTCACATCTATAGGGCATCTGCACGTGACGTCACAGCTAACCTCAAAAATATGTGTTTCTTAAAATTTAAGAGTATTTCGCAGCTATTATTAAAATTTCTGCCTGGTTCCCGTATTTTCATCTAAAATCTAGTTCAATGTAATGTTTATGAAGTTCTAAACACTTTGTACTAATAAAATAGGCCTCTTTTTGTAGGTTGGAAATCTAACCTGTAATTAGCAGTCTATTTCTATTAATCAAGAATATTAGGCAATCCAACGACCTGTCAAAATTATTTTTCAATATGGCCCTGAGGGCAAACATGGGGTTTATTTTAATTAACTCGCGGAAACGTAGCCAAGGCAACCGAAAAAAAACTCATTTAACGAATGAAAATAAAGGATTGCCGGATGTTTGCCCTCAGCGCCATGTTGGAAGTCACGTGGTTTGGATCGCCTAATTGAAAAATTATTCATGTGAATTTTTAAATATTTGCTTGGAGCCAGTACCGGCTCCAAGCTAAAAATGCGTACACAAACATTAAAAATGAGAATAAACTTGAAAAATTTAAAATTTAAGGTTATGTAGAAAAAGTGTAAAAGTTTCACACCCGCACATAAACAGTTGCAAAAGTTATAAACAAATGAAGATTGAAAATATAACGAGTTTCGTCTTTTGCAAATAACTCGAAAAATATTAATATTTAAGAAAATTGAAAGAACGATTCTTAAAGAGGAATGAATTTCCAATAAAAAAGCCGAACTCCCGAAACTCTGTCTCTCGCGCTCTGCGCGGCGAACACTAAGCCGTTACGATGCTCTGAAATCGGCCGTAATAAGTAAAAATATCTTTTTATGTTATTAAATATTAATTTAAAAATTTTTTAAAATTATGGTATTATTTAGACACTTAACGGAACAATATCCCGTTGAAAAAAAAAATTGTTTCACCGATTTTTCATAAAATGAGCCTATTGTTAATTAACAATTTTTTTTAGGTTTATATTTCAAGTCGGATAATTGTTAAACAAAAGGTACTAAAATTATTTCGCTTCATGGAGACCTTATAAAAATTCTTTTGCCATTTTATTATAAAATATTATGATTAAAAATTTTAAAAATTTCTTAAATTTTTTTTTAATTGTTTATAAAAATGTTTTTCTTTTTTATTATTTAAACAAATTATTAAGAAAAAAATGTATTCTTAAAATGTATTATTTGCAATTCTCTACAAGACGAAAAACAGAAAAATGTTTGTTGTTAATTTATTTGTTCATTTAATAAACAATTTGTTATTAACAATCGCCGAATGTTTTTAGATAGAAAAAAAAAAACAACCGTATACATAAACATGTAAAAAGAAAAATAAATTTAACATGTTTATGTATACGGTTGTTTTTGTTATTTTTTTTTCTATCTAAAAAGAATATAAACACATTCGGCGATTGTTAATAACAAATTGTTTATTAAATAAAAAAATAAATTAACAACAAATTTTTTTTTCTTTCTTCCATCTTGTAGAGAATTGCAAATAATAAAGTTTAAGAATAAATTTTTTTCTTAATAATTTGTTTAAATAACGAAACAATGGAACAAAATATTATAAACAATTAAAAAAAAATTTTTAAAGAAGATTTTTTAATTTTTAATCACAATATTTTTAGTCTATGTCCAAAAAAAGGAACTAAAACGTTAAAGGGTTTTTATTGTTTCTTATGTTCAATTGATCCCAAAATATGAGAAAACCGCTTAGTGCTACCATTTAAAGGGGTGCGTTTTGAGATCGAAGTAAAAAAGGTCCACTTTTCACATTTTTGAGTTTTACTGGAAAAATATGCAGTTTTCCTATAAACACGTCAATAGAAAAGTTGTAGAGAATTAAATTTCCAATCGAAATGGTACCTTCAGAAGTTAATTTTTTTTTACAAAAATACGCTCAGAAAACAAAACAAAAAAAAACGGAAAAATGCATTTTTTTTAAATTTAAGTCTAACTTTTTTTCGGGTACATTTAGGCATAGATATTCTGCATAAAAAAAGCTGATGTTTTACCCGTTAATAATCATTTTAACGGTAAAACGCCAGCTTTTTTATGCAGCAATGTCTATGCCTAAATGTACCCGAAAAAAGTTACAGGCTAAAATTTAAAAAAATAAAAAATTGCATTTTTTCGTTTTTTTTGTTTTGTTTTCTGGGTGTATTTTTGTAAAAAAAAAAATATGACTTCTGAAGGTGCCATTTCGATTCAAAATTTAATTCTCAACAACTTTTCTATTGACGTGTTTATAGGAAAAATGCATATTTTTCGAGCAAAACTCAAAACAACAATTAGAGTTGGGCGATTCGACTCTTTTTAAGGATTCGTACCAAACGAATCCGTATCAAGAAAAAATTCGTACTGAAATATTCTTTCAATAGAGTTGGGCGATTCGACTCTTTTTAAGGATTCGTACCAAACGAATCCGTATCAAGAAAAAATTCGTACTGAAATATTCTTTCAAGAATCCGAACTGTCTTGATTGTACAAACGAATACGGTTACAACATCGATAGGAAATATACGAATCTTTTGCTTTTGTGGGATTTGTACCATTCGAATCACTGCCAGGATTCGATTCAATGATACGAATCATACCAGTTACTACCCAACTCTATCTTTCAAGAATCCGAACTGTCTTGATTGTACAAACGGATACGGTTACAACATCGATAGGAAATATACGAATCTTTTGCTTTTGTGGGATTTGTACCATTCGAATCACTGCCAGGATTCGATTCAATGATACGAATCATACGAGTTACTACCCAACTCTAACAACAATAGGCTCATTTTATAAAAAATCGGTGAAACAGTTTTTTTCCAACGGGATATTGTTTCTTTAAGTGTCTAAATAATACCATAATTTTTTAAAATTTTTAAATTAATATTTAATAACATAAAAAATATTTTTACCGGTTTCAGAGCATCGTAACGGCTTAGTGTTCGCTGCGAAGAGCTCCATTTTCAACATTAAATTGAAATTATTAATAATAGACATAGAGTTTCGGGAGTTCGGACTTTTTATTTGAAATTCATTCCTCTTTAAAAATCGTACTTTGAATTTTCTTAAATGTTAATAGTTTTCGAGTTATTTGCAAAAAACGAAACTCGTTATTTTTTCAATCTTCATTTGTTTATAACTTTTGCAATTGTTTATATGCGGGTTTGAAACTTTTGCACATTTTTCTAGGTGTCATTCCGAATCCAATGAGCCCTCACTCATATTTTCACGAGCTTTATTAAGCATTAACACGGCTTTGAACTTGTGAACTAGTCTATATATCTCAATGCAGCGGTGGTGTATGTTTTGGTGAACAGATGCTCCTAAAAATTGTTAACAAAGGGCATAGCAGGATAAGCATGTGTTAGGTGCCCCCGCATCAATCGGGTCGAAATTTTTAGCACAAGTTGATAGTAGTGTTAGATGAAATTTCCCAAAATATTATTTTTGGAAAACCATTTTTACGGGAGTTATGGGGGTAAAAAGAAAAATGGAAAAAAAAAATTTTCTTGAGAACGGATAAACCGATTTTCATGAAAAAAATATATGTTATGGCTTCTGATGGTGCAAATGTGGGAAAAAATTATTGAGTCCATTTGTCGAAAAAAAGTGGTGAAAAAATTTTTTCAAAATAAAAAAAAAATTTTTTTTAGGGGATGTTCTAGAGGCACACCCACCATTTTCTTCCAAATAAATGCTTATATGCCCCTTTAAAACATATCCAATTTTCATAGCGATCGGAAGGGTACAACATACTCAAAATTGATAATCATTGGCAGACTGCGGGCGGCGCGTAGTCTATGTAATGAAGCATTATAAGACGACTTTTTTGTAAATATTTCGTGCAAAGACGAGATTACCTTCTCTCCCTCGTTTTCGAGGGTGCTGAACACGATGCAAGTGGTGGGAGAAGTTTTTGACCGCCGCAACCTCCTGAAATGGCCATCCCTCTTATGGATCCCTTTATGTTTTCATATATAAACGGGTTTGGGGAGTGATTTATCGACGGGTTATACTTGAAATAATATGAAAGGGGGTTATAGAGTAAGTGGAGTCCAGACAGCAGGCCTAGGGGGTTGATTAAACCCTCCCGAGGTGTAGGTTTTTTTCAAACGATTCGGTTCAAATGCGTATACATATACATTCATTTTCGGGGTATATTTTTCCCGTGACCAGCGACCCCATTTTCGGGGTCGCTGGTCACGGGAAAAATATTTTCTTTTTTAGCTCCCTCTGCCCTCAAACGGGCAGAAATCACCCCTCACTCACCGTTTGGAGCTAAAAATGAATATTTTTCCCATGATCAGCGACCCCAAAAACGAGGGAAACGCGTTTGAACCCGAATTATTTGATAAAAAATGATTTTCCACTCCTCGGAAGGGTTTAATTAACCCCCTGGCCTGCTGTCTGGACTCAACTTACTCTATAACCATCTTCCATGTTATTTCAAGTATAACCAGTTGATAAATCACTCCCCAGACTCGTATAGAAAACATAAAGGGATCCATAAGAGGGGAGGCCGTTTTAGGAGGTTGCGGCGGTCAAAAACTTCTCCCTCCACTTGCATCGTGTTCAACACCCTCGAAAACGGACGGAGGAAGGTATTCTCGTCTTTGCAAAAAATATTTACACTATTTCTGCCTTTATTACATAGACTAGCGGTTCATTACTACATCTTACTACCACGGTCACTGGCGGCCATTACAACCCTAGCATTTAAATAAGTATCAAACTTCAAGAAGTGTGGCGCAAAAATTCTCTGACGTCAACTGTGTGGGGTCAAACAAAATCTAGTTTGAAAATCTGAAGATTTTGCAATGATGACATCTGCAGTCAGCCTACGAAAGAACTAGTTTTCAAAGTCCACTACGAGGAGGTTACAGTGCCTTTCACTAGTGAAGGTGCCTGTTTATTGTGAGTCCCCTTGCCTCTCACGAGTCGGGGTGTTTATTTATCGTGAGTCTCCTTGCCTCTCACGAGTCGGGGTGTTTATTTATCGTGAGTCTCCTTACTTCTAACTAGTCGGGGCGCTTGTTTATTTTAAGTTCCCTTGCCTCTCATTAGTCGAGGTGCTTGGTTATTATGAGTCCCCTTGCCTCTCACAATTCGGGCTGACTTTTTTGCGTGAGTCCTCTTGCCTCTCACGAATCAGGTTACTCTATATTGATGAGACTTCTCTTAGTCTTCATTCTTCGAGAACATCCCATAAAAAAAATTATTTTGAAAATTTTTTTCAAAAAAGTTGCAGGGGGTTGCGGCGGTCAAAAACTTCTTCCACCACTTGCATCGTGTTCAGCACCCTCGAAAACGAGGAGGAGAAGGTAATCTCGTCTTTGCACAAAATATTTACAAAAAAGTCGTCTTATAATGCTTCATTACATAGACTACGCGCCGCCCGCAGTCTGCCAATGATTATCAATTTTGAGTATGTTGTACCCTTCCGATCGCTATGAAAATTGGATATGTTTTAAAGGGGCATATAAGCATTTATTTGGAAGAAAATGGTGGGTGTGCCTCTAGAAAATCCCCTAAAAATTTTTTTTTTTTTATTTTGAAAAAATTTTTTCACCACTTTTTTTCGACAAATGGACTCAATAATTTTTTCCCACATTTACACCATCAAAAGCCATAACATATATTTTTTTCATAAAAATCGGTTTATCCGTTCTCAAGAAAAAATTTTTTTTCCATTTTTCTTTTTACCCCCATAACTCCCGTAAAAATGGTTTTCCAAAAATAATATTTTGGGAAATTTCATCTAACACCATTATCAACTTGTCCTAAAAATTTCGACCCGATTGGTGCGGGGGCACCTAACACATGCTTATCCTGCTATGCCCTTTGTTTTTAATAATTCTTATTTTAACTTTTCATAAGATTAATTTAATATAGAATGGATCATACATTTTGTTTTAAGAATGAATTATTTTCTTCTAATTATTATTATCCATCCATCCAAAAAATGGTTCAATTATTTATTATTTAATTTATCCAATTTTATTTTTTAAACTGTTTATTTTTATTTAGATTAGGAATAGAATAATATCAATGATCTATTTTAATGGAAATGTATCGATCATTTTTTTTTAAATGTCATTTTTTTTTCATTCAAAATTGAAATTAATGATCCAAAAAAAAATGTTGATTAATATATTTCTGTGTACACAATTTTTAAAATATGTCTACAATTATAATAATTTTTATAATAATTTCTTATGGTCTTAAAAAATAATAAATTAAAATAATTGAAATTTTGTAATCTAAAAAAATAAGTAATGTAAATATTTGTAATTGTCAATTTTTTGAAATTAAGAAGAAAAATTATTTCAATTGTTAATGTGGAAAAAAAATAATTTTCACTATTGCAAATATTCATTTTTACAAATAATTTTTTACTTCTACATTACGGATTAGTTTATTAATTTAATCGAAAATGCATAAAAAAAACATTTTTTGCAACCTTGGTTAAAATACGCGAATTTCGACTAATTTAAAACGATGTTTCAAACAATTATTTCCAATACTCCAATAATTCGTCTGCAAAATTTTCTCGCAAAAAAAATTATATTGTGTACTTTATTTTTAATTTATATCAATAATGTCAAAGAAATAATTCTAAATTTAGTAGAAATCAGCAAGTATTGACAGTAATAATAATTTCTTTCATTACAATTCAAAGATTAATTTTAAAAATATTTAGATCACGTAAACAAAATTCCACGTGTCTAATACCTATAACCAAAATGTACATAAAACGAAGCGTGTATAAGTATGTAGATTTCGCAAAACAATCTTATTATACTTGACCACAATTAAAAATTTTGTTAACAATTTGTAGGAGCATTTATTCACCAAAACATTCACAACTGCTGCATTGAGATATCGGGCCTCTGCATCATGTAACCAACATAACCTTAAATTTTAAGTTTTTCAAGTTTATTCTCATTTTTAATGTTTGTATACGCATTTTTAGCTTGGAGCCGGTATTGGCTCTAAGCAAATATTTAAAAATTCGCGTAAATAATTTTTCAATATTGTTGATTAATAGAAATAGACTGCTAATTACAGGTTAAATTTCCAACCTATAAAAAGAGCCCCATTTTATTGGGACAAAGTATTTAGAACTTCATAAACATTACACTGAACTAGATTTTAGTTGAAAATACGGGAACCAGGCAGAAATTTTAATAATAGTTGCGTAATACTCTTAAATCTTAAGAAACACATATTTTTGAGGTTAGTTGTGACATCACGCGCGGATGCCCTTACTGCCGTCATAAGGTGAAAAGCCGCATCTAGATATTTGTCATAAATGAGATTCTAATGATATATGTGCACCCAAGAGTTCTGCATTTAAAAATATTATTAAAAAATTATAAAGTACAAAAACATAAGTGGATAAAAAGCAGCTATATGATTTTCTTAATTAATATTTACTAGTTGGGAAAAAAACAAACGCCTTTGTTACTTTCCTCGCCAACCGACAATTTACAGATGGGCTATTCTCCTTATGACTTATGACGGCAGTAGATGTGACGTATACGCGTCTTGTAGGCAACGCAGCAGCTACGAAACCATTTTATCTTTGTCGTACGCATTATTTATTTCTTTTCAGTTATCGTGACGTCACACGAACAGTGTCTTACGTTTGGAAAAAAATTAAACAGGTAAATAAATTCATACCTGCTCGAAAATGATGGGTAAAAAAAAATTTCAAAAGCAAATATTCAATATATTGAATAATGAACAGAATGGTATAAAGAAAAAATCGTTTCACCGTTCAACGTGGTTTTAATTGAAAATAAAAAAATTAAAATTTTTATAATTTTTTTATTAAGAATTTAAAAAAAAAATCCCTTTCTCTGAAACGAATGTTCACATTTTTCTGAGTAAACAGAAAAAATTTTTTTAAATTCATTAACTTTTCAGCACGCCATGATTTTTTAAAGTTGTACATATCAGCCCTTAGTTTCTAACCAGCCTAACTCCGTTAATTTTAGTAACACCAAAAAAAGTCTAGAGATCATTTTTATATAAAATTTCATGCTTTACAATTTTTGTTTGAAACTTTTTTTACTAGCTTTAACACATTTTGAGTAATTTTGAAAAAACACTTTATTTTATTTTTTTTCACCCCTCCCCGGGGGTTCAGAAAAAAAATTCTTTCATTAATCGTGTTCTAATACATCAAAGTAAGTTATATCAAAAATTCAAGTATTTACCTCAAAATTTTGATTTGCCGACTTATTTAATTGGACTACCTTGGATGTTTTTGCACATCGATGCCTACCCATAGTGATTTTGAATGGACCAGCATAATCTGATGAAACTTGAGAAAATGCTTTAACCTGTGAAATTCTGAATATAGGAATATCCGCCATAAGGAGGGTGTAAGCTTGAGTCTTGAGGTAAGAGACAATTTTCCTAGCCTACCACCAACTCTGAGGATACCCGTTTCGTCTATGAATGGGGCAAGTTTTCGAAACGGTTTGGGAAGAGAGATATGCTTCTGGCAAGCGAGAATAATATCAGACAAAGATTCCTTTTGCACTCCCTTAACTAAGACGTGTAAAGCTTGATAAGTTTCTGACAGGGTCAGTATATGTTAAGAGTCGTGTTTTTTCTAAGGAGAAAAATGAATCGTAAAGCATAGGCGAGAATTCTCTGAATTTTTCTCAAGGAAGAAAATTTTGAAAGTAAAACTGAAGTTGGCGAAGGAGTTTCGACCGATGCGTGCAGAATCAATTGTTTTTCTTCTCGAGATGTTTCAGAAAGCTTATTTAGTAAAATATAAGGTTGTTCGGGCCAAGTTTCCGGGTTTCGCTGAAGAAAATGTGGACCTTGCCACCACAGCTTATGTTCTAGAAGTTGCATAGGAGTGAGATCCCTAAAAGCACAATCAAAAATCTATGCTGTAGAAAATTTTTTAAATTGACAATTCAGTTTCAGCACACAGAAATACTTAAGAAATGATAGATCCTTGGAGCAGATTTTTTTTCTCTTGTCGACCTGTGTAATTGAAAAGTTGTAGTCATAAAGCAAACAGAATAATTGTTTAATATAGAAATGTCTGTAGATTCTACTACATTTAATATAAAGCTTTTCTCTTGTCCCTGTAATAGAATATAAAATCTAAAAACATTTTTAAATGAAATATTTTTTTCCATATATGCCTTAATGATCAGTTAAACATGTATCAAACCACATTGAGTTGTATTGGGCATTCAATGAAAAGTATGTTTCTCACGTAGAGTACTTGAGCAAATCCGACTGTCCAGCACACCGACAAACTCCTTAAATAAAAGACAATAGAACAGGTTAGAACACCAAGTCGTAAATGTGATTTAAACTTGCAGAGATCGTGATCATGTTGGCATGTGTAATATATGAACTAATATCCTTAGGCGTGCATCGTGTAATCTAACAATAAATGCATACAATTCAGAGCAATTTACGACGGAAGCTGGTGGTTTTCATGCCCAGAGGACATACTCGGTAAAAATATAAAATACTAGGACGGGCTGTTTTGTCGTGCATTTTGTTTCTTTGTGTTTCAGACATTCTGAAATTTGTCTCAATCAACGGTATTATTTTAGTAACGTTCCTAAATTTCGAGGTAATTGTAAGTTTAAAAAACAAAAATCCCAATTTTTCTGTTTGCTCCATTTTAAATTCCTAGTTTTCGAGTAGTTTTATCGATTTTACTGGATTTGTGGATATATGATTTGTTGTCAACATTTGCTTTTAGATTTTTTTAGTTTTCTTTTAAATACACAATAAAAAAAGACAATAAACAGACTTTTGTAAAACGGGAAAGTCAGAGGACGCTCAACGTAGGAAGAAGTAACAGACTTATAGCTACGAATTCTGACTTAACAATTGTGAATTCCGACTTATCAATTGTAAATTCTGACTTACAATTCTGAATTCCTACTTACAGTTGTGAACTCTGACATATAATTGTGAATTCCAAGTTAGGAAGAAATATATGAATAGCATGGTCTTTTTACGCTTTCATATATAGCTGTAAAAGGAATTATGAATATTATTTTTACACTCTTTGTAAACACAAAAACGAAGAGTATATTGTATTTGATCGGCACGTTTCTAAAACTATAAATATTGCTCATAGGTAGAGAAAAAAATTCTTTTCATCGTGTTGGTGATCGAGTTACGAACAACGTACCAAATATCTGTCTATCTGTCTGTCCGTCTGTCACGTTTCTTGTAAGCACGACCTTAGGACAGTAAGTTAGTGTTAACTGGTGGAAGAACCCTATTGTTTTTGAGCAAATTCCATTAATAAATGAAATAGTTATTAATCATCTAAACAAAAATAATTGTGATTAAATAGAGATCCTGAGAAATGTCTATCATTTTTTTTTATATATTTTACTGATATACATTTTATAATAATTTAATATAGTTCAATCAACCAAGGAAAAATAGGGGAATTAATTCGTGTAGTTGCCAAGTTTTGTATAGTTGTCGGTGGGACTGCCCCGAACAACATACTAAAAGTTGTAACCGGTGGGGGGGGTGGGGGGGTAGATTAAAGATTCCTTTTTTACGTCTTTCTTGAATAACTCGAAAACTACGACCTCTAGCGAAAAAGTATCAAAGTATACAAAATTAAACTAGATAAAATTTTCTGCAAATAAGTTCCTATTCATTTTTTATGTCGGATCAACACTACTTTACGAGATACAGAAGATGGAAAAATCGCGAACTAAAAAAACATCGAGTTTTAGTGACATAAATGCAATTTTAATACTAAATGAATTTAAAACTAAGAGAAAAACTATATTATTAATAATAAACGGATATTATCTTAAATCTAGACATTTTAAAAGTTAGCAAAATCATCATCATCGTCGTCGTCGTCCAAATTGTCGTCTAATGGTGCACCATTCGTACACGGACCTTGGCACACCATTAGGTATGGAATGCCTGCTTTTCGGCAACCACAGCGTCCCCCACATCCAGTGGAACATCGGCAAAAGATGAAGTTCGAGATCGCTTCAGGAGCTACTGGTTCTTTGGTGGGGTTAGCGATCCATTTTCCCCTCGCTTCCATCCCTACTGGTTCGGGGGGTAGGGGGTAGTTGAACCATTGCTCTATCTGTAAGTAAGTAAGCGAACCGTTATAAGTAACAGGAAAGTTTGTAAAAAACAGTTAATATACCTGCAAATAAACTCTGAAAGAGTGTTGTTGTGCAGCTCTTTTGGTCGGTGGCTCTGTGTCTAAATCAGGTTTTGGCTTTGTGGATAATTTTAGGAGCGGAGCATATCGGTGTTTATTTCAGTCTCGCTCATCTGCAGTCGCTTGGTAGATCGTTAAAAATATCTTCTCATTCCATTTTACGCAGTGAAATAGGAAAGAAAGAAAGCTATGAAAAGGGGACTTTTAAACCCCCCACTGGTCAGGACTTTTATCATATTGTTCAAGACACTCCCCCCGACAACTGTAAAAAAATTGACCACTACACAAATTATTTCCTTCACTTAACATGAAACTTTCATTTCATACCATTAAAACATGATTTTTAAAAATTCGCGATATTTCTTCCCTCTTTATCCGTAAAGTATTGATCCTACATAAAAAATGAATAGGAACTTATTTGTAGAAAATTTATCCAGTTTGATTTTGTATACGAATACTTTTTCGCTAGAGGTAGTAGTTTTTGAGTTATTCGAGAAAGACGTTAAAAGGGGACCTTTAAGCGTAACCAATCTTATTGACCGTAACATCTAAGTAACTAGACCTGACTTTTTAAGAGGCATGGTTAAACCCTTTGAATTGGAGAAGCTAAAGCTACACTTTCAAGTAGTAAGGTGCCAGGAAAAGACAGTATCGCATATAACACAGGCCTGACCGATGAAATTGAGCTATGGTCGTCCTCTTTCTGAAGCCGAATAAGAAACCAAAAATTCCATGCAGTTTTCGGCTAATCCCATTGCTTTCTGCGATCTTCAAGTTAATGGAGAAGGCCATCCTGGGCAGACTAAGCGCTGCGCAGAATGGGCCTCAGATTGATAATTGATTGATTGATTACCAGCGTGTGGTAGGCATTGCTCCCAAGATATATGCCTGGGCCGGTTTCGTATACGCTGGGTTGGATTTGGATCATGCTTATTGTCAGCAGCGAGTGTCACTTGGCGCATAGTACAGGAGTACTATGCGCCAATTTTCGTCTCCCGATGCTGTTGCTTCTGGGACTCCATCGGGCAACCCCCATGTATTTCGACGTGCTGAATACGAATCGGGTGTCCGTTTAGCTCCATCACCCACCAATTTTTTAGTAAATCCCTAAAATAACCTAAATCATGAGTTTTTTTTAGGTTATTTTCCTGACTAACGAAAACATGGTGGATGATGGAGCAATTCTAACTCCGGATTCGTTTTCAACACACCAAAAAACATACGGTATAGGACCTCACCTTTCAACTGCAAGACTTTTGGGCCTGGAATTATTTTCATATATTCATAAAAATTTCATTTAAATTACACACATTTACATTTAAATTACACACACCTACCAGCAAAATAAAATTTTTGAAAATTTTCTTAAATATTTTAGGTGAGCTTTGCATTATTTCTAGTGCTGAATTCAAATATGACCTTCTTTTTTTCCATCACGTAAGGTTTTTCCATCAAAAAGGTATTAAAATTAAAAAGAACTATGCAAAATGGGATTTCTGTTAATTAAAATTTTATTAATACAAATTGTTGTCATGTGAGTTACAACTGAAATCTACTATAACCCTAAAAGTTCACTAAAAGTTATTATAAGTTCTTATGGTGTTTTTTTAACTGATCTTCAAAGCTTCCTTTGGTATTTTTCTTCATTTAAGTATCCAGCAATAGTCAGCAATCACATTTATGTTCCATCTTCTTTGGTATTTTGTTTCCATTTATTTAATATCTTGTTTCAATCTTTCATCTTAGTCTTCACTTACTGTTCCAAGGTTTTCCGGAAAATAGTCTAAATACGAATTCACAAAATGTAGTTTAAGGTTAATCGACAACCCAAGTCTTTATATTGTATGAAAATACACTCCTGCCTACTTTAAAAAGTCTAATTTTAAGGTATTTATAGTCATGAAACAAGTTACCTTTAAATTAGCTGGATTTTGTCTAATATCAAAATAAAAATCGTTTATTGTGAAAAAAAATCGGCAGCTACTGGAAGCGGCTGGAACCTCCCCACACGGTGGATCCTTATCAGCTGTATTTGGATATTACATCGGAAATCAGAGCACTGAGCAAACAGATAAATTACACGTGACTTTGGAGCCATTTATTTCATCAACAAATATCGAACGAACTGAAGCGGACTACAAGCAATCTGTTAAAACATAACCTCTCATGTTTGTTTATGTTGCATGTTAATCAATTGCCGGATATTATGAGGGTATTAACAGATAACATTTCGAAGATTTTGTAAAATATTGGATAATGAAAAAAAAATAATAACACAGAATTTAGCCCAAATGACGCTCTAACCAACAAGTCAATAACATTATGGACTGTTCAAGCAGACTACGCATGCGTCACATTAAAATCTTCCTGCTCGATCAAAAAGGTCGAACAAGTCGAGCTTCGTCCGAGGCCTTTATTTTGTAATATTCGAACGTTTAAGATTTAGCTCAGTTAACTCGATTTGCAATGAACGATTGTGACGTGTCCCATCAATCAGACGTAATATCCGAACACGGCTATAAACAATTATTACCTTAAAAAAAAACAACTAAAATAAGTTTTGACATTGTCAAAAATATTTGGGTTGGTAACCTTTACGAATGTTGATTTTTAGGTTATGAAATATATTTAGGGACATAACATGTTTAAGTTTTTCAAGTTTATTCACATTTTTAATGTTTGACTACGCATTTTTAGCTTGGAGCCACAGTGACTCCAAGCAGATAGTTAAAAAACTCATGCAAATAATTTTTCTATATAGACCATCTTAGGATAACGTCACGATAAGTCGACCATATTGCCTGAGGGATAACCAAACTTTTTATTCCAATGTAAACAATGAAGTAATCTCAGTTTTAAATGTGAAATAAAAATAAAACACCATCTTTTTTTGCGACAAGGTGCGATTGTGAGATAAGGTTTATTTTGAATGTAAAAAAGATTAGAAGAAAGGTAAAGAAATCACTTTCTGGCAGAGTCTATTGAATACTACATACGGATAATATAACAAGCATATCACTGAAATCTAGCACTTAGTTATTTAAATGTAAACTTGCCTTGCCCATAACAATGAATACATTTGAGTTTATCTTTCTTGCACAAACTTCTTGCACAAATCCGGCCTCATAATATTTATATGCTTGTAAAGATTTGTATGCCTTTAACTGCTGATCTGCGAAGAAGCTGTGAGTCGATACTAAGTAATTTACCATATTAATTACGGACACACAAGGTAAAATAGACAAATCTGCAGAAAGGTCTCCAGTCTCCACTCCAAGGGTGTATGGGTCAATATTGTCTATTATTTTGATTTTCTCATCGTAGCGACACTTTACATCACCCATAAGGGTGGATAATATTCACTATATGACATTATTACGAAAACACACACAGTTTCTCAAGAAAATCAGAAAAAAATATATAAAACCACGCAAACTGCGTTTTGTTGTCCCTCAAGCAAAATGTCAAAATTGTCAAAACCATGTGACCTAAAAATGGTTGATTAATAAAAAAATATATTGCTAATTACAGGTTAGATTTCTAACCCACAAAAAGAGTCCTATTTTATTAGGACAAAGTATTTAGGACTTCATAAACATTACACTGTACTAGATTTTAGTTGAAAGTACGGGAACCAGGCAGAAATTTTAATAATAGCTACGTAATATTCTTAAATCTTAAGAAATATATATTTTTGAGGTTAGCTGTGACGTCACGTACCATAAGCTATAAATTAACATTCACAAAGGTTACCAACCCAAATATTTTTGACAGATGGCAAAATACGTTTTCCCCTAACAATAATACAAATTTTTTGGATGCTGTCATATGTGCACATATAACGAATTATTTTTAATTTTTTTAACGGAAACCAAATCGAAAGGGTGCAAGTGTGATATATCGTTGAAATTGGAATTTATACTGCTTTTTAATGGTTCAATTACAAATTCTAAGTAATCATAAAATAAACAACTTGTGCCAAAATGGCACTAAACGTAATCCGATCTCAACCAAAACCTTTTCAGATCTTCTGGAGCACTAAAGAAACCCTCATGTAAGTTTCATCCAAATCAGGTTAGTAGCTTCGTAGCTATCGTGCTAACACACAGGCATTAGTCACAAACCACTTTTTTGGGTTTCCGGGACCTCGAAATCGTAAAGATTTGATGTTATCTCAATTTTCGATTTTGGATTAATTGTAGTAACCTCCCACAATTATTGTGGGGAGGTTAATAAACACAACACTATAAAAACTAAGTTCGTAGGCAAGAGCACTTAATAATTTTGATTATTGATACGGGAAACAACTAAACGAAAACATCCGTTCGTTGGTAATGGGTGGTAGGGATGGCCATCTTTTGGAAAAACCATATAACTCTTGGTGGACAGCTTCCCTGCCAGATGTGGCCGGAGTAGTGTTCATGGTGGATCGTTTAAGTTTGAGTTGATATATTTTGTTTTATCTTCTGGCCTCGGCCGATTTTTCACTAAATCGGTCGGGGAAGTAAGCTGTCAAATTTTTCTGGGGGAATTTGGTTTTTGACAGTTTTCGAAAAAATATTTTAGGTTGGTACCAATGTCTTAAATTATTTTTAAGTTATGTAGCACTATTTTTAGGTTATGTTGCCGGAAGAATTTCCGGCGGGATGGCGGAAGTAGCGGAAATAGTTTTTAAAATATAATGTCACTTTTAAAGTTTTATTGGAAAAAACTCACCGAAAACGTTCCGGTGAGATTGCTTATACTTGTAGGACTTGTGAGCGGTTCACGAAGGCTTCTCACACCTTCCGTGGGCTTTATGAACGTCGAAAAAACTTGTAATATCTCGATGCACTTGACACTCAAATTTACTCAGCATACAGTCTGCACGCTTTAACACACTAGTCTATTGAACGTTAGGTTAGACCACAGAGTACAGTAACTATACAGAGGCGAAGGCTAGCCTTCCCGCCAAAACCAAATTTGTATACTCATTGCCATTTCTTAATTGTTTAACAATCAACCTCACTTTTATCTTGACACTGTTGATGTTTATCGTGTTAAGTTTGGATTTGTGAATTTTTTTTCCACTCATTTTGGGATATTGAAAACATTAACCGAGAATTAAAATTCTCATAAATAAAACCTTGTGTACAACTCAATTGAAAATAGGCGCCAATTATAAGCAATTCAAATCGTAATATTTTTCAATCCAACTCGAAATACACTGTCTTTTCAGTGTATCCTTAAATGGGGATCTGCACATGACGTCATAGCTAGCCTCAAAAATATATATTTCTTAAAATTTAAAAGTACTACGTAGCTATTATTAAAATTTCTGCCTGGTTCCCATACTTTCGACCAATATCTAGTTTGTCACAATAAAATAAAACGCATTTTGCAGGTTAGAAATCTAACCTATTAAAAGAAATAAACAACATATCTCTCAGTGTAGACCAGGGTGTATTAAATAGGTGATGCGACGACAACCCTCACAGTGGCTTAATAAGTGCTTACTTCGTACATATTGTAAAAGATGGCTCAACTAAGTTCTCTCATTACTTACGCATAGATAGATAATTTTATAGGTTCTGTGCATACGTACATACAGTGTTGCATACATTTCCGGCTTCTTGTTTTTGACAAGAGTCCAGTGACATCTGACATTAAGTAGCTAAATTAAAACATTGAAAGAATATATGTAACACTACATGCAGTATTGCACGTGTCGTCACAGCTAACCACAAAAATATATATTTCTTAAGATTTACAGGTATTACGTAACTATTATTAAAATTTCTGCCTGGTTCCTGTACTTTCAACCAAAGTCAAGTTCAACGTAATATGTATGAAGTTTTAAATAGTTTGTTACAATAAAATAAGACACTTTTGCAGGTTAGGAATCTAACCTATAATTAGCAGTCTATTTTTATTAATCAACAATATTGAAAAATTATTTGCGTGAATTTTTAAATATTTGCTTGGAGCCAGTATGGCTCCAAGCTAAAAATGCCTATACAAACATTAAATATGAGAATAAACGAAAACACCTTAAAATTTGAGGTTATGTTAGTTATACGATGCACATGCCCAGGTAATTGTAGGACCGTATTGCTCGCGCCATCTATTAAAGTAAATAGAAACCATGCACTTACGAAGCCATTATTATAATAGGAAAGTGCCGGACCACCTATTTAATACACCGTGGTGTAGACGCAACTGGTACGCAAGGTCACAGAAAACGAACCATCAAAACTGAAAGGAACCGCCAAAGACTTCGCCTCTGTGCAGTTACTGTATTCTGTGGTTCCACTATAAAATATATTTTACACAAGAAGCGTGTTATTTGGTTTTTAATTTTTTTCACGGAAACCAAAGCTAAAGAGTGCAAGTGTTATATATCGTTGAAATCGGAATTTTTACTGCTTTTCAATGGTTCCATTACAAATTGTAAGTAATCATAAAATAAACAACTTGTTGTGCCAAAACAGCAACAAACGTAATCCGATCTCAACCAAAACCTTTTCAGATCTTCTGGAGCACTAAAGAAACCCTCTTGCAAAGTTTCATCCAAATCCGTTTAGTGGCTTCGCCGCTATCGTGCTAACAGACATACACACACACACACACACACACACACACACACACACATACACACACACAGACATTTTTCAAAAACAACTTTTTTGGGTTCCTGGGACCTCAAAACGTAAAGATTTGATGTTATCTCAATTTTCGATTTTGGACTAATTGTAGTAACCTCCCACAATTTTATTGTGGGGAGGTTAAAACATATGTGACGGATTCTTTCCACTATTTTTCCAGTAATCAGCACCCAAAAAAAAATGTAAACTCACCTATTAAATTTAAGACAATTTTACCATCGCAGGTCTGTTATTAATGAAAATAATAGTTATTATATCACATTATACAAGAAAACGTACCTATGTTGAAGGAACATTACACTTATTATTTACAAACTAAGGTATAGAGAATGCTCAATCATTGTCATTTTCATAGTACTGTCGACAGGATAAGCATAAGCTGGTATATTTGAGATCTGCAAGAGCACATGAACATTTGTTGCCACAGACAATTCGGAATTTGTAAGATATAAGTTCTCTTCAAGCTTCTTTGGCGTGAAGCTTGAAGGGAACTGATCCAAAATGGCCGGCAAAATCCGTCTTCATTGACGCAGCCAGGATCTGCAATATGCGGGTTTGAAACCTAATATTGGTTTATCTAAATAAAAGCTCTGTGACATGCGGCCCCTTAGATAATGATAAAGGGCTTCATTTTTAGAAGGTTTAGCTTCCACTAGTCTGCTTTTTAGTAGAAAGATGTCGTCGTGCTTCAGTAATGTTATGTTATAATGTTTGTCATAAAGTAAAATCACACATCGTTTAATGGTTTTTAACATATCTGAAGCTACTTCATGTTTATGATTAATTAAAATTAAGTTTCTATCAATTCATCAAAACTCTTCCAAGTTACCCAACTTGTGCTTTTGCCTTTGTCAAAAAAAGAACAATAGGGAACTTGCCCAAAGGATAAAATTGAATTAAAATACTCAAAGTCGTAAACCAACATCGTTAAAAGCTCATAGACAACAAAATTTCCAGAAATATTATTAACATCTGCCTGATTTTATCCAGTCTTGAAACGTGATGGGAGAGAGAGAAAGTTGGACGACGGCGTCCAGCGACACCGATTCTGCTTTGGCTTTGACAATTCCTCATGCCCATGCGCATTTGTCAGAAACAACTAGGTAGCAGTGAACACAACCTAAAATTTAAATACTACTCCGTGTAAAAGCCCATAGCCAGATATGTATTCGTTGAAAAAACATCTTCAATATTCATTGATTTTAAGTGACATTTGTTGTTTTTATATAATCTTGTGTGGTAAACATTTTAGTTAAAAATGACTGACGCAGGTTTTTCAAAAGGACAATCAGACAATTTACCCAATGTAGATATATTTATGGTGGCTTCATACATTAAAAACACCGAAAGTTAGAAATAAACATAGTATTTAAAGAAATTATCTACATGCTATTAGCCATTTTGATCGGCGATTTTTATCTTTAGGCACGCGAATAAAAATTTTATTTGCTGATTTAATAGTTGTATTATTATTACACAGTGACACTATGCGGCGTTAATAATAAGTATTTTCCATTTCTCAACACAAAACGGAATCACAAACTAAACAAAATCTTCAAAATACGCCGAATAGCACACGTGAATACACAACACAACGTTTTCACACAAGCAAATATAAACACGAAAGTTAAGTTACTCTGTGACAAAACTAAAACGCAAATGCACATGCGGACGTCTCAAATCCAACCGCCGCGCCGCGCCGCCCAGTCTATTAATTAGGGTGAAAAAGTCCCGCTCGGCTAAAGTTCGTCATCTGAGGGACACCACTCGAGGCTAGTTTTCACGCAGTGACGACATAGTGCTTTTCGTGAGGATTTCAACTTTCATTAGTTATTGTAAAGTAAGTACTTCGATTTAAGAGCTGATATTCGGTGTGGCGTGTTTTTATACATAAACACACACTTTAATGAAATAAAAAAATGGGCAAGTTCCCCATTAGGGAAGTTAATATAAGTATTATGCTCTTCTGGAGTACAAGAGAATCATATTTGTTTATTTAGAGCAATTTTACCGCGTTTGTCAAAAATCGCAAAATACACTTAATAAAAGGTTCCACTCCACTCCACTTAGTGTAAAAAAATTTCATTTGAATTTCTGTGATATGCCAATGATTTGGTAGAATACACTTTGTTAGCGCACGTAAATTCCGAACGCAATATTCGACTTTTGTCAGCATCGACATATAACGCTGCAAATAATTGCCGGTAAATCCTTTGTAGTTCATTTCTGAGTATGCACTACCAAAAATCTGATTGAAGTAATAACTAAAATTCATTCCATTCTAAAGGATTTAGCCAAGTGAATTTTATGTTATTAAACTCATTTCAGTATTACAGTTTTCCAATAGCGATATAGGAATTTGCTTAAAATGAGAATTGGTTGTCAGTTGAGGCATATATATATCCACACCAATTTTAAATTTTCAGGGGGTTAAGTTAATATACTATCTATAAAAATAAATCATATTATTAAAAAATATTTATTCTGTGAATATGTGTGAGATTATTTTAGTTTGTAGCAAGCCTTGATGATTATTCTCTATTTAGTAAAGGCAAGGAGTAACAAGCTAAAAACGTAGTTACTCTTCGCTAATTTACTGATCTTTTTATATAATTAGTACACATTCTATGGGATACTCGTCACAGTTTTTTTGTAAATAATGTTAGTTTTTTTTTGTGCTACCAGCTTTGTTGTGAAAAAAATATATGAAAAAAATTTAAAAAAAACATCCAACGTGACTGGGATTCGAACACGGGATCTTTGGATTGCAAATTTTAGCTGCTGGACCATCAGAGATCACTACGAAAATTGAATGTCTGTAATTATAAATATATATCTTCCGAGAATCATATTTCAACTCATTACACATATTATAAAATATATATTAATAAAATGCATAAACAAAAAAATATATATTATAGAGATAACATTTCGCAAGATTTCTATTTAAGTGCAAGCGACAAAAATTAAGAATTTTTTTTTAATTAAATGATTAATAACTTTCTTATTTACTAATTGATTTCCTTCAAAAACAATAAGGTTCTTCCTCTAGCTAACACTAACTTACTTTCCTAATTTCAATACAATCGGACTTTTCTTTCTTAATTTTTCGTGCTTAAAAAAACGTAACGGACGGATAGATGGAGAGACAGACGGACGGACGGACGAACGGGCGGACGGACGGACGGACGGACGGACGGACGGACATACAGACAGACAGACGGACATTTTGAAAGTTGTTCAGAATTCGTTCACTAACACAATGATATGAAAATTTTTTCTCTACGAGCGATATTTCCGGTTTTAGAAATGTGCTAATCAAATGAAATATACTCTTCGTTTTTGCGAAGAGTATAATAAATGTTCATTGTTGATGCAAATTCTCCAAAAACGTGGTCAGGGTATATTTATATGGGTTATCATACAGATTTTAGAAAAAAATTGTTCGAAATACCCGTACTGTGACAGTTTTTGGATAAATTACCATCTTCTTAGATTTTAGTAACTCGATACGAGGCGAGCTATCCTTGTCTGTGCCGCTCTGAACTGTATCTTTGATATTTCTCGTGTACCTGCCTAAAAGCTATTCAAAAATATCATAACCGTCGCGTCGTGTGACTTTTATTTCATATAAAATGAATCTGTTTAGATTTCTCAGTATAGTTTCTATGAATGTTAAGAGAAAGTGTAGTACACCCATGGGCGGGTTTTGCCTGAGCGATTTATTAATCTCTGTTTTTACCAAATAGAGTAAAACCTGTCATTGGATGTGACAGATAAGGTGCAGTGGATACGTGTACTTCGGTTGATGACACTTAGGTTTAAGAAAACTTTTTCGCTTTTAAAATAATACACAGGTACAAGTATTTTCCATATATTTTTTCTTTAAAATGCTAAGAATCATATTATGTAATTCAATACTTCGTCAGTATTAGCTAGAAGAGTAGTTGTTTTGAGTGTTTTAAAGTATTTACCTAACTAGTATATTAGCGTGCCCAGATTAGGGCAACAATATACAGAAAATAGGTATTTTCAAAATAAATAAAAAAAGTGTGTAAGTTTTGATTTGCATAATACCTAAATAATATTCTCTAAAAAATCTGTTATGTACTGAACATGCGACAGGCCATTCCTATGTATTTTGGTCTGCTGAATCTGAATTTCATATTAATTTTATCAAATTGTCTCAAAAAATTGGTTACAATTCAGAAAAAATTTCAAATTAATGCGTAAAGGACTCCACATACCACAAATGAAAATTCGGTATGCGTAAAATGTCTCCAATATTTGATATGTTGTTGTACTGGTCCAGTAGATCAAAAGTCTCAATGGGCAGCGGTTTTATTTTTTAAAGTTTTCTGTTCAAATAAGCAGTTTCCTATTCTTTTTTTTTTAACAAAGATACAATTGTGCAGCTTTAAAGCAATTTTCACCTCCCGGAAGGGATGGAAAAGATAGTAAGGTTTCTAAATGTAAGTCAGATCCTTCGACTAAGGCTTTTTACCGAGCTGAAATATACAAATATTTTTTTTATAGAAATGTAGTTGTTAAATGTGTACGAGTGCTTTTCACACTTATACAGGGTAAAAAAGGGTGTGTTTTGGGACTAGTGCCCTTTGGAACATTATCTGCTAGATCAGTAGAACAATTTTCAGAAATTTTACGAATACCGAGTTTCCATTTGTGGTGTGCGGGATCCTTTACTCATTCATTAGAAAATTTTTCTGAATTTTAACCAATTTGTTGAACCACGCTGATAAAACTAATATGAAATTCTGATTCGGCAGACCAAAATACAAGGAAATGACCTATCGTATAAGTACATGACAAACACATTTTTTGTGTGCGTATGCAATCAACGTAAATCAAGAACAGGATGTTTCGAAAATATCACACAAAACTAAACAAAATGAACGAATCGCTATAAAACTGAACTTACTATGCTGGTTAATATCATCTTAATAAAAGTGTAATCTGAATTGTGTAAACTTTAAACAGAGTCACATTAAAATATTATAGCCTGTTCTCTGATTGTTATGATCCTAAGATCCATTCCAGGACCAATCTTGTTCACAATATACAGTGTGTGATATTTGAGACCGTTATTTTGGAACGCGTTGGCCGATTTAATTTTTTTTTTGGATATAGTGCTCGATGAGCGTTATTTGACTGTTTTGAAAAATGTGTAATTTTCATATTTTCAAGGCCTACTAAGGCGAAATTTCGATATCGACTATTAGGCACTTTTTTTCGGAAAATTGGATAGCATATTTGATTTCATTAAGGCACCTACGTACAGCAACCGAATAATGTATAGAAACACTACTTATTTAAAGAATAACTTTTCTTTTTTCTTCCTCATTTAGTATCTGATGTTCCTTACGTCGAATGACTACTTTACCGTTTTAGCAAACCTAACCAACTTTTTATACAGGGTCAGTCGAAAAGTGAGACATTTTAAATTTAACTATTGAATAACAAACACTCTATATGAGCTATCGAGCTAAAATTTTGTCCAGAGGTATTTGAGACAACTGCGAAGCGAATACGCTATCCAATTTGCCGATAAAAAATTGGCTAATAGTCGATCTCTAAATTTCGACCCATTTAGAGGTGCTTAGTAGGCCTTGAAAATATGAAAATTACAAATTTTTCAAAACAGTCAAATAAAGCTTATCGAGCACTATATCCCAAAAAAAAAATTTTAAAATCGGTCAATGCGTTCCAAAATAACGGTGTTGCGTTCTTAAATAGCGCACACTGTATGTAAATGATATAATCACAAGTCTTTGTTGTAAAAATGTTGAGTATGCTATTTATACCACCTTACTCTCAGTAGATAGAAATTTAAGACATCTTATCAGTATATTAGAAGAAATGCAATTACAAGCTAAAGTAAGCTATGTTAACAATATTTAACTAAAGTTACATGAAAACAAACCTCAAACACTTTTTCTTAACTTAAACATTTCTGATCGTAAGCTAACCTGGGAAGCTCATATAGATTGCCTGTCCAAAAAGCTGTCAAGTTGTATCTACCTATTAAAAAATCTTAACAATTTAGTAACTCAAATTGTAATCTACTACCGACGTGGTAGCTCAGTCGGTTAAGGCGTACTGTGTGGCGAATATGCTGATCGACTGTCTATCGCGTTCTGGGTTCGAGCCCCAGCCCCGGCACTGACAATGCCGGTGGGTATGGATGTATGCCTGCGTTTTTCCAAACGTGTAACTCCCTTCCAGACAGCCTTGAATTTGTCTACTATATGTGGTGAGTTTATGTTAAAAGAATGGCTTGTCATGCTCTTTTCCATAACGTAATATGCTATGATGTCTTACTTTGGGGATGATCTTCATATGCATCTAAAATATTAAGATTATAAAAACGAGCAGTAAGGAACACCACAAATTCTAAATATAATGGTACCTAAAAACCCTTGTTTAAAAATGTAGGTATACTTACTTCTAACAACCAGCACTTATTTAAATGTATTGTCTACCTTTAATATCGTTTTACATGTTAGTGAATATCATATTCAAACTAGCTATACCGAGTGTCAACGATATCACTTCCCGGTCACCATATATTTATTCTTTAACGTATCAAGACAAAACTAGGAACATGTCACACGTTACCAAAATGAAATTTTTTTATCTATCTGTCAAATTTCTGCGAGTTCCGGTTTCACTTTCAATTTTTAAATGAGATACCTCTTTGCATTTTTGGAATCTAGAGATCATTCTGCATATGACTGTGCTAATTTTATGTCTCTTTCCATTATTTTGAATTGTTTGTAGAAAATTTTAATTAGTGTATCGTGACCTTACAAAGAATGTTCTAATATTCATGAATAATTGAAGAAAAATAAGTATTGATTTTTTTTTTGTTAATTTGTATCACAGAGAGGTCGAAAGTATATCACTTTCATATTACAATTTTTCAATACCAATCTGGCGATGTATCACAATACATTATGAAAGGTCAATTTCTGGTGGGTCATGGCGCACAGATTGAAAATTAAAATTGGCGGCAAAAAACTAAAAATGGCTGAAATTGTCATAAAATTAGCAATCATGTGCAGCATGACCTCTAGATTCCAAAAATAACGTGTGCCATTTAAAAGTAGAAAGTGGAGGTTACTTCCGGTGAAACTGGAAGTCCTCGCGGAAGTCGTAGAGACTTGAAGGTGGATAAAAAAATCTTGTGTTGGTAACAAGTAACACGTGCCTAATTTCATCTCGATCGGTTAAAAAATAAAGAAATGGCAGCCGGGTATTTCCAGACATAAACTTATAATGGCTTCATTTTTCTGTTTATCGAAGGATATTAATAGTTATAGATATAAATCAGTACAAGATTGTATAAATCTTTTACCAAATGAATGAAAGAATTTAAATCATAAGCAATTTATTATAAAAATTTTCTGAAAGAGCAGGTTTTTTATGAAGTCCGAATTCATTGACCATTTTCAGCACGCAACTAAAAACTGGCAGTAAGGAACACCACAAATTCTAAATATAATGGTACCTAAAAACCCTTGTTTAAAAATATAGGTATACTTACTTCTAACAACCAGCACTTATTTAAATGTATTGTCTATCTCTAAGATGGTTTTACATGTTAGTGAATATCATATTCAAACTAGCTATACCGAGTGTCAACGATATCACTTTCCGGTCGCCATATATTTATTCTTTAACGTATCAAGACAAAACTAGGAACATGTCACACGTTACCAAAACGAAATTTTTTTATCTATCTGTCAAGTTTCTGCGGCTTCCGGTTTCACCGAAAGTGACCTTTACTTTCAATTTTTAAATGAGATACCTCTTTGCATTTTTGGAATCTAGAGATCATTCTGCATATGACTGTGCTAATTTTATGTCTCTTTCCATTATTTTGAATTGTTTGCAGAAAATTTTAATTAGTATATCGTGACCTTACAAAGAATGTTCTAATATTCATGAATAATTGAAGAAAAATAAGTATTGATTTTATTTTTGTTAATTTGTATCACAGAGAGGTCGAAAGTTGATAAAATAGCTTTTTTGAAATTTTTCAAAATTTTTAAAATAAAGTATATCACTTTCATATTACAGCTAAATGCAATTTTTCAATACCAATCTGGCGATGTATCACAATACATTATAAAAGGTCAATTTCTGGTGGGTCATGGCGCACAGATTGAAAATTAAAATTGGCGGCAAAAAACTAAAAATGGCTGAAATTGTCATAAAATTAGCAGTCATGTGCAGCATGACCTCTAGATTCCAAAAATAACGTGTGCCATTTAAAAGTAGAAAGTGGAGGTTACTTCCGGTGAAACTGGAAGTCCTCACGGAAGTCGTAGAGACTTGAAGCTGGATAAAAAAAATCTTGTGTTGGTAACAAGTAACACGTGCCTAATTTCATCTCGATCCGTTAAAAAATAAAAAAATGGCAGCCGGGTATTTCCAGACATAAACCTATAATGGCTTCATTTTTCTGTTTATCGAAGGATATTAATAGTTATAGATATAAATCAGTACAAGATTGTATAAATCTTTTACCAAATGAATGAAAGAATTTAAATCATAAGCAATTTATTATAAAAAAATTTCTGAAAGAGCAGGTTTTTTATGAAGTCCGAATTCATTGACCATTTTCAGCACGCAACTAAAAACTGGCTAATTCTAAAGTTAATTCTGAAACTAATGTTTTGAATGTTCATCGATAAATAGAGGAAATAAATTATAATCTTTTATCCTTTGGGAATTATACGAGCCAGAGGACTACTTTTAAGGAACGAAAGAGTTCTCAAGGTGCAAGTGTGAGCATCATCCTTAAAAACCATTCCTAATGCACCCTGTCTCGGTTTTTCGCATTTTTCCTCGAAATAGTTGACTCCCCAGAAAATTTCATAATTACTGATAACACTCTACATAAAATTTACTACAAATAAAGTTCTATGCATATTTCCGATATAGTCCACTCAAATTATGAAAATAGCGGAGAAAAATTCTGAGCAGCAGTTTCTCTGCATAGGAAGTAATTACTTTTAGAACAAGGTTTTGCTGATGCGCAGAATAAAAAAGAAATGATTTTTGAGATATATGCATATATATATATATACGTTTTTTCGTGTTTTTTTTTCATTTAGACGTATATATCTCGAAAAGTACGCGTTTTCAAGACTAAACGAACGTAGGTAAACATGTTCAGAATACGACTTCCTATAGAAAAGGTTCTTTACATTTTTCCGATTATCCCACTGGCTTTTCCGGAAAAGCGACTTGAAAAATATATATATGTGTTTTTTTCGTGTATTTTTTATTTTGAATGCAAATATTTCGAAAAGTGCGCGATTTTAGAGCCAAATGAAGATGAGAAAACTTGTTCAGAATGAGATTTCCTGCAAAAAAGCTCCTATACATTTTTCAGATTATCCCATTGGTTTTTCAGGAAAAACTTCTTGAATAATATATATATTTGCTTTTCCGTGTTTTTTTTTTCATTTTGACGTATATATCTCTCAAATATATAGAACCTTTTTTGTAGGAAATCACATTTTGAACAGTTTAGTAATGTTCATTGGCCTTAAAAACGCGTACTTTCTGAGATATATACGTCCAAATAAAAAAAAAATTGCGAAAAAGCAAGTATATATATTCTTCAAGAAGCTTTTCTGGAAAAATCAATGGGATAATCGAAAAATGTATAGGAGCTTTTTTGTAGAAACTCTCATTCTAAATAAGTTAATTTAGCCCTAAAATCGCGTCCTTTTCGAGATATTTGTATTCAAAATAAAAAAAAAACACGAAAAAACACAGATATATTTTTTAAGTCGCTTTTCCGGAAAAACCAATGGGATAATCGGGAAAATGTATAAAACTTTTTTTGTAAGAAATTGTATTCTGAACACATTTACTTATGCTTGTTTAGCCTTGAAAACGTGTACTTTTCGAGATATGAAAGTCTAAATGAAAAAAAAAACACGAAAAAACGTGTATATATATGTATATATCTCAAAAATCATGTCTTTTTTCTATGCATAAGCAAAAAATTGTTCTAAAAGTTGAGTACTTACTATCTATGCAAAGAAACTGCTGTTCAAAATCTTTCTTTAAAACGGCGGTTTTTTTCCTAATTTGAGTGGACTAATAGGTGCAATAGTCTTCGAACAATATGCGATCAAACTGGTCCCAGATCGGCGTGCGAGTCTAGTGCCTAGAACTGAAATTATACAGTAAAAGGTAATTTCCTTCGCCAAGAAAACAAAAACAAACATTTTTTTACTAAAACCGGGCTGCACTTCAGGGAGTATAAGAAACTTTCCTACATACTCATGAAGTTGTGAGTCCAAGACTTTTTTTTTGATAGCGCAGGCAAGATGCTAATCGGCCTTAAATCTTGAAATACAAGTGGGTTATTTTTTTGGGATCGGCTGTATCAAGGCCTGTCTCCAGCTATCAGTGGCACCACGTAAAAGTGAATTGTGCCTATTGAGCAAAGTGTTAGTCAAAAAGGTATTCGTAGTCGGTCACGATTGCATTTTCTGTTTTTTTTTTTTTAATTACCATTAAATCTGAAACGCAACTTTTGTGTTACTTATACCCTAAAGAATTATAAACCATTATAACATTTTACATGGAATGTCACTTTTGTATTTTGGAGCATTCAGAAATATTTAGTTAGTTTAATGCTACTTATTATTTAATCCATAGATGAAATATATTTATTACACATTTTTTATACCAACCCTGTTTTGGTAGGCTTTCAAAGAAGAGCGTCATAGCTACAGCAGATATCTTATAAAATGCGTTGAATAAAAGAACACAAATAAAAGAGCCCCATTCTCATATAAAACTGTAAATTACATCACTTTTTTCATTCTCTCTTATACCCTTTTTATGCTCAATGCTGGTTTGTATTAGAAGTAATCATATTATTTCATTTCATCCTCTGATTTTTATAAAAATGTATGCTTATTTTGTTTGACAACTTTGATATTTACCAGATATTTCTATATTTCTTTAATGCTTTATATATTATTAGGGAACTATCTTTTACCTAGATCAACAAAAGATTTACTTCCACGTCCAGTGAAACTATAGTAATGCAAAAAAAATTTGAAAATTTGGATTGTTCAAATATGCTTAGAATGTCATTAAACGTCGAGATTGTAAGTTTGAGCAAAAAAATTTCTGTCTGTCGTTCTGTCTGACCGTCTGTAACTTTTTTATGCGCACGATTACTCTAGAACCGTTTAAGATATTATAACGTTTACTTTTTTAACCAGGGAAGAAAAACTAATTTCATTTAATATTTGAACTTAATTAACGATTGATTAATTAGTCACATTTTCCACCAGTTTACACAATCACGACTTTACTGATACCTGGCTAGCTCAAAGCAATTAAGTTTACCAACGTGATTTTAGAATGATAAATAAAACTAATCAATAACTACTAATACATATGTTACTTATAAGCATTTTGGTAGAGCACAAAACAATTTTCTCATTTGGTAGGAGAAATAAATAAATAATAATCGTTTCATCATAACATCACTTAACAAAATAATAAACAGACATGCTTAGAGATTATAAAAGTGTTTCTAAAAAATGAATATTTTTTTAAGAATAAAGGAAAAGAATTACGTAATCCTTATTAACTGAAAGACTACTAAATATTACAGAATAACTGCATATGAATTTTAATGTCGGCCGACTCCAAATTAAGCTTAATTTAATTATTAACTCTACTAAAATTTGAATCAGAAATATATAAAATCTTTAATGGAAACATACTAAAATATGGAAAATAGTCGCACGCTGTTTAAAAATTAATATCTAAAAACTACAAAGCAAAGTACAAAAATACACGTTAAATCTGCAGCAAAAGGTAGATAGTCTATCAATAAAACTACCGTCGCAAATGCGCACTCATAAACATTTCATTTATTTCATTTATTTTCCATTTTGATACAATATATTACATATTTCAAATTAATACATTAATTTGGAGCACCTAAATTAAAAAATTTGTGATGTGCTCCATGTAGTTTATAGATGTGTAAATTAAAGCAAGTGCTTAATGTTATTTGATGAAATGCCCTTATGTAAATACGAACATGGGTGTGAATTGCAAAAAAGAAAAAAATTATATACAGATATAACCTATATCGAATGTTTACCTACCTATATATAATATATACCTAAGCGACACAGTTACATTAAAAGAATCCATCTATCCAAAGATACTGCAGGAGAACAGAGAACATTTAAAAAGAGGTTTGTAGGTGAACTTATCACTTCCTCCTGGAGGACGGGAACAAGTTTTACTTACAGCAAAGCTCCACAGGGACTCGGAACACTGACTTAACATTTTTTATTAAATAAGACAGATTATTGTTAAACAGCAATCAGGGACTCCAACATAGAACTGGAAAGACTAATTTATAGGCAATTTGTAGATTCACTTGACCCTAAGCCAATTGCCGTTGTCTTTACAGCTCTTATTAATTTGACTTAGAAATGACCATAATGTGGGCCATTTAACACTTATGTGTTACTATAACTTAAACACTGTTTCTTTCAAAACAACATTAACAGTCTACATCAAAAGGTTAATATTTTCACAACTATATGAAAACTGATCTAAACAAACGGTACAAATCTCAAACAACTATAAACAAATTAAGTGGTCGACATAATATGTCGGCCACGTAACTTCCCAGGCTACTGCCTGCCCCGGAATCAACATGGTTTCCGCCAACGTGACTATTTATGTATCTCCCCCACAAAGGTAATAAAGCAACGCGAAGCCGTTTCGCGTGACCAATCAGATTCACCTATATCTTATGTGGCAGGATGATGTCATCCTTCCACTAGATTTATTTACGTCGCGGGAAGACGTCACAATAGGCCTGTCCAACACGCTGTCACTCTGCTTTGTTTCAGTGGCGGCTGGTGAAATTTCAATATGTTTTTTCTCGTCTATGGCGCATGGGACCTATACGAAATTTGGGAAATAACATCTAGAGAAGCACTTCTCTAATGACCCCTAAAAAATTTTGAAAAAGCAGTTTGAGAAAAAATTTTTGAAAATTCGTTAGCCTCCCCTGGGTCTAGGGACTCCTGTTTATTTTTATTTTTTTTTGTCATATGCATTTGACTTTGCATAAAAATACAACGATAGATTTTGAAGTTTGTGAATAGTATATTGTGTATTTAGGTGTGAAAGCAATACATTCCCGGACGACGATGCAAATTGTTGGCCGAGGCGCTAGCCGAGGCCAACAAGCATCGAAGTCCGGGAATGTGCTTTCACACCGAAGTACACATACTATTTTTTCTGAAATCACAATCAATATTATTAGAAATTAAAGAATTTGTATTAATGCATAACATTTCTTCATTACAATCTTACACTGCGTACTAATAAATGCAATTTTAAGGTGAGTTCGTTTCTCTACGTGTATTTATTTACTGTCTAAAATATACATAAGAAAACATACGGGAATGTTAATTTCCCGGCCTAGGCCGGGAAAGTAACATTCCCGTACGGTTTTGTTGATCGTTGCTTGGCAACGGATCTTTTCCGGTCCGTTTTCTAATAGTTTCTTAGCAACGGACTAAAACACTGGAATTGTGCATTTTTCGATCTGAAATCACGCCGAAAATGTTGACATTGCCGATAGATTTCAGAAAAAATATTTTCATTACTAACTGAAATACAATGAACTGAAATTTTGTAATTTACAATTTAACAAATTACAATATTTCAATTCGTTGTATCTCAGTTAGTAATGAAAATATTTTCATAAACTCCAAAATCTGTTGTTGTATTTTTATGAAAAGTCAAATGCATATGACAAAAAAAAATGAAAATAAACAGGAGCTTCTAGACCCAGGGGAGGCTAACGAATTTTCAAAAATTTTTTCGCAAACTGCTTTTTCAAAATTTTTTAGGGGTCATTAGATAAGTGCTTCTCTAGATGTTATTTCCCAAATTTCGTATCGGTCCCATGCGCCACAGACGAGAAAAAAAATATTGAAATTTCACCAGCCGCCGCTGCTTTGTTTGTACTACAGCAGCCATCTTTTGTTGTGGTAGGTTAGGATCTTGGCCAGCCTAAAGGGCACCTTACACATTCAGTAATAATGTAATTCCAGCAGATCATTACAGAAACATCATTACTAAAAATTTTCCCGTCATGTTACGTTTCATACTTAATGCAATAATTATACCTAGACATGTTTTTTTCTTAAAATCCATTCTCTGATAAAACAAAATCGGTGTGCTTGCTGTCGCCACTTGAAACATAATTATAGTCCACAGTACATCGCCCTTTTTTTTAATGGTTAGTAACAGGCTGAATTTTCGTGAGTAGCTTCGTTTTGCCGAGACGCCCAACTTTTATCTCTGCGAAAATTCTCGATAGCGGTAGCTAATAGCAAAAATTATTTTTTTTATTTCACACTAATTAGACAATTCGACAACCTGTCAAATTATTTTGGCAATATATTTTTCATTCATTAAACGTTTGTTAATGAGTTTGTTTTCCAATTGCCTTGGTTACGCGTGCGAGAGTTAATTATAATAAGCCCCGTGTTTGTCCACAACCATGACCACCCCCACCTC
This sequence comes from Rutpela maculata, assembly GCA_936432065.2. Classification (NCBI taxonomy): domain Eukaryota; kingdom Metazoa; phylum Arthropoda; class Insecta; order Coleoptera; family Cerambycidae; genus Rutpela; species Rutpela maculata. Next base: position 79,165,447 of record OW386286.2, on the reverse strand, counting down.
GTTATTAACGGGGGTGAAAAAAATAAAATTGCGATTTAGTGTGTGCACAAGAACCAAAGACCTCAAAAATCGTTTTTATTTCAATACATACCACATGGAAATATACATAACTTTCGAATTTATTCCTGTTCTAATGTGATTTTACGTCAACTGTCTGTTAAATTACAATGTAATTATCGACACTAAGTGCAGATTTACTAGCCCTCGTGTAAATTTACAGACCTTTTTGTAATGTTACAACAAATATGTGAATTTACATTACTACTGTAAAATTACAAGAATACTGTAGCAGTGTAACCAATAGCATTGGTAAATTTTATCACGTGATGAAGACTACAAACTACAACTTGAAGCAAATCATAAAACTTGTCGCCATTAAGCATTTATCATTTCTGGCGGTGATTAATTCGTTAAATTTCAAGTATATCATAAATCTAGAAAACACAAGTTAGTATATTTAACTAGATGAAGCAAAATATGGCACTTAAATGCAATAATTGTCACAGTGATCACGGTATAAGCATGAATTTTATTAAAATTACCACCAAAATGCTCCTGGAATTATATTTAAATGTGTACAGCCAGCATACAAATTCGCAAGCAAAACATATTTTCGTTTTATTTCGTTTTATATTATCACATTGCTACTTCTCATTATGAAGACGCTAAACGCTAAATTTTGTATTATATTTTTATATATATATATATACATTATTTATAGATGTTTATACTCCATAGTGCCGACGAAGTTTTATTTTAAGTTATTTACTGTGATGTATGTTTAATTTAGTTTACTATTTTGTATTTATTTTTTATACCATTGTGCCTCAGCATGTTTTATTACTACGACGTATGTTTAGTTAAGTACACTTAAGTTCAGTTTACTATTTTATACTTTATACCATAGTGCCCGGGAATGAAGTTTTATTTTAAGTTACTTACTGTGATGTATGTTTAGTTAAGTTTAGTTTAGTGTATAAGCATATATGTTTTATACAATATTATACAATATTCTCCTAACATGTTATTTTTAATACATACATTTTATTTTTTTCTCTTTGTGCTACATAAGGGAAAGCATGTACTTACTTCTATCTACAGTTGCATATTGTATATGTATCAAATTTATTGTATTTAAGTATAATATAGGTAGTTTTTAAATGTTAAAAAATGTGAAAATGCGTTTTTTGTATTTAATCATCTCTGAAATGGTTAAATACAAAGACAGATGTCTCTATTTCATAACTTATCTAAATTACACTTAAAAAGAACTTTGAATCATTCATTTTCACTGAAAATCACATGCACCCTGTAAATTTGCAACAAAAATTGTAAGGAATTCGCGTAATATCACGTTGTAAAGTTATGGCCTCCATGTAACTATGCTAACAAAACTTATAAATTGGGGTAAAATCACATTGCATAATTACGGCCTTCATGTGCAATTATGCCGAAGAATTATAAGAGTATACGTAAAATCACATTGCTTATGTATTTTTACAACAGTGGTGTATTTACATCCAGTCTGTGAAATTATTATCACTGGTCACATAACAACATGAAACGACAAATATTTTTTTCAGTGTACTAATATAACGCAGTATCATCATTTCATATAGAGGAAGTATTCCAGATCAAAATATATGACACCGGAGTTTAAGATTTCCAAATAATAATCTTTCTTAATGTATATTTTGATTAAAGATTAATGTGGAAAACGTCCAATATCCCGTTGCATTGCTGAGATAAAGTAGACAGAATGTCACAATTCCACAACAAAGTGTTTGATAACACTTAAACCAAACTATCGTATTTTATAAACAATAACATAGTTACGGTCTCATCACGCTACATTTTGGGATACGTTAATATCTACGAAAAATATACTGTTTTCCAGCAGTGCGTACGAACCAATTCATGAATGTCACACACGTGCTGGCATCACACCATCTGTCGCGGTTACCTGCAAGGCACATAACTTCATTAAAGCCTGCTCCCGTCAGCTTTTTGGAGACATCAACCAACCCAACGTTTTGAAGGACGTCCTCTTAGCCTATTGCGATCTGGTTATCTGGTTTTCCCTGAAGTATCAAACGTTCTACATTGCCTCTCCCCAGTTAATGTGGCAAAAAATGAGAAGATTCGGGAGAATACAATTCTAGAGATTTGGTTTTGTGGACGTATAGTGGATGTGACGAGTCGGAAGAATAGTCAAAGTCGTGCTAAAGTTATGAATCCTGCGCCCCCACTCCACCGTTTGAACAGGAATAACAGGGTGAAAAAAGTTTTTAGTCAAACAGCCAAAAACCAACCTTTTTTTGATTATTTCTCATATGACAGCTTGGCATCGACTATTTTTGAAGGGATTCTTTGTTTCCTCATGAGAATATGACAGGTGGTGAAAGATGATGTGAGGTAGTGGACCGCAACCTCCCTTGGGGGTTAAGTGATGTATCTGGGGGTAAACTTGGACAAAAGACTGACGTTCAACACGCACGTTAACGAGACGGTACGAAAGGTCTACTCCATGTCCAGGAGTCTGTATCCGCTCCTGGCACGGGGTAGCGGACTAAACAGGACCAATAAGAAATTATTGTATACGATGGTGCTCAGGCCGGCCATCACATTCGCGGCGCCGATGTGGTGCAGTATCCCGGCCACGACAATGAATAAATTTCGAGTCTTAGAGCACAAATGTATGCGCCTCATTTCGAACTCCGATAGGTACACCTTCCTCAGAGATCTCTATGCACGTTGCCACGACATAACCCCACTAGCGGACTTCGTCCGGGAAACATCCCAGAAATTCTATCAATTCAAACTGGGCAACAGTCCCCTAACCCGAGACATTACACGAATCAGACAGCATAACGCCATACTTTTCAACCTTAAACACCCATTACCATACCAGGGGTTGCCTATCTTTCGGCAACCTCCTTAGCCATATCTTTCCTTTGCTAAAATTTCCATTTCACCACCCTTTATCTTTCACCACC